>JBBBDQ010030992.1:0-147500 GCA_037127315.1 Ascarosepion bandense | reverse complement strand
AAATTGTGGATTTGTATAAAGGACATACAGACAGATAAACAGACACACACACAAACATCTTGCCTTTTATATATATATATATATATATATATATATATATATATATATATATATATATTATCGATTTTCTGCACTATTTTAAGAACTGAAACCTTGAAACTTCTGAATATCGTTTCTTATGTCTTTGTCTATGAGTGTATCAAATTTGATTAAAATCGGACCACTCCTTCTACAACCCGATATTTTCGATTATCGATATTCGATATTTATCGGGGTACCTCGACACAAAACCTATCTGAGAACACTCGCGGACGCTTAGAGTACAACTGTGTAAATTTTCAAGAAAATCGGTTCAGCCGTTTCGGAGTCTATAGGTAACGGATACACACAAACACAGACACACAGACACACACACACAGAGTGAGAGAGACAAAGTTCCATTTATAAATAAGTTTAGATGCATTGAAAGAATGAATATGACTGTTTACAATGTGAAAACTGTAATTGAAAACACGGCCGCATCCGTAGCAACCAAACCGGATATAACGTCTTGAAAGTTGCAGCAGGAGGAACAAAACGCTGGCCTGTGAGAGAGAAGAATGTGGCTGGAACACGTCAAGCTACCCTGAAATTGTAGAGCTTGACCATCAGTTTAACACTGTTTCTGGCATTCAGTCATGAAGTCTGGTTGAAGAAGTAAGTCAGCATGATATGTTAATTTTTTGTATCCGGACCTATAGAACTCCTGCAAATGATGTGAACTTCATATGCATCACTTCATATGCATATATATATATATATATATATATATCGTGTATCGAGACAGCAAATAATTTTCTAAACATATACTGTTAAATATAAGAGACAATGAATGTCTATTATGTTTAATCATGAGCCGTTCTAAACGTCGTATTTTGGCTTTAATTTCAGTTGAAAATATAGACAAAAATTCTCCAACATTTGGATAATTTTTTATTAATTTGATTCGAAGCTTTCGGCTCACATGAGCCATCTTCAGCGAGATCACCAATATAAATATAGAATAAAAGGTGTGAGAGGCCTTGAACGTTTTCTTTAAAGTGTATATTTATCGTTGTTGTTATTATACATGTTATGATACATTAAGTGTCCATAATGGTATTTATAATGGTGTCCATAATATATATATACTACTTTTAACTAAATGCATGGATTGTTTCATGTATCTATGTAGAGTTATTGAATTTTTTGTATGTTACAAACACGGCTAGAACATTATAACCGTGTTCATAGCTGAGAGTACGCTTTCGTTTATACTTCTAATTATTCTCTAGGATCGTTTTATTTTTACTTTTATTTTATTTTTACTTTTAACGCGATTTATAGCGTTTTTCACGGAAAGAAACTAACAAGGCGATATACGGGTGGGACATCCGGGGTGGGAGGCCGTCTTCACATGCATTCATTGCAGCTGGGAGTGTCACTCCCGGATGGGCCTGTACAGCCATAACAGATGATGCTGAGGCGTAAATCTATGATTTCTTGGAGACCATCGGATGCCATACACAAGTTTAACTCCCAGGTCAGATATCTAGATCTTATGCCTGTCATTGTAAACGACTCAGTCCATTAAAAATGACTGAGAAAGAGAAAATGAGAGAGAGAGAGAGAGAGAGAGAGAGATGTGCAGATGACTGTATAAAAATATTTAACTAATTAGTCTTCAGCATCGTATACATCATCCGCATCAACATAATCTTTTGACATCAGTTAAGATCATTGAATTCAAGATCCTGCCCCCAGTATTCACGATACTGCTTGACAGCCATCAAGTCTTCCCTCCTAATCCCCAGGTCCCTGCTGATGACATCAGAAACGGTTTGTCTCCAGAGAACAAGTCATGAGATGACCTCATTCTCTGCCCTGGCACAATCTGGGCTCTCCTAACTTTCACCAGGGAGGCGACAAGACATAAGTTGTCATATATCATTTCTCTGGCAAGATGTCCCTAGAAAAGATTCGTAATTTGCCATGGAAGTTTTGCATAGGTGACATCTAATATTTTTTCAAGTTTAGCTGACGTTGTCCAGGTTTCAGAGTTATATGAAACTAGCAGTATAGGGTGTAATGAAAGCTTTAAAACTAATCCATGGTCCTGGGGCTCAGATTCTTTGGACGTTGGCACGAAAGACTAAAAAGCAATAGTTGTTTCCAGTTAAAGCGAAACTGTAGACTGAAATAAAAATGAATGGATGTAAGTCAAATTTTAATTTCCTGGTATCGATATCAAATTTTCTGCACTATTGTAAGAACTGCAACCTTGAAACTTCTGAATATCGTTTCTTATATCTTTGTCTGTGAGCGTATCAAATTTGACTACTCCTTCTATAACCCAATTTTTTCGATTAACGATTATCGATATTTATCGGGGGTACCTCGACACAAAACCTAGCTAAGAACACTGGCAGACGCTTATAGTACAACTGTGTAAATTTTCAAGAAAATCGGTTCAGCCGTTTCGGACTCTATAGGTAACGGACACACGCACACACAGACAAAGTTTCATTTATAAATAAGTTTAGATTACTGACCCATGACCCAAGCGTGGCCTTAACCCTAACCCTGTCTAATATTTTACTGTATTTACGAAATTTCTGCCCACAAGTATGGAGCGTGTCACGAGGATTGAACTCTCCACGGTAATAATGGCAAGCTAAATAAGCTTCCGAATCGCTGTATGACAACGAGTTTCGAGAATTTAAATACATTGTAAATTACTTCATCTGAACTAAAATTCTCAGATCCATATAAAACCTCAATCGCGTTAAATAAAAAAAAATTAAATGGAAAATAAAATCACCTAAACGTAAAATCGAATACAATAAAACCTTTATGTGACTTCCCTCAATTTAAGGAATATCGAATGTAAGGAACCACTCTTGAATCACATGCGTCATAATAAACTGACTTTTAAAAATTTTTTTTTACAGAACAAACTGCGATAAATGATAGAAAAATAATTCTCTCTTTATATTTCCTTAAACGCAAATACCATAGGGAATGTATGAATCCACATCTTTTCCCCCTAGCTATGGGTTAATTATTAAGGCTCGGAATGAGAAACCGGGGAGCCGAGTTCGAATTCCAGTTGAATCCATTGTATTTACTTACGCGCAAATACCCTTGGGAAAGGTATTAATCCGTCTCTTCCTTCCAGTTATGGGTTAAATAATAGAACAGATTGGGTTCTATAGCCTTGGCCGGCAACCAGTCTACCGCAGAAAGCAATGGCAACCTACTGCGGGATAATCTTCTGCCCAGTCAGTCATGTCTCTTTCGAGACATGATCGCCCAAGCGTGTATTACGTATGGCACTTAACTGACTGACTGATCACTAAATCATTATTATCTTAAAATATTACGATATTTTATGGATGTAAATATCTTGCAAAAGGTTGATAAGCCATAAAAATGAATCAATCAATCAACTTATCTTCAATACGTCCCGTGAATGTCAAAATTTCAAAGCCTTCTTTCCTCATCATGTGCCACAGAAAATTCAGCTGTCCCGTTCTGATTTATGTATGTTTTCTTTTAGTTTCAATTTTCTCTAAGATTTTGTCGTTGCTAAAATGTTAAGTCCATCATATCACTAGCATCCTTCTGTAGAGCCACATTTCTATTGCATCATCTTTCAAAACATCAGTGAGGATTTTGTCCAGTATTCCGTGACATATTAGCAAATGTTTCAAGACATCAATGAGGAGATTGTGCAGTATTCCGTGCCATATAGGAAGATTAACATTGCATAATTGTTTAATAAAACTTTCTTTGTTTCTAATGAAGTTTTCTCGTTACTTAATACTATGCTTAGTTTTAGAAGGCACCTTTCCTTATCCTTACACGCCTTTGGATTTCGGTGTCACACGTTTAGTCCTCTGTTAAAGTATTTCACAGATATTTAAATTGTTGAACGTATTGATTTTGGTATGATCAATTTGTAATTTGAGATTTCGGCTGTTCCTTTTGCAGATAATCATACATTTTCTCTTCTTGCAAATTGTGTTTAGTTTTTTTATCTAGCTTTTTTATACTATCTTCTGTAGGATTTTTTTTAGTTTCCTCTCCGTGTCTGCTATCAATACTGTGCCATCTGCATATCTTGCTCCAAGTTTTTTCTGGCATTCTCTATCATGTAGGAGAACCACTTCCGTATACTTGCTTTCTTGACGGCTACCGCCTCCAAGAATTTAAATGCAATGTCAATTACCATCTCTTATCCACTTGACCCCAGTCCTTTGAACATTACTCGTATATCTTGTTCTTTTCCTTTCTCTCTACCTTCGCAACTGTTTTAAAGCCTGTGTTCACATCCTTCTCTTGCCCTTTCTCTAACACCCCCTGTAACTGGTTCGTCTTTCTCTTCACTTTCCTCCTGCCTAAACTTTTACTCTCTTATGTAACCCCCTGCGCATCAGTGGCGGTACCGCCTCGCTTGGGATGTACGATGCAAAAAAAAAATACATAATAGTTCGTTGATCTTCTCTATCTTTCTACCAATATTTTCCAGTTTCTTAATACTACGCGTTGTGATGTAGTAGATATCGGCTTGGAACGAGAAATCGGGGAGCCGAGTTCAAATTCCAGTTGAATTCCTTGCATTCACTTACGCACAATTACCCCAGGGAAAAGTATTAATCCGTCTCTTCCTTCCAGTTATGGATTAAATAACAAAACAGATTGGGTTCTAAATTTTTGGCTAAGAAGCAGTCTACCGCAGAAAGCAATGGCAACCTACTGCGAGATAATTTTCTACTCAGTCAGTCATGTCTCTTTCGAGACATGATCGCCCAAGCGTGTATTACGTATGGCACTTAACTGACTTAATGAATATAATAGTTGAAAACATGGTTAAGGCTTCTACTTGGCATAAAGTGGGGGATCAGTTTTATATTGCTTTGGCATTTAACTGACTGACTAACTGAATACTGTGCTTAGCTATTAGAAGGCATCTTTCGTTATCCCAATCGGCCTTTTGATTTCGGTGTCGTACGTTCCGCACTCTGTTAAAATATTTTATTGTTGAACTTGATTGATTTTGCATGTCAAATTTATAATTTACATGTTAAGCTGTTCCTTTTGCTGATAATTATATATTCTCTCTTCTTGCAATTCGTGTTTAGTCCTTTCTTCTCGCTTTTCTTTGCTACCTTCGGTAGTCCCAAAAATTCATTCACTGGTTTTCTTAAGGGAGATAACTGCATGGCATCTGGAAGTGGCATCGCACATGGAATGAGATGAATATACCGAAATGATTGAAATAAAGATTTCGGTTCGAAATTTCTAGCACCTGAAGAAGGCTGGAGCATACAACGTCCGAAACGTCGTAAACATGGCAATAAAGATAAAGACAAAAGTTCAAATAGTGTAAATAATGGAGATTAATTTATATATATTTTATTGCTTAAACCGAGTTTAGGTGGATAGTAGTTTAAATGTAATCTGCATTGTAATTTACTTTTTCCTGATAAATGAGTTTTATATAAACTCTCAGAAATTCTAAAGTCAATAATCGTACAGTTTTGACGGGTACTATTTCTTCTTTATGACGCTGATGATAGCAACGTGCAGGTTCAGAATTAGAAGCTTCCATTTTCGCCTAAACCTGCTTCTGTCATCCATTACCTATCGTTTGTTTAATAAATTAGGGCATTAGTTAAATTATTTATTAAACAAAAGAAGTCAACTAATGACCACATGCAGGCATAGAAATAAATATCTGCTTAAATACTTACACCCTGACTAAAGTATATATGCCCAATTTTTCTTTTTACCGATTTGTTCATTTATTTATTTTTCATCAATTTATTCCTTAGCAATTTTCATCCACTTTTTTTTTTACTTAATTATTTTGTTATTTTTAATTTTTTTATTCATCAATTTAGTACTTAGCTATTTTCACTATTTTTCATCCTGTGTGTGTATTTTATAGCTAAATCCACTTCTAGGAAGGTTGAGTCACTGTGCCTGGTCAGGAAGTTTTTTTCCGCCTGAATCCATCTTGCACATATACAAATCAACCATCCGACCATGCATTGAATACTGTTGTCATATCTGGTCAGTCGCCCCTGCTGTTCGTCTCGGTGTTCTCGACAGGCTCCAAGGAGAATCTATAATGTGATTGTTCCCGAACTGACAGCTCGACTCCAGCCACTTTCTCATCGGCGGAATGTGGCTTCCCTTTGTCTCTTCTATAAATATTTTCATGGCTTTTGCTCTGACGAACTTAGGTCACTGATGCTTCTCCACAAGAATTTACTCCGGCAACCAGACTGGCAACAAGATCCCACTCTTTTACAGTTAGATCAACCAAATGCAGGCAATAACTTTACTCCATCAGCTTCTTTTCTCGCGATTCCCGCCTGTGGGACTCCCTTCCATATACTTGCTTCCCTGACGGCTACAACCTCCAAGAATTTAAATGCAAAATCAATTACCATTTCTTATCCAGCCCTTTCCACATCAGCCTGTGTATCTTGTTCTTTTCCTTTCTCTCTACCTTCGCAACTGTCTTCACTCCTGTGTTCACATCTTTCTCTTGCTCTTTCTCTTTCACACCTTGTAGCTGGTTTGTCTTTCACTTCACTCTCCTCCTGCCTAAATCTTTAACTCTCTTATGTAGCCCACTGCTTATCAGTGGCGGTACCGCCTTGCTTGGGGTAAAATAATTTTTAAAAAGTTTGTATATATATATATATATATATATATATATATATATATATATAGTCATCCACAGACATTTCAATCCCTGCTAAAATCATGCTGATGAGCTGCGAAACAGATCTGTCTGTGGATATATATATATATGTATATAGAAATACAAGTGATATATATATATATATATATATATATATATATATATAATGATTTTTCGTTAAATAATATACACAAGTTTTGTCGATTTATTTTATGTAATTGTTTTTCATATCGTCTGATAAGCTTAACATCATTATCGTTGAAAGAAGAAAGAAAATCACAGTATTGATACATGTTTTTTATTTAATCCTTTCTGAGCTTTCGGCTTACATCAGACATTATCAAAGATGATAGTTTTATTGATTGTATCAAGCAGTTCGCAGAAGAGCAATAATAGTAGTCGTCTATTTTGTTTGTAATGGTTGATGTTTAATTTCATTTTCTTCACATTTCTCAGTATTTTTCTGCTTTTTTCTTGATAACTTTAACTTCTATATTTTTTCAAAAAAATTTAATCTATTTCTTGCATTTTGTTGTATCATGGTCTTTTCCCCCAATATTTTACTCTCCTTGTATATGTCTTTCTCCTTCTTTCTTTCTTTCTTTCTTTCTTTCTTTCACGGCTCTGTATTTTTATCTCTTTCTTTCCTCACTTTCATGTCTTTCTTTGTACGATCTTTCCCCTTATCTGAATATTTTTGCTCTTTCTTCACTTTCCTTTTTATTTCTTCATTTTTTTTCTTTCTTTCTTTCTTTCAGTTTTTTTTTTTATATCTTTTTTTCCAATCTTTGCTGAAATTTCTTTGATTTCTTTTCTTTCTTTCTCTATATTTTTCTTTGTATATTTACACGCATTTTTTATATAGTTTTCTCTATCTTTCTAAGTCCCTCACTCTCTTTCTTTCATCTTGTTATTCCATTTCAGTATCTCTCAATTTTTATACATCTATATTAACTCATCTTTTCTTTCTTTTTATTTCTTTCTTTCCGTGGCTTTTCTTCCCTCGTTTTCTTTCTTTCTTTCCTCTTGTATGCATATTTTGCTCTTTCTTTCGGGGTTCTTTTTTTAATTCAGAGTTGGCCTTCTCCAAGGTCTGTTGCCATCAAAAGATATACAACCCAGTCTGCGCAGTTGTTTAATTCGTAGTTAAAGGAGAAGAGAATGATTCTTTTCCCAGGGTATGCACGAAAGAGAATGGACTTAATTCTACTGAAATTCGAACTCGGCTCTTTGATTCTTCAACCTAAACTGAAATCGATTACTCGTACCTACTATATATATATATATATATATATATATATATATATATATACGTATGTATGTAAGTATATATATATATATGATGTAATGAATATGTATACACCTTGGTTGCCCCTCACTGAAATGTGATTTGCTGGCGTCAGTCATAAATACAAACGAAGGCAAGGACGTCCAGAGTGAGTGAGAGAGATCTAGAAAATTTCCCCTAGAGATCCAGAGTCTATTGGTCTACCACCATTGACTACGTCCACGTCTCAAGATACGGCATATAACGATTATGTCTACGTACTAGATTGACCGACCCGATTACATTTGCCTTAACCACTTAACAACCTCGTATTGATATATATCCCTTTCCGGGACATATCAATATATGTTTATTTATATATATATATATATATATATATATATATATATATATATATATCCGAGTGAATAAGAAGGAACAAAAAAATTTACAACGTTTAAAACATTCATTTAAAATAGTGCTCGATATATAATATAGAGCTGTGAATATTTATTATAAATTTTAGTTTAGAACATGTACAAATTTTTATCCACTACAAAGTGTACATTTCGTTTCGACAAGAAATGACAATGTCTCATCAGGTGGCGTGGAAAGGAATGGAAAGTTTCTTTTCTTATATTTGGCGAATTGTGTGTGGGATGTAGATAGGGTTAGTGATTTGTACCTGTTCGAAACTATAATTTATTATATATATATATATATATATATATATATATATGTGTGTGTGTGTGTGTGTGTGTGTGTGTGTGTGTGTGTGTGTGTGTGTGTGTGTGTCAGATTAAATAAATTGCAAACACTATGTTTGCTTATTTTTAATAAAATCCTTCAAGAAATTCAAGAAAACAACAAAAGCAAACTACAGATTTTCGAGTCAAGATTCATTAAAAAACTTAAGCCGTCAATTAATAGAATCAGCTATGAATACTGTAGTAATGTTCTAAAATGTTTGTAAAAAGGACAGTTTTTTCATGCTTTAACACGTGCCTGACCATGATATTACAACATATAAAAAAATTCCATTTTGGATAATTTTCACGTTCTAATGAACGCTAGCAATTTATCAACCCTTATATTTGAAGCAAGAAAAAATGTACACTAATTTTTAGCAACACAGTTTTCCGGTCACATCTGTTACCATCACTCACACCCCTAAAGATGATCTCGGAAAGAGGCTGAAAGTACTTGGGTACCTTAAGAAATGAATGAAAATATCATCTGTCAACGCTACAACTCATTTCTGACATCTTTTGGTTGTAATACGCGAAAGATTGTCCGTGACTATGAACGGATTTTATTAAAAATAAGCAAATATACTTTTTGCAATTTATTTAATCTGACATATTTAAAAGAAAATTTGTTGCCTAAATACACAAATATATATATATATATATATATATATATATATATATATATATATATATATATATAAAGTACAATCCTTGGAATTTGGTAAGGTAAATAGAGATTCCAAAGAGAACTCAATGTTAAATTTTATTGCTAAATTTAACAGAGTATTATAATCAGGAAACAAAAGTTAGATGTTTTTACAAATCCATTGGTAATACAGTATTTTGCGGTTCCAGATGCTTTTCAAACCAAATTCATACAACGATGAATGTCTTGAATTTGTCCAGATGAAGTCACGTGACATAAAAAAGGGAGGGAGAATAATAAATATTAGAAAGAGAAAAGAGAGGGAAGAAAGATAGAGTAGCAGCGTAAGGGGGGGGGGGGGGGGTAACTGAAGTTATCTGATTCCGGCTGTGGGCAACGTCTCTGACCTAGATATCCAAAATCCTTCCTTGGTGAAAGAGTTGAATTTTGTCCCGAGATGTTAAAAGCTTACTTTACAAAATATAATTATATGCTTATATTTAAATATATTAATTATATACCTACTTTTAATAACGGTGAGCGTAATAATAATAATAGTAATAGTACAGTAGTATAGTACCTATGATAGCAATACTGTAACATTTTTGAGGGTATAAAGTCTTAAACGTGACATTCCAGCTTATTCTCAAAAAGCAAACCTATAGGTTTCATCTTCATCTTGTTAAGTGATCCTATACCTGTTTTTATGCATTTAAAAACCAGTTCATTTCTCTGGTTTAAAAGTTCATTTCTCTGGTTTAAAAGTTTATTTGATGAGAGCAATTTTTCCTCTATGCATAGATTGCATCTGTCCCTGAAATTGTTGGGAGTGTGAGCATATTTGATGATCCTCCATTTAACCTGTGGGGTGAGGCCACCGTCCTTTAATTTCCAGTAATATTTTGATAGAGCTGTTTGGTGTTTCAGGGAGGCGTTAGAAAATTAATGTTTGTGATTATAAAATCTTTGTTTCCAACTACCTGTAGTTATCCCTATGTATACTCTTTTTTTGTTGGTTTCCTCCACCAGAAAAATGGTGGCTTCATAAATTACTTTGTCCGAGTTACATCTGCCGTCTACCGAGCAGTTAGTCTGTTGATGCAGTTGCAAGGAGGTTTGCATTCTTGAGGTATGCTGTGGAACTTTCTAAGTAATTTGTTATTGTGGGAATTGATTTTATTTTGGATATTTTTGGAATAGCTTATTTTTAGAGTTATATATATATATATATATATATATTAAAAACAATGTCGCTGACGTGATGTAGAGTCTCTATTAGAGATCCTATGTCGAAATGTACATCCGACACCTTTGAATTTTGAAAATTTTCTCTAATTTATATTGGCTCTGTATTCTTAATACATTGAGCTCTCTGCCTGCATCACTTTTTAATGTTAAAATTTTTTAATATTGATTAGGATCAGGTTCTTGGAATTTACCTTCCTACTCTTCCACTTCGGATTAAAGAAAAACAATATATATATATATATATATATATATATATATATATATATATATATATATATATATACAACAAGTATAGGGTACGTATGGATGGAATAATATTCCATATCCAAAGAAACATTATTCTTAAAGAAGTGCTCAATACAAAGTAGAGCTAATAATATTTATTCAGAAATCATAACACAGATATGTTATAATATCACAACAAAAGTAGCTATTTTTTCGACACTTCTTCTGTCTTGTCAACTGATGTGGTCTATTTCAACTAGAATTTGAATTAAACCACACCACACGTTATAATTTCTGAATATATATATATATATTCTTTTTGCCTCTTATCATGTAGTGCTTGGGTTCGCCATTTTAAGTTTTTGCTTTAACTATCAAACATGTCTAACTATCTATCTATTTGCATATTTCTGCGCATGTCTCTTTATCTTAACATCTGTTAAATGATTCTCCAAACCCCAACATTTATAGCTGCTTTGTTTGTTTGTTTGTTTTTTGTTTTTTTGTTTTGTTTTATGCTTTTGTTTTTTGTGGTGGAGGGGTCTTGATTTTGTTTTATTTTTCATTCTTTCAAACTCTTGACTTCCGTTGCAACTCAAGCGCCCCCTGGTGGAAAGACAAAAAGAAAAAAAAAGACATATACAACGATGGCTGGTTAGATAAAACCCGAGCTCCAACAAGGGATGGCTTTTATTGATAAAGTTCACATTTTGCCAGCACTCTGACACTGGCGCTGACGGCTCTCTTCTGATACGACACCATCTGCTAGATTATGGATGCATCTCTGACGGCTCTTATCGAGCTAGACGCAGGCGTCACCTACATCAATTCCGTCATTTCTTTTCGGTCAGCCATCGACAAGATGTTTTGATGGTCCCTCTCACCATATAAACTAGTCATTAACTGGTGCATAGTCATTAACTGGCGACAAATAGTCATTAACTGGTGCATAGTCATTAACTGGCGACAAATAGTCATTAACTGGTGCATAGTCATTAACTGGCGAGAAATAGTCATTAACTGGTGCATAGTCATTAACTGGCGACAAATAGTCATTAACTGGCGACAAATAACAGAGCGCATGAGACAACAAATGTTATTTTCATGGATAAAGCAATGAGACTGCAAAGTGTTTCGGTCTGGAGCAAAGGGAATGCATAAAGTTTCATAAGTGAAAAGGGAAAGTTATACGCTGAGAAGAGTAGAAAAATGACGTAAGTAAAAGCCAAAGGTTGTCTTAGTGTTGTGGAGTAGTTTTTGCACTGCTAATCGACTTAACGCACCCAAAATCTTAGGAACTTGGTAATCTTCCACTGTAAGTTGACCCCTTAGTATTCAGCAAACTGCCGACTAATATCAACTGCCTGGTAGTTCTACTGAACCCCAATAGAACTCTAAAGAACTCTCTAGAACTTCTAAGAACTCCTATGAACTTCCCAAGAACTTCTCGAGTTAACTTCCTGTTAACACTTATTAACATAAGAGTGAGAGTCCATTATCTGAGGAATAGTTGTGTTTCACCATAACACTTTGAGAATAGAAAGAAGATTCCCTCATCCTGAAAGGTCATTCTTCTTAGCTGACGAGATCTGGTTGCTGGGAAGAAAACATGATGTGTTTCAAATACAAAGGTTATCCTAGAGAATAAATATCTTACAACTTTGAGATCTCGAGAGATCTTTCCTTTATATTGATAAATCGTTCCGTCAAACTGACAGAGATTCCCGCAAGTTGACGGGATATTGTCGTTGGGAAGAAAAATGATGCGAGTAAAAGCCAAAGGTTTCCCTAGAGAATAAAATGAAGATATCCTACAACTTTAAGATCTCGATAGATCCTTCCATCATACTGATAAATCATTTGTATTAATTTTTTCACCCCAAGAAAGACGGCACCGACACTGATATGCAGGGAGCTACATAAGAGAATAAAAGTTTAGGTAGAAGGAGAGTTACAGTGGGTGTCAGAGAAAAGATGGGAACTCAGGTGTGAAGACAGTTGCGAAGGTAGAGAGAAAGGAAAAGAACAAGATACACGGGGTAATGTAGAAAGGGCTGGAGTTACATAAGAGAGTTGAAATATTAGGCAGGAGGAGAGTGAAGACAAAGACGAACCAGCTACAGTGGGTGAAAGAGAAAGGGCAAGAGAAGGATGTGAACACAGGAGTGAAAACAGTTACGAAGGAAGAGAGAAAGGAAAAGAACAAGATACACGGGGTAATGTAGAAAGGGCTGGAGTTACATAAGAGAGTTGAAATATTAGGCAGGAGGAGAGTGAAGACAAAGACGAACCAGCTACAGTGGGTGAAAGAGAAAGAGCAAGAGAAGGATGTGAACACAGGAGGGTGAGACCTTGTTGCCAGTTTGGTTGCCCGAGTAAATTCTTGTGGAGGGGCTACCAGTGACCTAAGTTCTTCGGAACAGAAGCTATGAAAATATTTGTAGAAGAGACAGAGGGAAGC
The DNA here is from genome assembly GCA_037127315.1 of Ascarosepion bandense. Lineage (NCBI taxonomy): Eukaryota > Metazoa > Mollusca > Cephalopoda > Sepiida > Sepiidae > Ascarosepion > Ascarosepion bandense. The sequence continues at coordinate 134,168 of JBBBDQ010030992.1, read as the reverse complement.
CACATCCCACCGGTGAGAAAGTGGTTTGAGTCGAGCTGCCAGGTCGGGACCTATCACATTACAGATTCTCCTTTGGAGCCTGTCGAGAACCCCGAAATGAACAGCAGGGATGCCTGCAAGCTGACAGGTTATTGTTGTCGGAAAGAAAAATGATGTCAGTAAAGGCCAGTTTTTGTCCTAGTGAATAAATTGAGGGTACCTTGCAATGTTGGGATATCGATAGATCATTCCATCAAGCTGATGGATCATTCCATCAAGCTGATGGATCATTCCATCAAGCTGATGGATCATTCCAACAATCTTTTAGGTTGTCTAAGCAAGCTGATCGGATATTATTGTTGGGTAGAAAAAGATTATATGTTTAAAACGACGGGGTTATTTTAGAAAATAAGAAAAGGATTTCCTGCAACTTTGAGATCTCGACAGATCATTCTCTAAGTTGATTGAATATTCGATCATTCCGATAGATCATTCCCGCTAGATGACGGGATATTGATGTTGGCAAGAAAAAAATGGTGGCAGTAACATCCAGAAGTCGCCTTAGAGAATAAAAAGCGAATACCCTGGGTTTGAGACCTAGATCATTTCCACAAGGTTCATGGGCATGACGGTAAACTGCATCCTGCAGCAAGGCTCCGATTGGGAGGTTGTGAGGAGTATGGAACCACCTCTTAATTGCTGTTAAGCCTGACACGAAGTGGTAGCACCTGTTAGGGTCCCAGCTATGGGCAAATAGTTAACCCCCAAACTGGGGTCAAAACACTATGAAAATATAAAAATACACTTTTATAGAAATATATACATAAAAATAGTTTTTTATAGAAAAATATACATTTTTGAAGGAAAAATATTTCCAACAATACATTTCTGAAAAAAAAATTATTACCATAACACATTTTTTAACAAAAAAAAAATATTCTGAGTAAAACATTTTTGAATAGAAAACTAGAAGACATTTTCAGTTTTCTAAAATAAATAAGGATGCGTTGTGGTACAGTGGATATCGGCTCGGAACGAGAAACCGGTGAGCCGAGTTCGAATTCCAGTTGAATCCATTGTATTCACTTACGCGCAAATACCCTTGGGAAAGGTATTAATCCGTCTCTTCCTTCCAGTTATGGATTAAATAGCAGGACAGATTGGGTTCTATAGCCATGGTCACTGGTCGGCAACCAGTCTACCGCAGAAAGCAATGGCAACCTACTGCGGGATAATCTTCTGCCCAGTCAGTCATGTCTCTTTCGAGATATGATCGCCCAAGCGTGTATCACGTATGGCACTTAACTGACTGACTGAAAATAAATAAGTAATAAAACAAAAAGATTTCCTTAAAATCTGACTAAATCAACTTTCTCACTATAACCGAACATTAAAAAAAAATACCTTAAAATCCCGCCTTTTTGGCATTAAATAACCCACAGACATGTTGATATGCCGTTAAACAAAACTCAAATTCAAATTCATTCCCTCAAGATGTTAGATCGTTGCAACAAACTGATAAGTCACCCCTGCAAGCTGAGTGGGTATTTTGTTGGAAATAAAAAATGATGTAAACAATAATCAGAGGTTGTGCCAAAGAATAAAAAGAGGTTAGACTGCAATGTTCAAAATTTGATAGGTCATTCCTTCAGGCTTACGTTAACTGGATTTTTTCAGACGTGTCTGGACGCACGACCGATCAGATCTCATTCAGTTTCCCAATGCTTTTTCTGTTTTTGTTTTGCGTTTTGCTTTCAGTGTTTTTCTTTTTAAGTATCTCAGGTTGTGGAAATAAAAGATTTTTCTTTTAAACATTTTTCAATTGATTTTGTTGTTGTGGTTTTCATTGTAGGTGCTTCTTTTTAAAATAACGAATCTACCACTCCTCTTTGAACGAGCAGACGATGCAAAAAAAAAAGAAAACTAAAAAATGTTGAATTCAATATTCTTATTCAATACTTCCCGTTGGTACGTAATAATGACTGACTCTTGTGCTTATATATCCTCCCTCTCCCCATCATATATAATTCCATCATGGAAAACATTATTTTAGTTCGATTAAGGCTTTCTCGAAGAAGGAACACATTATAAAGAACGTTTCCATTTCGTTCCATTTTTCATTTTCCATTAGATTCCTTAATATTCTATATATATATATATATATATATATATATATATATATATATATATATAAGTAAATTAACCTAGTGAGCCAAACAAACCTACCAAGGTTTCGCATAAACGGATCTTCAGAGCCAACCTTCCCTGAAGATCTGTTTAGGTGAAACCTTGGTAGGTTTGTTGGCTCACTAGGTTAATTTACTTATTCTGCTCTGCTTACGTATTGAGTGCTTTTTTGTTATTGATTACTCGTCTCGGGTTTTTTCTTTGGGCTACGTACTGGCTCGGTCCAAATCGCTTTAGCTGATGTTCATGTGCTTAGCTCTTTCTTTTTTGACAACCATTTTTCCTTCCACGTATTTATGCAGAGGGTTTTTCGAAACGAGTATAGTGATAAGTATAAATTATATATATATATATATATATATATATATATATATGTGTGTGTGTGTGTGTGTGTGTGTGTGTGTGTGAGTGAGTGTGTGTGTTTATGTGTGTGTGTGTGTGTGTGTGTATTAAAATCACATTTAAATCTGGTTGTAATACATTTCATTGTATTTAAATATATGATTCTGTTAACATTTTGGGCTCTCATGCGGTGTGACGTCATAGAATCTCATTACAAATTTACGAACTGCGTTTGTAATATAGTAACTGCTATCGCTGCTTAGCAATGTTTTATGTCAACACAAAATAAAATTGTCTTTTATGATTGTTGTTTTTTATGTTAACGTCCCTGTAACCTCTCTGAAGATGGCTCATGTGAGCCGAAAACTTAGAACCAACATAATAAAAATCTATCCAAATGTTGGAGGATTTTTGTCTGTATTTTCAACTGAAATTAAAGCCAAAATACGATGTTTCGAAACGGCTCATGATTAAGCATATTAGACATTCATTGTCTCTAATATTTATATTAGATATATATATATATATATATATATATATCAGTCAGTTGAGTGGCATACGCTTGGGCGATTATGTCTCGAAAAAGACATGACTGACTGGGCAGAAGATTATCCCACAGTAGGTTGCCATTGCGTTCTGCCGGTTGCTAGCCAAGGCTATAGAACTCATTTGTGCGTAAGTGAATGCAAAAATTCAGTTCGAATTCGAACTCGGCTCCCCGATTTGTCGTTCCGCGTCGATATCCACTGCACCACAACGCACATCCGTTATATATATATATATATATATATATATATATATATATATATATATATATATATATATATATATATATATATATATATATGGGGGTAGGCAGCAATTAAATAAATTACAAACATTGCGTCTGCTTATTTTGAATAAAATCCGTTCATACTCACGAATAATCTTTTGCGTATTATAATTGAAAGATGTCAGAAATTAGCTGTAACTTTGACAGATGCTATTATCATTCATTTCTCAATGTACCCAAGTACTTTCAATCTCCTTCCGAGATCATCATCACGGGTATGAGTTATGGTAACAAAAAATAACTGCAAAACTTTGATGCTAAAAAGTACAGTAAACTTTTTTTCTGCTTCAAATATAACAGTTGACAAAATGCTCAGCGTTCATTAGAACAAGAAAATTATTCAAAATGGAATTTTTTAAATATTTGAACTCAGCTCTCTGATTAACAATTCCGAGTTATCCATTACACGGCATATTCAAGCTTAGACCACCCCCTGGTATTTTCAAGTGGTCAGTCATCTTGAGACTGACCAGACTGGCTACATCGAACAGCGCTGTGTATCAGCAGAAAAGCAACATGCACCTTCTGGGGAATTATATGAAAACCAAGCAACAGTTAGGGACACATCAGCTTATAGTACGGGACGCGAATCATGGGGAAGAGCTAAAAGAAAAAAAGGGTAGAACTTTTAGTGATTAACTAAATCAGAATCAGAAAGAAAGAAACAACGGCATTGAGTTAAGGAGAAGAGAAATGGTTGCAAATAAATGGCCAAAAGTGTCCGTTTCAGGATTTTAAGATAGATAGATAGATAGATAGATAGATAGATAGATAGATAGATAGATAAGATAATGAAGAGAATTAGATAGATAGATAGATAGATAGATAGATAGATAGATAGATAGATAGATAGATAGATAGATAATGAAGAGAATTAGATAGATAGATAGATAGATAGATAGATAGATAGATAGATAGATAATGAAGAGAATTAGATAGATAGATAGATAGATAGATAGATAGATAGATAGATAGATAGATAGATAGATAATAAAGAGAATTAGATAGATAGATAGATAGATAGATAGATAGATAGATAGATAGATAATGAAGAGAATTAGATAGATAGATAGATAGATAGATAGATAGATAGATAGATAGATAGATAATGAAGAGAATTAGATAGATAGATAGATAGATAGATAGATAGATAGATAGATAATGAAGAGAATTCTTTTCTATTCCGGTTCGCCGACCACAGGCATTTACTCGTGCCACTAGATTGCCTTCAAGGTTCCACTATTTTCTTGGTGAAATAGTTAAATGCAACTACCACTTCTACTCTAACGGTTTTTTTTCTCGCACTTCCCACTTGTCGAATCCCTTCTATTTGCTTGCTTCCATGATAGTTGCAATCTCCAAAAGTTTAAATGCAACGTCAATTGCTATATCCTATCTCATTGATTCTCTTATCTTTTCTTCGACATAGCCTGTAACTTATTTTTTCATCACTGTAACTCCTTGCTCACCAGTGGTGGTCCTGCTTTACTCGGGGTGAAATTATTAAAAAAAAAAAAGAAAAAAAGATAGATAGATAGATAGATAGATAGATAGATAGAAACATTTAGATAGATAGATAGATAGATAGATAGATAGATAGATAGATAGATAGATAGATATGAACAGACTGAGATAGATAGATAGATAGATAGATAGATAGATAGATAGATAGATAGATAGATAGATACCGCAACTGGAATAACTATATAGAATCCATAGCTAAATCCGCTGCTAAGAAGGTCGGTTCTCTGTTCAGGGCCAGAAAGTCTTTTTTCCAATCTGAAACAATTCTGCACATATACAAATCTACCATTGAATTGAATACTGAATTGAATACAGCTGCCATATCTGGTCGGGTGCTCCTACTATCCACCTAGGGTTCCTTCACAAAATCCAATGGAGAATATGTGATCGATCCCGACTTGGCAGCTCGGATACAGTCACTTTCTCATCGGCGTAACGTGGCTTCCCTGTCTCTATTCTACAAATACTTTCACGGCTTCTGCTCCGATGAACGTAGCTCTCTGGTTCCCCCTATGTATAAATTTGCTGGAGCCACAAGATTAGCAACTAGGTTCCACCCTTTTACTGTGAAACCAATGAAATGCAAACGCAAATTCTACTCCATCAGCTTCTTCTGATGGAGTAGAATTCCCGCCTGTGGAATTCCCTTCCGTTTACTTGCTTTCCTGACAAGTACAATCTTCAACAATTCAAATGTAAAGTCAATAGTCATCTTCTATCTCACTAACTTGCATCCTCTCTCTCTCTCTCTCTCTCTCTCTCTCTCTCTCTCTCTCTCTCATGCTCCTTTATTCGACTACTCTACTCTCATCAGTATTCTCATCCTTCTCTTACCTTCTTTCTGACACTCCTTGTAACTTGTCACTCTTTCTCATAACTTTCCTCCTATGTAACCCCCCTGCTCAACAGTGGCATTAAAATGTCTTGCTTGGGGCGATAATCATCTACTATCTCACTGACTTGTATCCTCCCTCCCATGCTTCTTTCTCCGTCCCCTCCACTCTCATCAGTATTCTCATCCTTCTCTTACCAACTTCCTTCCACCCCCTATAACCTGTCTCTCTTTCTCATAAGTTACCTCCTATGTAACCCCCTGCTCAACAGTGGCATTAAAATGCCTTGATTGGGGCGATAGTCATCTCCTATCTCACTGACTTGCATCCTCTCTCTCATGCTTCTTTCTCCGTCCACTCCACTCTCATCAGTATTCTCATCCTTCTCTTACCCACTTCCTGATACCTCCTATAACCTGTCACTCTTTCTCATAACTTTCCTCCTATGTAACCCCCTGCTCAACAGTGGCATTAAAATGCCTTGCTTGGGGCGATAGTCATCTACTATCTCACTGACTTGTATCCTCTCTCCCATGCTTCTTTCTCCGTCCCCTCCACTCTCATCAGTATTCTCATCCTTCTCTTACCAACTTCCTTCCACCCCCTATAACCTGTCTCTCTTTCTCATAAGTTACCTCCTATGTAATCCCCTGCTCAACAGTGGCATTAAAATGCCTTGATTGGAGTGACATGATTATGAAAATAAATAAGTAAAAATAAAAGATTAGATATTACATAGCAGTTCATCACTCTTTTCTTTGTTCCGAATAACATTTTTCTATCTCTTAATACTTTGCTTAATTTCTGAGAGGCATGAGGAGATTCTCTATTATTTTTTTTATTTTTATAAGCGTTTCACCCCGAGCAAGGCATGTCACTGCCACTACTGCGCAGGGGGCTACGTAGAGTGGAGAAAGGCTGATTAAATATAGGAAATGTCAGAGGGTGGGTGATAGGCGGGTAAGGATACTGAGAATGAGGGTTGGGTAGATGAGAGTGTTGTGAGAATAGTTGGGAGTTAGTGTGATAGGAGGTGTCTATTGACCCTACATTTAAACACCTGGAGATTGTAACTGTCGGGAAAGCAGACTTGTGGAAGGAAGTTCCACAGGCGGGAAGCGCGAGAAAAGAAGCTGTTGGAGTAGAATTTACGGTTACATCTTATTTGTTTAACTGTAAAAGGGTGGGACCTAGTTGCTAATCTAGTATCTCGTGTAAATTCCTGCATAGGCGGCACCAGTGATCTAAGCTCATCGGAGCAGAAGCCATGAAAGTACTTGTAGAAGAGGCACAGGGAAGCCACATTACGCCGGTGAGAAAGCGGCTGCAGCCGGTCTGCCAAGTCAGTATCAACAACGTTACAGATCCTCCTTTGTATTTTGTCAAGAAGCCCAAGGAGAGCAGCAGGGGCACCCGACCAGATATGGCAGCAATATTCAATACACGGGCGGATGGTAGATTTGTATATGTGCAGAATAGATTCAGGTGGGAAAAACTTCCGGGCCCTGCACAGGGAGCCCACTTTCATAGCAGCAGATTTGGCAATGGATTCAATATAGTCATTCCATTTGAGGTCCGCCGAGAGTGTAAGGCCAAGGAGGCGTAGTATTTTACTCTCTGGGAGGCTAGCCTGTCCCATGCTAATGGGAGGTAGATGCGATTGTCTATGGTGGTTAGTTGATAACAGCTTTGTTTTAGAGGCATTGAAATTTACCAACCATTTCCTACCCCAGGCCACTACGGGTTGGAGGTCCCTTTCAAGTACGGCAGCGAGGTTCACTTTGTCGTCCAGACCTGGTTTCTGATCGATGCGAGAGTAGATTGTTGTGTCGTCGGCATACATGCCAACTTGGGATCTAATGGTGTCGGGGAGATCATTAATGTAAATCAGAAAGAGCGTGGGACCTAGGATGGAACCTTGAGGGACGCCCGCGTTCGTCTGGTAGTTTTGGGAGGCATGCCCATTTAATACCACCTTCAATGTGCGGTTAGAGAGGAAAGACTGGATGAGGTCAAACAGATGTCCAGTTATCCCATAGCTCCGCAGTTTGCACAAGAGGCCAGCATGCCAGACCCTGTCGAATGCTTTGGAGATATCCAAGGCAACGGTTCGGGCTTCACCATTCTTGTCGAGTGCCTGGTATATGTACTCGGTAATGGTCGTTAGCATATCAGCAGTAGACCTGGTGAAGCGAAACCCGTACTGTTTGTCAGAGAGAAGCCCGTTGGCCATAAGATGCTGAATCACCTCGGCGTTGATAATGGCTTCGAAAACTTTGCCAAAGATCGGAAGGAGACTAATAGGACGGTAATTGGCGGGGTCTGAGGGTTCGCCAGAATTCTTAAATATAGGAACTACGCAGGAGGACTTCCAACAGGCAGGAAAGCAGGAAGCAGATAGGCAGAGGTTATAGAGTTTAGAGAGGACAGAAGAGAGTTCTGGGGCACATTTCTTCAGTACTATGACTGGGATTCCGTCACCGCCGCTCGCTTTGTGTGGGTCAAGTTGTGCAATTATCTTGGCGACCAGCGAGGGTGTTATGTGGACGTTATTTAGTTGAGCCTTAGTTCTGGGTGGGAAGTCTGGTGTAGGTATTCCTAACGAGTCCAGTGTCGAATTGGTTGAGAATCTACGGGTAAAGCATTCAGCCTTGTCGGCTGGGGAGGTGAGAACTTCATATTCATTGATTAGTGGGGGTATTGAAGTCTTGTTCCTGCTGAGCACGCTTTTGAAGAGACGCCAGTAATCTTTGGAGCCAAACTTAGAGGATGCTATGCGTTGCCTAATTCTGGTAGCAAATACCCTCTTGGCTTCGTTCAGTACTTTTTCACACTTATTCCGTGCTGAGGTGAAAAGGCGCCTGTTTTGGTTCGACGAGCAGCTTCGATAGAGCCGGAAGAAATGGTTCCGGTGGGCAATGGCAGCCGAGCAAGCGGGTGAGAACCAGGGGGACGAATTTGGTTTTAGTTGGAATTTCCTGGCCGGGATAAAAGCATCGATGCCAGCCTTAACCCAAGAGGAGACTTCGGAGGCAGTCTTCGACAGGAAGATCGAAGACGTTGTTCCAGGGGACGTCGCAGAGGAAGTCCCTGAACGAGTCCCAGTCGGCTCTTTGGTAGCAGTATGATATTCTGCTGGTCTGGTTTTCTTGGGTAGAGTTAGTGCTGATTGATATGTTTACGGAGACTACGGCGTGGTCAGAGTTACCGAGGGGGCAGAGTTGCCTGGTAGTGCAGGACACCGTCATATAAAGGATTAGATACTACTGAGCAGTTCAGAATTGTTTTCTTTGCTCCTCGTGGCATTTTCTATCACCTGATATTTTGCTCAGTTTCTGAAAGGCATGAAGTGATTGTCCTTCATTCGTCGTTATATAAAGAATTATATCTTACATAGCATTTCGGCGATTTTTTTTTTTTTTGTCTTTGTTCCTAATAACATTTTCTTATTTCTTTATACTTTACTTAGTTTCTGAATGACATGAGAGAATTTTTTATCATTTTCTTTGAAGTAAAGGACTAGATATTACATAGCAGTTCAGCCTAGATTTCTTTCTTCCAAACTGCATTTTCTTATCACTTAACACTTTGTTTGTTTTCTAAAAGGCATCAAGAGATTGCCATCATTCGTCGTCATATAAAGAAATAGACATTAATTAGCAGTTCATTTTTTTCTTTTTTTTTTTCTATTGAAATTTTCCTATGCCTTATTACTTTGCTCAGTTTCTGAAAGGCATTAGTAGATTGTCCATCATTTGACGTCTTATAAAGGATTATATCTTACATAGCAATTCAGCATTCTTTTCTTTGTAAGTAATAACATTTTCCTATTTCTTAATACTTTGCTTACTTTCTGAAAAACATTAGGAAATTTTCTGTCATTCACTGTCATATAAAGAATTAAATCTTAAATAGCAGTTCAAAATTATTGTCTTTGTTCCTAGCGAAATTAGCCTATATCGAATATTTTCGTCTGAAACAAACCGCAATTCAAAGTTAAATGATGAAATAATAAATCGTTAAGCGTTTTGATTTTGGTACTCACCATTTTAAGGCTTGGTTTCTTTCCATCTAAAAGGCGTGCGTGGTGTGAGTCAGCACAAATTCCCTTTAGTTGTTAAAATATTCTGTGGTGAGTTAGCCTTATTTATTCCCAAATGAACTGAAACGAGACATATCATAAATTAATGATCTGGCATTTAGAACAGCAAAACTTAATCAGTATGTGTATCTATAAGCGTTATGGAATCATAATATACATTAATAATTTTCGCTTTAGTACAGCAATGTATAGACCTATATACAGGATCAACTTCCACTCGAGTCATATCATAAATTAATGATACGAGATTTAGAACAGCAAAATTTGAACAATATATATATATTGGTAAAATTTATTCTCTCACATCCTGATTGAGCACTCTGGAAGAATGGTAGACTTTGAAAAATAGTAGCTACTCTGGCGTCAATGCATCGTTCATTCAGCAATGAATTAGAACCCTCTCAGCTATTGAGCATGTATAATAATAATATACACGCTAAAAAGACCACCTCCTTCTACCGAGCGCCCATAGCTCAAATGTAGAATCGCCAACTGACGCCAATTCGGTCGGGTTTCAATCCTGGGTAAAAAGGCAATCGGCTGTCTAAGCGTACTGATGAGCTGTGAAACAGCGAAACAGATCTGTCTGCGGATGACTATATATATATATATATATATAGGTATAGATGTGCAGTCCGTAAACGGCGAGGATAATCCAACAAGTTCAACTTAATATAAAATATTAAGTGTTATATCTATATAGAGAGCTCAATGGATGTTATCCAGAGCAATATGATATTTATGAAGGAAAACTCAACACGTCATTTAAATTGGTTATAAATTATAATTCATTTCAATGAGCTTTATTTGCCAGAATAAGCATTTTCTTTAACTGAAGAGAAAGATAAAAAAAGAAAAAAAGAAAAAGAAAAAAAAGGAAATGAGAGTCAGGACAGAGGCATTGGCGTCAGATCAGCTGGAGGTATTCAGACCAGCCGTGAAGATGCTGACCGCTAAGTCATTAACCTCTTACTTCTAATTACATGGATACGTATGTATGCGTAACCCCACAAAATTAACCCACTCATGTACCTTAACTTATATCCACACACACACACACACACACACACACATTCCCTGTTTGTTTAGGATGTGGTTTCCGGCTTTCACTTTTCCAATCTTCTCACTTTGGGTTTTTTTTTTTCAATTGGAGTAGATAGATCTATCTATCGCCCGGTTCACACTCCACCCATGTCTATTGAACAGGTTAAGAGGCTCATCCCTTGTTCCCTGTTTAGGATGTGGTTTCCGGCTTTCTCTTTTCCAATCTTCTCACTTTGGGTTTTTTTTTTCAATTGGAGTAGATAGATCTATCTATCGCCCGGCTCACACTCCACCCACGTCTATTGAACAGGTTAAGAGGCTCATCCCTTGTTCCCTGTTTAGGATGTGGTTTCCGGCTTTCTCTTTTCCAATCTTTTCACTCTTACGTAGCCCCTCCCTCTGCACATCAGTGGCGTTACCGCCTTGCTCGGGGTGATATGATTAAAACACACACACACACACACACACGCACACACACACACATATATATATATATATATAACTGTCAGTTAATTGCTATACGTGATACACGTTTGGGCGATCATGTCTCGAAAGATACATGACTGACTGGGTAGAAGATTTTCCCTGGACTGGTTGCCAACCAAGGCTATAGAGCCCAATCTCTCCTGCTATTTAACTCATAGCTGGAAGGAGAAGCGACGGATTCATACCGTTCCCAAAAGTATTTGTGCGTAAGTGAATGAATTTAGAATAGTAAGACTTGACCAATATATTGACCTGTAAGCATGATCGACTTATACAGAAATATGCATCAATAATTCTTGATTTAGAACAGCAAGACATTAACATATAGACCTATAGATTATGCCCAAGGTAACTTATAATTTAATGATTTGGGGTTGAGAACAACGAAAGTTGTTAAAGATAGTGACTTATACATGAGTTGTCGACTTACGATTTTGTACAGAATATGCTTACGTTACGGTCTTTGCGTTTTGATCATTTCCCATTAGCTACCACGAAATATGGTTTTTCGTTTACTTAATTTGTGACTGAATCAGGTTAAAAAAAGCTCAATCGACTTATACAGTAGCGAGCATAAAGGTCAGAAAGAAAAAATCTAAATGTGAAATAACTTTATATTCTAAAGCTTCATAGAACGTTTTATCAAGAAAAAATAATGATATAAAGGTAAATTATATAATTCCAAAATATAAAGCTCAATAAACTTATTTTGATAAAGTTATAAGAATAATTTTATAACATTCGAAAAAAAAATGATAAAAAATCAGAACGATTAACAAAATCAAAATATTATAATGGATACATCATATCCTAATGAAAATAGCGTTCATAATTCATTAGTATTTGATGTGTAAACCTTTACTTTCAATAACAGCCTGACATCTTTTGCTATATGAGCGAACTAATGTCTTGCATTTGATAACCGATACTTTCTCCCATTCTCCTCTCAAATTAGTCCATAGTTCTTCGACATTAGTTAGATTTTTCTCTTTAGCTCTTTCATTTCGTAACTCATTCTCAATAGGATTCATGTCTGGGCTTTGAGCAGGCCACTCCATAACAGTAACATCCTCCTCAGAAAGAAATGTCTTAACAGACATCGCTGTGTGACATGGCGCGTTATCTTGCATAAATACAGCTGGTTGATTAATTGCAGTTCTCAAATTAGATACAACATGTTTCTTCAATATTCCTTTTTGTTTACAGTTGCGTGAATTTTACTGTGTAGCCTAACAAGAGGTCGCGTAACAGCAACTGAAATCATGCCAAACACCGTCACACTACCTCCTCCAAATTTAACGCTACGTTTTAATGCAAATATCGTTCCTTTGGACTGCGCCGAATGAACCTTCTCCCGTCACAACTGAACAAGTTAAACTTTGACTCATCGCTGAAGTGAACACAATCTCACTGTTCTTCTGTCCGTATGAGGTGTTCAGTGGCAAATTTCAATCGGCTCATTTGATTCTTTTTAGAAATGTAAGGTTTCGTTGGGGCTACTCGACTGTTCAGATTTATTTCATTAAGTCTTTGGGAAATAGTGTGCTTTGATATTTTAATGCCAAGGTTAGCATTAACTCTTTTAGAGATAGCGGTTTCTGTCACAAATCGATCCTTTTTTGATTCTTTACCAACCCATCTGTCTTCCCTTGCAGTAGTTTTCCTCGGCCTGCCAGGTGGTTTCTTGGCTTCACATGACCCAGTTTCCTCAAGTTTTCTTAAAATACTATGAATAAAACTTTTACATTTCCCCACACTCATTGAAATATCCCAATCCAGAGTTTATCTTCATTACATAACTTGACTATCAGTTTTATTAGTTCCAATGACGTCACAGATTTTTTCGCCATGTTTACAATACAAGAGCCATTAAAGAGCCGGTGTAATTTAGTAAAATACCCGATTTTATATTCTTACCCTAAAAAAATTTCAATAATGCAAAATAATTATTAAATTTTATGGATTTATTTAATCGTTCTGATGTTTTTGATCATTTTTTTTTTCGAGTGCTATATAACTATTTTCATAACTATCAAAATAAGTTTATTGAGCTATATATTTTGGAATTCTATAATTTACCATTATATCCTTTTTTCCTTGATAAAATGTTCTATGAAACTTTAAAATGAAAAGTTATTTCATATTTAGACTTTTTCTTAACATCTTTCTGATGTTTATGCTCGCTACTGCATACTTTTTTTTTTTTTTTATCATTTCACCCCGAGCAAGGCAGAAGCGCCACTGATGTGCAGGGGGTTACATAAATGTAAAAAGATTAATTAGAAAAGAGTGAGGAGTACAAGCTAGTTAGAAAGGAACAATAGAAAGCTGAGAAAGCAGGTGCAATGACAGATACATGGGCGGAGAGAAAGTGAAGATTATACAGGGGAGGGGAGAGAGCTAGAGTCCAGTGGTTAGTAGATGAGTATTAACTTTGCATTTAAATTTCTGGAGGTCGTAGCCGTCAGGAAAGCAAGAATACGGGAGTGAGTTCCACAGGCGGGAAGTGCGAGTGAGGAAGCTGCAGGAGTAGAATTGTCGTCTGTATTTGGCTAACCTGACTGTGAATGGGTGGGACCCAGTTGCCAGTCTGGTTGCACGGGTAAACACCTGTTGAGGAGGCATCAGTGACTTAAGCTCATCCGAGCAGAAGCCATGAAAGTATTTATAGAAGAGACAGAGGGAGGCCACAGTTCGACGATGGGAAAGTGGCTGCAGTCGAGTCGCCAGATCGGTACCTATCACATTACAGACTCTCCTTTGGAGCTTGTCAAGAACACTGAGGAGAACGGCCGGGGCACCTGACCATAAATGGCAGCAGTACTCCATGCACGGACGGATGGTTGACTTAAACAGGCCTTGCTTTTTCTCCCCTGTCCGCCATACTGTGGGGTTAATGAAATACTGGACCAACTGTTGTATTTTGTCCCAATCGTTTGATGTTTTCTATGTTAAATACCAAGAAATTAATGTCGAAACTCTTACGGGGATTCTGAATTAAGTGTGGAAAGAGGTACTTGCAACAACACCGGACTCCTTGTGTCGGTTTTAAAATATATTATAACGTTTCAATGAAAAATGGAATGAATGAGAGAAATGAAAACTAAATAGAATGAAAGATCAATGAAAAAGAAGAGATAAATATCGAGAAGCAAAAAAAAAAAATGAGAAAAGAAAGCAAATTAGAAACAAACATAACCACCGCGAAAGAAGTAATGAAACAAACAAAAACGAAGAGAAAAGAAAAATGAGAGAAGCAAAGTTAAAGAAAGAAAAAAAATATATAGAAAGAAACTAAGCAAATGAAATAAAAAGAAAATATAAGAAGATAATATAGAAAGAAAGACAATGAAAAAAGAATAGTAAATGAAAGAAAAAAATGTAAAAAAGAAAGAAAAAGTGTGACATGAAATAAAAATGAAAGTGCGTGGTAAATAAAGAAAATAGATAAAATTAATTAATAAAGAAAGAAAGAAAGTAAAAAAAGAAATAAAATAAAAAAGAAAGACGTAAAAAAGAATAGTAATTCAAAGAAAATGTGTGAAAAAAGAAATAATAAAAAAATAAAAAGCAAAGAAAGAAAGAAAATGGATAAAAGAAAGAAAGAAAGAAAGAAAATGGATAAAAGAAAGAAAGAAAGAAAGAAAATGGATAAAAAAAAGAAAGAAAGAAAGAAAGAAAGAAAATGAATAAAATAAAGAAAGGAAATGGATAAAAGAAAGAAAGAAAGAACGAACGAAAGAAAGAAAATGGATAAAAGAAAGAAAGAAAGAAAGAAAGAAAGAAAGAAAGAAAACGGATAAAAGAAAGAAAGAAAGAAAGAAAATGGATAAAAGAAAGAAAGAAAGAAAGAAAGAAAATGGATAAAATAAAGAAAGGAAATGGATAAAAGAAAGAAAGAAAGAAAGAAAGAAAGAAAGAAAATGGATAAAAGAAAGAAAGAAAGAAAATGGATAAAAGAAAGAAAGAACGAAAGAAAGAAAATGGATAAAAGAAAGAAAGAAAGAAAGAAAGAAAGAAAACGGATAAAAGAAAGAAAGAAAGAAAGAAAATGGATAAAAGAAAGAAAGGAAATGGATAAAAGAAAGAAAGAAAGAAAGAAAGAAAGAAAATGGATAAAAGAAAGAAAGAAAGAAAGAAAATGGATAAAAGAAAGAAAGAAAGAAAATGGATAAAATCAAGAAAGAAAGAAAGAAAGAAACCAATCTGATCGACCTAGAGAAGACTACGAGTGCCGAGAAATAGCTTCAGTGTAGAAACTCCATCAGATAAGTTTAGTGGCTCGAGCGACATCAGAGCCGGCCCATTTCCAAACAAAGACCATTCGTCTCCTGAACAATATAACAACAAAAGCCTTGAAACGACAGAAGACCTAACAACTACTACAAGCACAACAACAATGCCGCCCTTCAGGTTTCCATGATTTTCGAAGGGAAAGGGAAGCGCAAGGAGGAAATGGATGCTCCGATATGGTGGGAGGAGGAACGTCCAATGTGAGTGAGTCGCGTTGTTTGGGGAGGGAAAAAAAAGCTTGTCGGCTTTCTTGAATGGAGAGCCGCCTTCGCCTCTTGTCGGGGTTTCCTTTTTTTTTTTTATTCATTTACAAATTTTACATTTCACGAGTCTTTTCGTATTTATTTCACTTTACTTTTGTAATCTTGCCACATGCACCTGTAAGAAAAATAATGACTAAAAGAAAGAAAGAAAGAAAATATAACAGATCGCAATATATCAATAAGGACATGAAAAGATAGATAGATAGATAGATAGATAGATAGATAGATAGATAGAGAGATAGATAGAGAGATAGATAGATAGATAGATAGATAGATAGATAGATAGATAGATAGATAGATCTGATATAATCTAAACTTATTTATAATCTCTGTGTGTGTGTGTGTGTGTCTGTCTGTCTGTCTGTGTATCTGTGTGTGTATCCGTTACCTATAGACTCCGAAATGGCTGAACCGATTTTCTTGAAAATTTACACAGTTGTACTATAAGCGTCTGCAAGTGTTCTTAGCTAGGTTTTGTTATATAAAAGGCAAGATGTTTGTGTGTGTGTCTGTTTATCTGTCTGTATGTCCTTGATACAAATCCACATTTTTTATCCAATTCTCACCAAACTTCACACAAATATTCTTTAGGCTGAGTCTGAGCTCCAGGACCATGGATTAGTTTTAAAGCTTTCATTACACCCGAGCAACGCCGGGCTATACTGCTAGTAGATAGATAGATAGATAGATAGATAGATAGATAGATAGATAGATAGATAGATAGATATGAACAGACTGAGATAGATAGATAGATAGATAGATAGATAGATAGATAGATAGATAGATAGATAGATAGATAGATATGAACAGACTGAGATAGATAGATAGATAGATAGATAGATAGATAGATAGATAGATAGATAGATAGATATGAACAGACTGAGATAGATAGATAGATAGATAGATAGATAGATAGATAGATAGATAGATAGATATGAACAGACTGAGATAGATAGATAGATAGATAGATAGATAGATAGATAGATAGATAGATAGATAGATATGAACAGACTGAGATAGATAGATAGATAGATAGATAGATAGATAGATAGATAGAATAGAACAGACTGAGATAGATAGATAGATAGATAGATAGATAGATAGATAGATAGATAGATAGATAGAATGAGTGAGTGAGTGAGTGAGTGAGTGAGTGAGTGAGTGAGTGCGTGAATAAGAGAGATCTAGAACTTAACTGAAGTGGAAAGAAATTTTATGAAGGAGTAAAGAAAAAAGTAATTGAAATAAAAGAGAGAAAGAAGTTAACTGTTGAAGAAAAGAAAAAAGAAGCTATTGAAAGAAAGAAAGAAAGAAAGAAAGAAGGAAAGAAAGAAAGAAAGAAAATAAACAGAAATATAAAAGAAAAAAAGAATATATAAGAGAAAGAACATAAACAACCGAAAGAAAGAAACAAGCGTGTAAGGAAACGGAATAACAAAAGAAAGAAGAAAGAAAGAAAGAAAGAAAAAAGACGGAAGGAAGGAAAAATATGAATGAATGAAAGAGAAAATTAAAAGAAAGAAATAAAAAGAATGAAAGAACATAAAAGAACGAAATAAAGATAGAAGAATGAAATATAAGCAAAACAGAAAGAAAGAAAAAATATAAAGTAATGAAGGAAGAAATAAACAGAAAGAAAAAATATATAAAAAATTAAAGAGAAATATAACTGAAAGAAAAAAATATAACCGAATGGACGAAAAATATAACGGGAGTAAAAAGGAAGAAAAATATAAAAGAATGAAAGAGAAACATAGCAAAAGGAACGAAAGACAGAAAGAATATAAAAGAAGGAAAGAGAAAAATTAACAGAAAAAAGAAATAGATAAATGAATAAAAAGAGAAAAAAAAGAAAAAGAAGCAGAAATAGAAACAAAAAGAAAGAAAGAAAGAAAGAACAAATGCTGAAAAAGAAACCAGGGTATGGTGATATTAAAGAGAGAAATGAAGGCAAAAGTTTAAAAGAGAAAAATTGCGGAAAAAATGGTGAGCCGACATCTCAAATTTCAGTCAGTCAATCAGTCAGTCAGTTAAGTGCTATTACGTGATACACGCTTTGGGCGATCATGTCTCTTTCGAGACATGACTGACTCGGCAGAAGATTATCACGCAGTAGGTTACCATTGCTTTCTGCGGTAGACTAGTTGCCAGCCAAGGCTATAGAATCCAATCAATCCTATTATTTAACCCATAACGGGAGAGAAGATACTTTCCCTGGGGTATTTATGCGTAAGTGAATGCCATGAATTCAACTGGAATTCGAACTCGGCTCCTCGATTTGTTGTTCCGAGAACAAGCGTACTTATGTAATCAGTGCAGTGATATTGTACATCACCAAAAAACTATTAAAAAAAATCCTTAAAAATTCTTTTTTTTTTAAACAATCACCTTTACCTGTACTTTTGCTAAAAGCGTTTCTCTTTCACTTTGAGAAGTGAGAAAGGAAATCAACTATAACTTGTATGAAGATAGATAGATAGATAGATAGATAGATAGATAGATAGATAGAAAATAATCAGACTGAAATAGATAGATAGATAGATAGATAGATAGATAGATAGATAGATAGATAGATATGAACAGAAATAGATATGAACATAGACAGATTGATATGTATATAAATAGATAAATATGAACATAGATAGATAGATAGATAGATAGATAGATAGATAGATAGATAGATAGATAGATAGATAGATAGATAGATAGAATGGTGATTGATAAACAGATATTATGAGACGGAGATAGATAGATAGATAGATAGATAGATAGATAGATAGATAGATAGATAGAGGAATTAGTGAACACACAGGTAAGACAGGTGGAATTAACATTAACAACACGTTTTACCACCAGTGAAATAAAAAAGAACGTTTTTTGCTCTCCTCTTTCTTTAGACTCTTTTGCTCCTTCCTCTCCATTTACTCTCCTTTCCTTTTTATATTTTATTTTTTATTTGTTTTATTTTTATTTATTTTTTTTTTATTCATTATCTTCTGCGCACTCTGCCCCCCCCCCCTTCGCTTCTGTTTCCTTTGACAAATTGAGTCCTTCGCGTCTTCAGCGGTCTAGTTTCTTATATCTTTTTCTTTTCTTTTCTTTTCTTTTCTTTTTAACTTCATCCTACCACCACCCACCCCCCCACCCACCCCCACGAACCTTTCGCAACTTTTCAGCCTTGTTGTCTTTCTTTCTGTCTCTCTTCAAGTGTATGGCTATCGAAGCGTAGAGGATTGTGAAAAGCAACGAGCGCTGATGGGGGATGCGAAGAGGGGATAGTCGGTGGGTGTGAATTGGATGGGCAACTAGTTTGCTTTAACTGGGATGAGGACTACTGCAGTTCGCCCCGAGGTCAAAGGTTTACGTCAAACAGAGGTCACGCGTGCCAAATTGGGAGGTGGGGCGGAGAAAAAAAAAGTTTTTTTTCTTTCTGTCTTTTTTCTTTTGTGTTTTTTTATTCTTTTATGTTTTCCTTTTTCTTTCTTTCTTATCTTATCGTTCGTCTTTTTCTGTATTTTTTCTTTCTTTTATTTACTCCTCTCATTTTTCTTAGTTTTTTTTAACTTTTCTCCTTTTTTCTCTCTTCTTTTTTATTTATTTTTTTCTTTAATTTCTGCCTTTATTTCCGTTCTTTTTCACTGATTTTTTTTTTGCTTCCATCTTTTTTAAATTCTATTTTCTTTATCTTTTATTTTTGCCTCTGTTTTTTCTTTGGCATCTTCTCTTTCACTCTTTTTCATTCTGATAGATTTTCTCTTTATTTTTTCTTTGTCCTTCTAATTAATTCTTTCTTTTTTTTCTTTCTTTGTTTTTGCCCTTCTTCTCTCTCAGATTTTCTTTTCATTTTTTTCTTTCTGTGTATCGTTTTGAATATTCTTATACTAAGTTTTCTTTTTCTTTCTTTCTTTCTTTCTTTCTTTTTTTCTTTCTTTCTTTACTCCTTTTTTCTCTTTTGTATCCGGCATAATTTCTTTATCCTTATTTTATTTCCTTTTTTCTTTCTCTCATTCTTCTTGACATTCATTCTTTCTTTCTTTCTTTCTTTCAATCTTTCTTTCTTTTTTTCTTTCTTTCTTTACTCCTTTTTTCTCTTTTGTATCCGGCATAATTTCTTTATCCTTATTTTATTTCCTTTTTCTCTCTTTCTCACATTCTTGAATTTCATTCTTCTCTTTCTTTCTTTCTTTCTTTCTTTCTTTTTTCTTTCTTCTTTTCTTTCTTTCTTTCTGTCTTTACTCCTTTTTTCTTCTTTGTATCCGGCATAATATCTTTATCCTTATTTTATTTCCTTTTTTCTTTCTCTCATTCATCTTGACATTCATTCATTCTTTCTTTCTTTCTTTCTTTCTTTCTTTCTTTCTTTCTTTCTTTACTCCTTTATTCTCTTTGGTTTCCGACAGATTTTCTTTCTTGTTATTTTTATTCATATTTCTCTTCCTTTCTTTCTTTCTTTCTTTCTTTCTTTCTTTCTTTCATTGTTTATTTCATTCTCTTTAATGAATTTCATTCGTTCTTTGTTCTTCCTTCCTTTTCTTAATTTGACTCGTCTTTCTTTTAGTCTTTAATATTCATTTATCTTCACTTTTCATCATCTCGACGTGGTGTAATGATTGGCAAGCTTGTCTCGCTAGAATCATTACAATTGATTAGCGAGTTCGGTCCTCACTGGGTGACACATACTTTCGTCTAAGCTGCGCTAATTTTAAAAAAATCACTATTCTTTTTTATTTTCATCCTCTTTTCTTTTTCTTTTTTCATCATGATTCTCTTTCTTTCCTTTCTCGTTTTCCCTCGTTTTTCTTTTCTCTTATCCTTTTCTTGCTTCTCGTCTTTTTTTCTTTTTCTTTTTTTTACCCTCTTTGTTTAATTTTAAACTTTGAAGGGGGCGGCAAGGAGGCATTCAACGCGTGGATGGGTGAAGGGCTGCTGCTGCTTTTGTCATTGTCATTTCGCCATAACTTGAGACTGGCTTGTGCCGGCTGCTTGTCGAGCACGGGTAAAACGGGTCGGGTAGGCACCAGGTAGAAATCGGGTGGATATAACGATGACAGGTGACTCATTCACTAAGGGGTTGGAAGGAGGTGCACGTTCTTTCTTTCTTTCTTTCTTTCTTTCTTTCTTTCTTTCTTTCATTTTTCTACAGCTTCCTTCATTTCTTTCTTCCTTTCTTTCTTTTTTTCCACCCCTTAAAA
The DNA here is from genome assembly GCA_037127315.1 of Ascarosepion bandense. Taxonomy (NCBI): domain Eukaryota; kingdom Metazoa; phylum Mollusca; class Cephalopoda; order Sepiida; family Sepiidae; genus Ascarosepion; species Ascarosepion bandense. Next base: position 113,091 of record JBBBDQ010030992.1, on the reverse strand, counting down.
AAATAATTTTGGTATTTTACATTTTTTCTCTCTCTCACTCTCTCACTCTCTCCCCCTCTCCCCCTCTCTCTTTTTATGTTTCTCTTTCTTTAACTTAATTTAATATTCTATTTCTCTCTCATCCTTTTACTCTCTTTATTTCTCTTTCTTTCTAACTTTCTCTTTTCTCCTCTTTCAATTTCCCTTTCTCCTTTTCTCTCCTTTTCTCTCTCGCATTCTCCTTCTCTCCCTCTGTAGCTCTCTATGTGTCTCTCACCTTGTATATCTCTCTCTCTCTCTCTCTCTCTCTCTCTCTCTCTCTCTCTCTCATTCTTGGTTTAACAGTTTCTTTCTCTTTCCTGTTTTTCTTCGTTTTTTTCTTCGTGACTATTCCTCTTCATTTTCTGTCATTGATTTCTTTCTCATCTTTTTCTTTCTCCTTTCTTTCTTCTTTGCCATTTTCTCTCTCTCTCCCTCCCTCCCTCTCTCTCTCTCTCTGTTTGTCTCACTCTCTCGCTCTCTCTATTCTTGTTTTTTTGTTGTTGTTTCTTTCTCCTTCCTCTTTTTATCTCGTTTTTTTTATTCCTCTTCATTTTCTGGAATATATAATACATAAATATTTGAAAACTGTGGGCATCAAATATTTTTAACTTGTTACCAACAATGTTATAACGAAAAACATTGATTTCATCCTCTTTGTTAATAATAAAAGAATTATTACAGGAAATAAGAAAATTAGACACAAAATGCGTTGTGGTGCAGCGGATATCGGCTCGGAACGAGAAATCGGAGAGCCAAGTTCGAATTCCAGTTGAATTCCTTACATTCCCTTTTACGCGTAAATAACCTTGGAAAATGTCCGTTCCCTCCAGTTATGGGTTAAATAACAGGACAGATTGGGTTCTGTAGCCTACTGCGGGAAAATCTGACCCGGTGTGGTAGCAACTGTGCGAGTCTCAGCCTTAGGGCAAATAGTGATCTCTCAAACAAAAATCAACAGTAATTTTTTTTCTAATAAAATGAGCAACTGTACATAATCTGATTTACACTATTATTACTTATTTATAGCATGAAAATAAGAATAAAACTATTTCTTAATCACGGAGTGTTGATCTTTTCGACTTTTCCCGTATGATTTGACATGTGATGACAGACGCGTTAATAAAGTGTAAAGTAATCGGAATTAATCTAATTACCCAAATTTTTTTCTGTAAGGAGAAGAAACCGTGAAACACATGACTTTTTAATGTACACACAGAAGTTACCATGAAAACCTTCAAGTATACAAAAAAAAAATTTTAATTATTTTAAAAATATGATGGCACGATGATTTGTATTAAATTTTTCAATTTTCGATTAGGAAATATAGTCTTCACTTAATAACTTAATAACCTAACGTTTATAAGTCTTTGGAGTATTTTAACAAATTATTTTTGGAACTTTATTGATTTTTTATAATAAAAACAAATGAAAAGAATTCTTTTAAAATTTCATTTACTTATCGAAAAAAATTTTTTCATATTATAATGTCCTTAATATATATTATTTATTTAAGGAATTAAAAACTTACCTAATCAAATAATGTTATAATTTCATTGATTTTTTTGTTTTGTTATTGGAAAAAGTTTTCAGAAAAAAGTGTGAAATTTTTGGAAAAAGTAATAGATGATTTATATTCCCCAATATATATATATATATATATATATATATATATATATATATAACTTTTTTCCACCGGCAACACAACTCTGAATAAAGAAATGTAATTTACTATTAATATAATTCTTCACTCTATTATTGCAGTACGAGCACTATTTTATTGACACCAGGAGATAAAGAACAAAAAGAGGAAAACGGGAGAGAAAGGGAGGGGTGAAAAAGACATGGTAAATGGTCATCAAAAGCTGTATATGACCATACTGTATTTTCTACTTTTAAATAATGTCTCGTTTACCTCCCTCTTTCTCTCCCGTTTTCCTCTTTTTATTCTTTATTTCCTCAATGTGTCTTTTACAATCCCCAATTCTGATTTCTCATTTTCTCTACCTCCTTTACCTCGCACACAAAAATTTACCAATATAAGAAAGCGAATTTTCCATCTCCCTTTAAAAATTAGCGTTTACTATCTGATGAGACATTGTCCTCTCAATGTTGAAACAAAATGTAGACTTTGTATTAGATTGTAATTTGTACATGTTCTAAACTATAATTTATAATAAATATTCATAGCTCTATTTCTATATTTTAAATAGCATTGTTTTAAATTAATGTTTTGAATGTTGTTAATATTTTCTTTGTTCCATATTCAATTGGATATATATATATATATATATATATATATATATATATATATATATATATAGTCATCAGCAGACAGATCTGTTTCACTGTATCACAGCTCATCCATACAGATAGACATCCGATTGCTTTTACCCAGAATTGAAACCCAACCGAATTGGCGTCAGTCGGGGATTCTACCTCTGAGCTATGAGCGCTTGGTAGAAGGAGGCCGACTTTTAGCGAGTGCTATATCATGTATATATACGCCAGTAGTTGGAGTGTTCTAATTCATTACTGAATGAACGATGCGTAGAGGCTAGAGTAGCTACTGTTTTTTCAAAGTTTACGATTCTTCCAGAGTGCTCAATCAGTGTGTGTGAGCGTAAATAGTCATCTGCAGACAGATCTGTTTCGCTGTATCACAGCTCATCTGTACGGTTAGACATCCGATTGCTTTCACCTAGAATTGAAACTCGACCGAATTGGCGTCAGTCGGCGATTCTACCTCTGAGCTATGGGCGATCGTGTGTGTGTGGGGGGGGTGTTCTATCTTTTCTTGTGATGAATTTCCTTCTTTAGTGATGTTTACGTCGATGCAAGCGACTCGGTATGCACAGGAAGCAAAGGAACGCTGAGAATTTTAGATTTATTTTTTTTATATATATATATATATATATATGTTTTGTGGATATCGTCTAACCGATTTCATTTGTTTCTTTTTGTGAATTCCCACCCGTCTTGCTATTAAATATCTAACATTATGTTTAATCGAAGATCTGGGAAGAAAGGTGAAATGTTGTAAGAACGTGGACGCAATTTACTATGGAGGATCTAGTGATTAAAGCACTTTCTATACATTTTCTTCTGAGTATCAACCATTCGACCGTGCAGAAATACTGTTGTCATATCTGGCCAGGCGCCCCTACTATCCATCTCGGTGGTCTCGACAGGTTCCAAAGGAGAATATGTGATGTAACTAGTCCAGACCTGACAGCTCAACTCCAGCCACTTTCTCACCGGGGAGATGTAGCTTTCCTTTATCTCTTCTATAAATATTTTCATGGCTTCTGCTCTTAGGCCACTGGTGCCCCCGCCACAAGAATTTACTCGTGCAACCAGACTGGCAACAAGGTCCCACTCATTTACAGTTAAATCAACCAAATGCAGCCGACAATTCTATTCCAACAGCTTCTTTTCTCGTACTTCCCACCTGTGGAATTCTTTTCCATATACTTGCTTTCCTGACGGCTACAACCACCAGGAATTTAAATGCAATGTCAATTTCCATCTCTTATCTACTTGATTCCAGTCCTTTCTACATCACCCCGTATATCTTGTTCTTTTTTTTCCCCTTTTTAGAAAAATGGAAAATAAATACAATGTATCTAAATACAAATTAGAGACCTGTCATCATAGATCATTTCATCCTATGTACAATAATGGATCATATGCAATATAGGTGAACAATTCCACTAGAAAAATTGAAAATAAATGCAATGTATCTAAATACAAATTAGAGACCTTTCATAATAGATTGTTACAACTTAGATCAACAATGTTTCGCGGTAATTTCTAACATCAGTTTGAGATTTTGGGGGTTAAAAGTTGAATAATTTAAGCACATTCAACATTCTGGATTAAAAATAGTGAATTTTATATCGTCACTTTTCGAAATTTAACATGAGTAAAACAAATTCACGGATTTGGACCCCCAAAAACACCTCAAAATGACGTCAAAATCCACTAACGCATATCGACCTTTAGTAGTCAGTTGTGCTTAGTTAAATATGTAACGTATATAACGACGGCCACAAAGCACTGGCGTGGGCACCTGACCTGATTACAGGTGTTATATTAAATCCCTCCTTCAATTTGTAGCTTATTATATTGTTTCGTATTAAATCTTTTATTGTTTTTAAGGTAGTTATAAGAAAGTTTATGTTGTGTTGATATATAGTTTTTTCAAATGTATCTGGAATAGACATATCTGAATTCGTTAATTCATAAATCTATAAATATATGTGTGTGAGAGAGAGAGACAGTGTGTGTGTGTGTGTGTGTGTGTGTGTGTGTGTGTGTGTGTGTGTGTGTGTGTGTGTTATGTGGGAGGTATTGTGTGTGGGGGGTGAGTGATTGAGTGTGTGTGTGTATATGAGAAAAAGAGAGATAGAGAGAGAGAGAGTGAGAGAGAGAGTTTATACTGGAAAGACCCGGATTATAAATGTATTTAACCAACTTCTAGCCATAGCTTTTCGACTATGTGAATCACTCGCCCTCAGTAGGTCTACGGCCACACATTTGTACACTCACTCGTGCGAGTGTGTCTGTCCGTGCGTACTTCTACATACAAAATGCTGAATGACGACACACGTTTCACCCTAACCCTCCCACACAGTCCACCTGTTCGCTCGTTGTGCACCTGCTCTTGTCTCATTTCAGGGGGAACGGGACTCGTCTTTTGTTGTCTCAGCCCTCAGCAAAAAAACAAGAACAACAACAAGAAACACACCTGCCCGACAGGCGACAAAAAAAACTTCACAAAACAATCTACACGAACCATAAAGAAAATAAAAAGACAGAAAAGTCGTGGATTAAAGAAAGAAAGAAAGAAAGAAAGAAAGAAAGAAAGAAAAACTAGGGGTTGGGTTATGTTCTCTCCCAGTATGTACACCTTTCTTTGGGCTTCTAGGAAAGTTAGGTCAAAAAATAAAAATAAAATAACAAAACTACTCACTCGAAACATAAAGAAAGGATCAAAGACAGAAAAAAACGCGAAAGAAAGAAAGAAAGAAAGAAAGAAAGAATGAAAGAAAGAAAGAAAAGAAAAGAAAAGAAAAAGAAAAAAGAAAGAAAGTTGGAAAAACAATATAGAGGCTGGCATTTGTAGTCTCTCAGCATACATATAAACCTGTCACAAGACTTAACAAAACAACTCACTCGAAGCATAAAGAAAGAAACAAAGACAGAAAAGCCGTAGATTAAAGAAAGAAAGAAAGAAAGTATGTGAAAAAAAAAGATGAAAAAAAGAAAAAAGAAAAAAAAGAAAAAAGAAAAAAAGAAAAAATAATCTAAGAAAGAAAGAAAAAAATGAAAGAATGTAAGAAAGAAAAACGAATGAAAAATGTAAGAAAGAATGAAAGAAAGAACGTGGGAAATAAAGAAAGATAGAAAGAACGCAAGAAAGACAGGAAAAGAAAGAAAGAATCTAAGAAAGAAAGGACGTGAGAAATAAAGAAAAATAGAATGCAAGAAAGATGGAAGAAAAAAAGAAAGAAAGAATGCAAGGAAAAAAACGAAAGAAAGAAAGAATATAAAAAAGATGTAAGAAAGAATGTGAGAGATAAAGACAGATAGGAAAATGAAGTGAAGAAAGCTGAAAGAAAGAATGCAAGGAAGAAAGAAAAAAGAAAGAAAGAATAAAGATAGAAAGAAAGATAAAAGAAAGAATGCAAGTTATAAAAAAGAAAAAAAGAAAGAATATAAGAATGTCTGATAGACAAAAAAAAGAAGAAAATCTAGAGGTTGGCTTCTGTGCTTTCCTAGTATATACACATTTCTCTGGGCTTCTAGAAAGGGTCATTCCTCAAAAAATGGACAAAAATGCTATATATATATATATAGTCATCCGCAGACAGATCTATTTCGCAGACATCAGTACGGTTAGACATCCGATTGCGTTTTACCCAGGATTGAAACCCGACCTAATTGGCGTCAGTCGGCATCTCTACCTCTGAGCTATGGGCGCTCGGTAGAAGGAGGCAAACTTATAGTTAACGGCCTCATTTCACTGCACCTCTCACACACAAAATGCACGTACACGCACCGCTCTGAAAGGCCGGTCTAACCGTAGCTGTAGTCTATTCACCCGTATAATACCCGCTTTCAAAACATGACCAAGAAATATAAAGCAATTCAGAGGCGGGATTCTTTTTAAAAGGACCTATTAGAAATAATTTTTAAAAAAAGTACACACACCGGATGTATAAGCTGTAAACGGTTATAGTTTGTGTGTTCAGCAAAAACAACATTGATGTATGTGTGCGTTAATGTGTGATGTGTGTGTCTGTGTGTCAGTGTGTGATGTGGCTGTGAGTGATGTGCGCTCATGCGTGCGTGCTAATGACATTTGGAAATGTGTCAAGCTTAGCAAATGCAATGCTTATGACCAATATATATATATATATATATATATATATAATTGGAGTAGATAGACTAAAATATCGCCGGGTTCACACTCCACCCACGTCTATTGAACTGGTGAAGAGGCTCATCCCTTGTTCCTTGTTTAGGATGTGGTTTCCGGGTTTCTCTTTTCCAATCTTTTTCACTCCTACGTAGCCCCCTGCGCTTCAGTGGCGTTACCGCCTTGCTCGGGGTGATATGATTAAATATATATATAATGTTGAGTTGTGATAATGTTTAGCGCCAAGATTGTTTTTCTGTAGTTATACTGATAAAAGGTATTTTGTTAAGTAGGTCTTATTTATCGTAAAGTGCTCGGTGTCGGACTGAAGATTGAGCTTGAAAAGTAAAAAGAGTTTGTCGATTTAACTGAGCAGATTCATGCCGACTTTGAAGTTTCGGGAAGACACCGTTTTGATGTGTTCACTCGTCAGGACTATATATTCGTCAGGACTATATTTGCAAATAGCCCTGACGAAAGTGTTGATAGATAGTCACGCAACATTAAACTGCTCAGTTAAAGTGGCAAATTCTTGCATTAAGCCTATATATATATATATATATATATATATATATATATATATATATATATAATATGGTGACATAGCAATTGTGAGTTCAATCTCTGGTTTGGGTAGTGTGAACTTCCACTCAAGAGAAAGCGGCGTGCGTTAACTGAAGTTAATAAAAATATGAAAGAAATAATATATATTTAGATGTAAATGATATATTTATTTTAGCTAAAGATAACAAAAACGAAAAAAAAAAACAATTTAATAATCTAAAAACTAAATTGAAAAACAATCGTTAGTCGTCTTTAATAAAACTTGTATAAAATAGGGATTGTTGGCGTAATACACAATTATTACACACACACACACACACACACACACACACACACACACACACACATATATATATATATATATATATAAAGACATCTACATTCGAAATAAAAAACAGATTAAAAATAAATAAAATATTAGCCCTGCACAGAAGTAACATTAAACTAGCCAATAACAGGACAGTATATATCTCCCAAACGTTTACATGAATGCAGTTGAGGTAAATTCAGAGTAATGCCTATCTACCAAAATGCAGATTATGGCACACTCAGGATGCAGAAAGAAATATTTATAAAAAAATACAAGCCTTCCCTCAACAAAACAAAAACTTAAGACACGCACACACACACACACACGAAATTCAAACGCAAAAACACACACACACACACACATACACATACTAAATTCAAATAGTACCCCCAAAACAATAAAAAAAAGAACTAGATGACCCGTAGAGTAGACTTGAATCAAAATCGCTGAAAACAATTTTGAAATATAAAGACGAAATCAAATTTCGCAAATTAGTTAAAAAATTCTTTTACGGTCAACGAAGGCGACAGAAGAAACTTAACGTGTGAGTGTGAAAAAAAAAACACACACGCACGCATATGAACTTTCTGATGTACTTACCACTTGCCTTATCTATTTATACACTATACCTAGGATATCAGAAAAGCAAACGGATCTCGTCATGTGAAATCACAAACTTATTCGCCTGAAGAGAGCCAACTATAGACTCGAAACACGTGTAGCAACACAAATATCATTATGGATACCTAATCACTTAATACATCATACAAAAAGCAAGTACTAATTATAAAAATAGCAACAATAAATCTTCTTTAAACATAACGTTCATGGCTTCTAGCACTTGGTATAGGTGCTTCTAGCACCTATACCAATTTCCCTCGTTGGAAACAACCCCTATTTCTGTTTTATATATATTGCAAAAGTATTAGGAAAAGAACTATTTTATCTTTTATGAGGCATCAAAATAACTGCGACAATTTACCAATCGCACCTAGTATACATACAGTACTCTGCAAAAGTATTAGGACAAGAACTATTTTATCTTTTATGAGGCATACTGATAGAAAATAAACAATTTAATTAAAGTAATTTTATTTGATTTATTCAACAAATGTTTTAGCAAGAAAAATACTTGTTACAAAATAAATTTAATTTATAATAATACTTGTAATTTATTTTATAATTTAATTTATAATAATACTTGTTGCAAAATAAATTTAATTTTGCTTTGATCACAACCTTCATTCTGTCAGGCATTGACATCACAAGCTTCTTTAATGTATCTAATGGTATATCCTGCCAAGCAGCTTGTATTTGATCCCAAAGTGTATCTTCGAAGTAACATTAGATTTATCAATTTTTTTATCAAAAATATCCCGTAGATGTTCAATAGGATTGCGATCAGAGCTTTGTGTGGGCCAATTCAAATTCCGAAACCTTCCTTTCTCTTCCATTTTAATTAATTAATTCTTACAAAGGTTTGAAGTATGTTTAGGGTCATTGTTTTGTTGATAAATAAATTCTTGTCCTAATACTTTCGCACACTACCGGTAGTGTGCAAAAGTGTTAGGACAGGAGTGATTTTAAACTTTATTTTGATGTCTCATAAAAGATAAAATAGTTCTTGTCCTAATATTTTGGCACAGTACTATATATATATATATATATATATTATATTATATTATGTTATATTATATTATATAAGTCATCCACATACAAGCCTGTTTCGCTGTATCACAGCACATCAGTGTGGTTAGACACATCCACTTGCTTCTGGCCGATTTGGTGTCATTCGGAGTCGCTACTCCCTAAGCCATCGGCACATGGAATCAGAGAAGGGAAATTTGAACGTGTTGTATATAAGCAGTGTATACACATGCCAGTCACCGAAAGAACTCAATTCATTTCTGAAGAGTCACGCATATAGCAGAAGTGGAAAGTATTTTTAAAATTTTCTAATACACACACACACACACACACACACACACACACACACACACACACACACGCACACACACGTGTGTGTGTGTGTGTGTGTGTGTGTGTGTGTGTGTGTGTGTGTGTGTGTGTGTGTGTATTAGTTATTTGAAAGAAGAAAGTGACTGTCGAGACGCCAGATCAGGACCAAAAAAATGGTTGATTCTTCTTGGATTTTGACAAAAATTTCTAAATATAAAACAGGAGAACCGGACCATGAGGCAGGATTATTCAAAGCATGTAAGAATGGTAGACTTATAAACAAGACATGGTCCGTGTTAGCAACAGACCTAGCAACGGATTCATTGTACTCTTTCCGCTTTAGGTCAGCCGCGACAAGTCACTAGTGGTGGGGGCTATACCAGAATCAATCTTAATTTTTGGAAGAGTCTAATACAGAAGACTTGTGCACATAGTAACCTGCAAGTGTTCTCAAATGACTCATTTCAGGTTTGAAATGCAGAGCAGTCCTTCTCTTAGACCTGGTGCCGCCTAAGTTCATAGGACCTAGTGTGTCCTGATATTTAACTTTATATTCCGAAAGGATATTTGCACATAAAGGCATGTAACGAACTTCGAGATCGACCCCCGATTCCTCAATCCACTGTGCCTTCAATACTCCACCGTACGCCTCCATCTCTCTCTCTCTCTCTCTCTCTCTCTCTCTCTCTCTCTCTCTCTCTCTCTCTCTCTATCTATCTATCTATCAATCAATATATATATATATATATATATATATATATATATACTATTTACGCTCTCACACCCTGGAAGAATGGTAGACTTTGAAAAAGTAGCTACTCTAGCATCTACGCATCGTTCATTCAGCAGTGAATTAGAACACTCTCAGCTATTGGCGTGTATAATGATAATATACATGCTAAAAAGTCTGCCAAGCGCCCGTAGTTCAGAGGTAAAATCGCCGACTGACGCCAATTCGGTCGGGTTTCAATCCTGGGTAAAAAGCAATCGGCTGTCTAACCGTACTGATGAGCTGTGATACAGCGAAACAAATCTGTCTGCGGATATATAATTATAAAGAGTTTGTTTGTTTAACTGAGCAGATTCATGCCGACTTCGAAGTTTCGTGAGGACACCGTTATGAATCTTTTCACTCGTCAGAACTATATTTGCAAATATCCCTGGCAAGTGAAAACATCATAACAGTGTCCTCACGAAACTTCGAAGTCTAAATGAATCTGCTTAGTTGTGACACATACATAATAATGAAGGCGGATGTAATCTAGGGAGGTAAGTTGGCCATATATAAAGGGTGATTAAGTCGTAGAAATTGTTTGACAGTCATGACTGAGTTCTTCTACTTGTGTAGTCCTGTTGCGATACACAATGTCTTCCAGCATCCACCCTACTAAGTACTACGTCTTCAAGGCAATTGAAGTCGGTCTCCGTGTTGAGTCAGAGTCCCTGTAGTGAGATGAATGGAGGTATAACATCACTAGTGGTCACTCAAAATACCTTCGGAATCACCATTAGACTCATCTAACTCTTTCCAAATTCTTTGCACTGTCCACAGATTGACATTCAAACATTCTGAAATGTTTGTTTTGGAGCTTGGGAAGCAGATGGTAAGCAGTACAGCGTGCCGTTTCCAAGTTTCTGGTGGAGTGAATTGCGTCATGGTGGTTATTTTCGCACATTCAGTGCCTAACTGACTCTACTATACTGTCTAGTTGACAAAATCAAAAAGAAACAACGGGCATGCTCGAAATTGAATCTTTTACATTGCGACAATTTATCCATCGCATCTTACACATATATGTGTGTGTGTGTGTGTGTGTGTGTGGTTTAACGGTTGACTTAATTTTCATAAATCTGTGTCTCGCCACTAAACACCTGCTTTTCATTAACTTGTTTATACGAGGTCAAAAGAAAGTGAGAAAGAAAGATGTGAAAGCACAGAAAGAAAGAAAGAAAGAAAGAAAGAAAGAAAGAGAAAAAAATGTCGAAAAAAGAACAAAAAACAAAGGGAAAAAAATTAGAATGAGCAAGAAAGAAAGAAAGAGCAATAATGAAGGTTGAAATAAAAGAAAGAAAGAAAGAAATAAAGAAAGAAAGAAAGAAAGAGAAAAAATGTCGAAAAAAGAACAAAAACAAAGGGAAAAATTAGAATGAGCAAGAAAGAAAGAAAGAAAGAAAGAAAGAAAGAAAGAAAGAAAGAAAGAAAGAGCAATAATTAAGGTTGAAATAAAAGAAAGAAAGAAAGAAAGAAAGAAGGAAAGAAAGAAAGAAAGAAAGAGCAATGATGAAAAGAAGGGTTCAAATATTAGAATGGCGCAGAGTCGGTAAAGACATAGAAAGAAAGAAAGAAAGAAATGTCGAAAAAGAACAAAAAACAAAGTGAAAAAATTAGAATGAGCAAGAAAGAAAGAAAGAAAGAAAGAAAGAAAGAAAGAAAGAGCAAATAAGAAAGAAAGAGCAATAATTAAGGTTGAAATAAAAGAAAGAAAGAAAGAAAGAAAGAAAGAAAGAAAGAAAGAGCAATGATGAAAGAAGGGTTCAAATATTAGAATGGCGCAGAGTCGGTAAAGACATAAAAAGAAACAAAGAAAGAAAGAAAGAAAGAAAGAACATGAAAATTGACAAACGTCATTCCTTGTGAATCGTTCAACCATAAAAAGATATCAATAGACACGTGGCCATATTAACTCAGAAAAAATCCCTTTGGGTTAATTAAAAAGAATCAAATGTTGATTTTAATCAAATATTGATTACTGCCTCGCAGAAAAGTGGCGGTTCATTACTTTCTTTAATCTTTGTAATAGTCTGATTGTCTGATAGATTGCAGTGTCGAAATATTAAGCAGAAACAATTACCAGGCCACAGTGAATTCGATTAGCACTTTTTTATGTGTCCTGCAACTTCAATACGATTTACGATCATGACTCTCCACAATTTCCTCTCCTTTGTAGTTCTTAGTAATTTTTTCTTTGCTGTCTCTCTTAAACCCTGTTATGCCATTCACTTACAAAAGCTCAGTAGGTAGGTTATTCACCATTTTCCTTTTAATGTGTCTTGTGAGTGCTGAATCTTCCAAGCCCTGTTTTCTCATTAAAGTTCCATCATTGAGAAATTTCATTGTCTTTTTCAGAGATTAAGTGTCCTTTTTAAGAAATTTCGTTATTAGGTCACCAGTTACGACAACAAACCTACCTATTTTTACTATATTGTACAGCACACACACATATAAACATACACAATTACTGCTACAACCACCAGCATAAGCTGCTACTGCTACGGTAATACTATAGGATCTCTCCTCCTAGTCTCTCACTCTTTACTATCCTTCCGTTTGGCAAAGGTGAGAGAAAGGCTGAGGAGAGTAGCGTTTATAAAAAGATAGAGGGGAAGTAAAAGCTCGTGTAGAGAGTAAGTGTGTTATCTTTCTTCAGTGGCGTAACGAACGGAGGAACTAAGTAACTAAGAAAGGAACAAGCATAGTTATTTTATGATACTTTTGTTTTCGTTCATGTGCATTGTGGTGTAGTGGATATCGGTTCGGAACGAGAAACCGGGGAGCTGAGTTCGAATTCCAGCTGAATCCATTGTATTCACTTACGCGCAAATACCCTTGGGAAAGGTATTAATCCGTCTCTTCTTTCCAGTTATAGGTTAAATAGCAGGACAGATTGGGTTCTATAGCCATGGTCGGCAACCAGTCTACCGCAGAAAGCAATGGCAACCTACTGTTAAGTGCCATACGTGAAACACACTTGGGCGATCATTTCTCGAAAGAGACATGACTGACTGGGCAGAAGATTATCCCGCAGTAGGTTGCCATTGTTTTCTGCGGTAGACTGGTTGCCAGCCAAGGCTATGAACCCAATCTGTCCTGTTATTTGATCCATAACTGGAAAGAAGAGATGGATTAATTCCTTTCTCAATGGTATTTGCGCGCAAGTGAATGCAATGAATTCAACTGGAATTCGAACTTGGCTCCCTGATTTCCCTTAGGATGTACTACAACGCACATCCTAAGGGAACTTACCTGTACTATAAATATACTGTTTAGTGAACAAACGGAACGTCTATTCAAATATGAGTCACGACTAAAAATAACCTTTAAATGTGATAAAATCTGTCGGAATTACTTGACTGTAATGATTATAGAAGGACAAACTTGATAACCATTACACCACGTTAAGGTGTACTAAAATGAATTTCTAACTGTAACTTAGATATAGCACAAGGCCGAAAGTATGGGGAATTCAATGAGGATCGAACTCACTACTCAATCGTATCTGTGCTAGCGAAACAAGTTTGCTTGCCATGACACCAAGTCGAAGTGCTCTTTCTAAGTGCTGCTCAGATAGAGCCGTAGATATGGGTCAGCCAGCGAAGTGCAAACTAGCTAATCAGTCGTAATTGTTGTAGTGAGACATGATTACTAACCACCACGGTGAGGTGCTCAAACCTTATCCAATATGTATACCACTTAAAATCAACATATGCCTTTCATATAAAGGAAGAATTAATTTAATCTTCCCTATCGAAAATTTCAATTCACCTTCGTTTGGCAATTGTTTACATCGTTGAGGTATTACCTTTCTAATGACAACTTTTTTTTGCCAGTAATACCGGTACGTAATACAGGGTGTACCAGTAGTTGAGGTACATGATTCGAGTTATGATGATTCAAATCATTTTAAGAAAAATTACTGTATACACACGTTATTTTTGCTTTATTTTGTAAAAAGCTGGTGCTTGAATGTGTGTTGTGGTGAGTTGGTGGATAGGCTTCTTACTGTTGTTGCTTGCCACCGGGTGTTGGTTAACCTATAGGGATAGACGTTTACTTAGATGCCTCCAATAATTTTCTAAGAAAGAGCATGATGAAAAAAAAGCCCTAAAGTTGATAAAAATAAGGTTTTTATTGTCAAAATGTTTATGTTATTATTAAGAGAAAAGACCAAAGTATTTTTAACTAGCAATATAGCCCGGCGTTGCTCGGGTGTAATGAAAGCTTTAAAACTAATCCATGGTCCTGGAGCTCAAACTCTTTGGACGTTGGCACGAAAGACTAAAAAGCAATAGTTGTTTCCAGTTAAAGCGAAACCGTACACTGAAAGAAAAATGAATGGATGTAAGTCAAATTTTGATTTCCTGGTATCGATATCAAATAAGTTTTTTTCGTCGTAAACTGAATTTTGAAGGCTAAATAAGTCCTCTGAGTAAATGGTATCATGGCTGAGACTAAGAACTGCAATTATACCTACTTAGAGTCAAACTCGAAGCAAAAACTAAAATAAAAGGGCTGAAAAAAATACTGACATACAGGCAGATAAGCAGACACACACACAAACATCTTGCCTTTTATATATATATATATATATATATATATATATATATATATATATTATCGATTTTCTGCACTATTGTAAGAACTGCAACCTTGAAACTTCTGAATATCGTTTCTTATGTCATTGTCTATGAGTGTATCAAATTTGATTAAAGTCGGACATCTCTTTCTATAATCCGATTTTTCGATTATCCATTATCGATATTTATCGGGGGTACCTCGACACAAACCCTAGCTAAGAACACTCGCAGACGCTTATAGTACAACTGTGTAAATTTTCAAGAAAATCGGTTCAGCCGTTTCGGAGTCTATAGGTAACGGACACACACACACACACACATGCACACGCACACACAGAGACAAAGTTTCATTCATAAATACGTTTAGATTATTTATATCCTTTATAGAACGTTTGAATTTTTTCTTATAAATCTTGTTTTTATTGCGTCAGCAGTTGAGCAAAAGAGTTTTATTTTTTCTGTTAAAAATACATTGTTTTGGAAATTCTAACAAAAATCGGATAACTGCCGGATTTTAATTCAATGTTCAGGACTTATTCGCAAATGAATGAAATTATTTTTTTTTTTTTTTTTTTTTTTTAGAAAATTTTGCTGAAAATATCTTTTTTATAACTGTTACACTCTGTTAATTAATTTCATAAAACTTCAAGAAATTAAGCTTTTTTTATATTTTTATAAAAAATCTTTTCAGAATTATAATGTTTTGGTGGAACATCCTAGCATACTCCATAATGGAATGATCTAGTCTATAAAGAACAGTGATAAGCTGGACTAGAAGCGATCCGAGAGGCATACGTCATAGGCACTCGCCTGTCGACGCTATGACACTGTCCGCTCTCTGCTTCCGGGCAGAGAGCACAAACCCAGTCGTGGCTCCGCCGAAGGGTAGAGTCACGACTCGGTAATAAATAACAGACATTTTTTGGCCCGGCTATATGGCCGGGAATACCCACTATAAAATGACCATGTGTCACATCTGGCCTTGCGTGGGAAGGCTAGTAAATACCGAACCGAGAGGCATGCGTCATAGGCACTCGCCTGACGACGCTATGACACTGTCAGCTCTCTGACTTCAGGTGGAGGGCGCTCTCTGCTTCCGAGCAGAGAGCACAAACCAAGCCGTGGTTCCGCCGAAGGGTAGATCCACGACTGGAGAAAAATAGACAGAGATTTTTTGGCCCGGCTATATGGCCGGGAATACCCACTATAAAATGACCATGTGTCACATCTGGCCTTGCGTGGGATGGCTGGTAAATACAATACGTCATAGGCGAAGGCATTCTCTATTTGAGAGATTATTCCGCTCCTATTCATTGATTGCTATTGTATACCTTATGGTTTATTGTACCTTCGTATAATAAATCCCTGCTACCTATTTCCCGTGTTTAGTATCATTCTTACTCGTATCTTTCACTGATATTCCTTCCGAGATATATCATATAAATATGATATATTAAGAGCACTAATGTCTTAAGAAAAAACAATTCTTCTATGAATAATGAATTTTTACAAAATAGTTTTCATTTTTTTAATTAGAAAAATATTATGTTTTAACTCTTTGAAAACTCTGTATTAATTTCAGCCTTATAGCTGATGGTATTATTAAGTAACAACAATAGTTACTAATCATAAAAAGAAAAGCTTAATGTAATATATTACCGTGAACGGAGGGTGTAATGGATTGATACATCTGGCCGTAGATAAAGTCAACAAAAGCGACAACAGGCTTGAAAGGGTTAGACCAATGGATATGATTGACAGACACATGCTGCCGTAGATAGAGTCAACAAGTGACATCCCGAAAAAGCAAAAATGCGTGGGGCAAGAGGTGTGGCCATGTGGGTCAAGTGAGAGTTTTAAGACTATATAAAGTCAAGAATTTTGGCTGAAGAAAAAAAATCCCCGCTGTTTTCCGACTTCCGACTGCCCTTTTGCGTGCGCGAACTCTCTCGGACTGATCTACTGCTTCATCCAAGCGTCACCGACGAAGAATAAATATACAAGCTTATAATTTTTATGCATACGTGTTCATCTTTGTTTTTCGGTAGTAATACATCAGGTCGGTGCAAAAGCTTTTGCCGGTTTGTAAAACGGACATTTTAAATCATTGTAATTTATTTTATGCATATTGTTATTACTTAAACATATCACCATGATTAATTTATAACTTTTTCTTTCAGATTATTAAAGTATCATTCATATTTTTCTGCAATGTTCTCACCCATGTTCTTTTCATCTAAGGAACACATTAGGCATGCTCTACTCGATGAATTTCACGACACCTTCAGACATCATTTTTGGGTAGGCTTGTCACAGGTGGATTCTCTACCATAACGTTAAACGTCGGCGATCATGGATAAATCCAGGAGAAAGACTAGTTCAGCAACCGAGAGCAGGACACCATCCAAAAACGATCATGTTGAGCGTATGGTGGGGTATTGAAGGGATTATCCATTACGACCTTTTAGACAACAGCCAAACCATTACTGCTAGTCTCTATTGTGATCAACTTCGTCGTTTGAAAACTACTTTGACCCGAAAACGACCTTCTTTAGTCAACAGAAAGAGACTCATCTTCCATCATGATAATGCTCGTCCTCACACAACACTAATGATTAAAGATCTCCTAGGAGAATTTGGTTGGGAAATCTTGCCCCATCCTGCATATTTTCCTGACCTAGCTCCCTCGGATTATCACTTATTTCGAGGATTACAAAATTATTTAGATGGCCTTAGGTTAACATCACGAGAGGAGATTGAACAAGAGTTAGATTCACATTTCACATCAAAACCTAAAGAATTTTACAAGCGAGGCATTTAATAGCTCGTTGGCAGATGGAATCAAGTTATGGAGAGCAAAGGTCGTGACTATTATGAATAAAGATTTTCAAAAAAAAGTTTTTTCATTTTCAAGATGAAATTTTAAATCGGCAAAAACATTTGCACCGAGCTGATATACATGCAAATCATTAAGCACAAAGAATTTTTATAATAACTTTTATTTCTTTTCTGCGTATAGTCAGTCAGTCAGTCAGTTAAGTGCCATACGCGAAACACGCGTGGGCGATCATGTCTCGAAAGAGACATGACTGACTGGACAGAAGATTATCCCGCAGTAGGTTGCCATTGCTTTCTGCGGTAGACTGGTTGCCGACCAAGGTTATAGAACCCAATCTGTCCTGTTATTTGACTCATAGCTAGAAGGGGAAGAGTTGTATTATATTATTATGTAGTAATTAGTGGGGGATCAGTTTATTACTTCATATCCATATAAGACTGATCCCCACTTTATACCCATTAGAAGTTTTAATTATATTTCTATTACATTCAGTCAGTCAGTTAAGTGCCATAAGTGATACACGTTTGGGCGATCATGTCTCGAAAGAGACATGACTGGCTGGGCAGAAGATTATCCCGCAGTAGATGCCATTGCTTTCTGCGGTAGACTGGTTGCCGACCAAGGCTATAGAACCCAATCTGTCCTGTTATTTAACCCATAACTGGAAGGTATAGACGGATTAATACCTTTCCCAAGGGTATTTGCGCGTAAGTGAATGCAATGAATTCAACTAGAATTTGAACTCGGCTCCCCGATTTCTCGTTCCGAGCCGATATCCACTGTACCACAACGCACATCCGCTTCTGCGTATAACCGAGCCGATTTTTGTAAATATGGACAATTATACACATTATAAACTGCCAAAAACCGAATGCATGGTCATCAGCAAAAAAAGCAACTCAAAGTGCCAAATACAGGTAGGGGGGTACGAAAATCTAAATATCTGGGAAGTGTTCTAACTGAAGACGGAAAGTGCGACACAGACATCTAAAGGTGAATTGGTATGGCGAAAGACGCGTTCCAGAAGTTGAGTAAAGTATTAAGACACAGGAAACTTTCACTAGAAACAAAGAAGTGAGTACTGGATTGCTATGTGATGTCTGTTCTTCAATATGGCAGTGAATGTTGGACAATATCAACAAAGATGAAGGGAAAACTTGAAGCAGCTGAAATGTGGTTCTACAGAAGGATGCTGCGGATATCGTGGACCGAGAGCATGTGAGCAATGATGAGGTGTTGGAAAGAATGGAAACGAAAAGGAAATTAATAGTGAGCACCAGGAAGAGACAAATGAAGTTCCTGGGATATGCAGTGAGGAAAGAAGACTTGGAGAACCTGATACTAACAAGCCAGATAGAGGGAAAAAGAGACAGGGGAAAGCAGCGGATAACATATTTGAAGGGCCTGTGCAGGAACGGGGGCTGAGAGACGTTGCAGGAGAAAGCGTGCTAAGAGCCACCAGGGATAGGGAGACGTGGAAGGCCATCATCGTCTACGTCCTGAAAGGACAAGGTACACAGAAGAAGAATATTTATGTCAACTGTTTATAAGAAATTATAATGTGGATATAAAATGGGGA
This sequence comes from Ascarosepion bandense, assembly GCA_037127315.1. Classification (NCBI taxonomy): domain Eukaryota; kingdom Metazoa; phylum Mollusca; class Cephalopoda; order Sepiida; family Sepiidae; genus Ascarosepion; species Ascarosepion bandense. Next base: position 94,043 of record JBBBDQ010030992.1, on the reverse strand, counting down.
ATCAGTTCAATATTATAAGCAATATATAAACGGATCCCTCATTTTTTGGCCATGCTAGTTTCTATACATTTATATTATAGATTTATGAACTTGAGCTAGTGGATGGTAGAACGGGGTTGTGTTGTGCAACAGGAGAAAGCGTGCTAAGAGCCACCAGGGATAGGGAGACGTGGAAGACCATCATCGTCTACGTCCTGAAAGGACAAGGTACACAGAAGAAGAATACACCTTATCAGAAAATAGGAGTGAAGACTATAGTAAAGTAGCAGTTTAACCCGGTTTCACTCGGGTAGTTTAAGGAATAATAAGAATAAAAAACATATCATTCATTTTTATAGCAAATACTTACACAACGTCCACCCTCGTCACTTTTATAGATATAGATAACAATGTAGAATGTCTCTATTGGATTAGGGTGGCAGGGGGAGGGGCAACATATATAGATAATATAAAGTGGGGTGTGTGTCGCGGGGAGGGGCAACATATATAGATAATATAAAGTGGGGGGGGTGTCGCGGGGAGGGGCAACATATATAGATAATATAAAGTGGGGTGTGTGTCGCGGGGAGGGGCAACATATATAGATAATATAAAGTGGGGGGGGTGTCGCGGGGAGGGGCAACATATATAGATAATATAAAGTGGGGTGTGTGTCGCGGGGAGGGGCAACATATATAGATAATATAAAGTGGGGTGGGTGTCGCGGGGAGGGGCAACATATATAGATAATATAAAGTGGGGGGGGGGGTGTCGCGGGGAGGGGCAACATATATAGATAATATAAAGTGGGGTGTGTGTCGCGGGGAGGGGCAACATATATAGATAATATAAAGTGGGGGGGTGTCGCGGGGAGGGGCAACATATATAGATAATATAAAGTGGGGGGGGGTGTCGCGGGGAGGGGCAACATATATAGATAATATAAAGTGGGGTGGGTGTCGCGGGGAGGGGCAACATATATAGATAATATAAAGTGGGGTGTGTGTCGCGGGGAGGGGCAGCATATATAGATAATATAAAGTGGGGGGGGTGTCGCGGGGAGGGGCAACATATATAGATAATATAAAGTGGGGTGGGTGTCGCGGGGAGGGGCAACATATATAGATAATATAAAGTGGGGTGTGTGTCGCGGGGAGGGGCAACATATATAGATAATATAAAGTGGGGGGGGTGTCGCGGGGAGGGGCAACATATATAGATAATATAAAGTGGGGGGGGGGTGTCGCGGGGAGGGGCAACATATATAGATAATATAAAGTGGGGTGGGTGTCGCGGGGAGGGGCAACATATATAGATAATATAAAGTGGGGGGGGTGTCGCGGGGAGGGGCAACATATATAGATAATATAAAGTGGGGTGTGTGTCGCGGGGAGGGGCAACATATATAGATAATATAAAGTGGGGTGGGTGTCGCGGGGAGGGGCAACATATATAGATAATATAAAGTGGGGTGGGTGTCGCGGGGAGGGGCAACATATATAGATAATATAAAGTGGGGGGGGGGTGTCGCATGCACCCTAGGTGGGTTGAGTCAGCTTCCTCCCCGCCGGAGAAAGTTTCAGTTGGATTTAATCAAGGGCAGGGTCCCAAGTTCTATCCTGTTATTTAACCCATAACTGGAGGGAAGGGACGGATTTATACCTTTCCCAAGGGTATAGGCGTAAGTGAATGCAGAGCATTTAACTGGAATTCGAACTCGGCTCACCTCTTTCTCTTTCCGAGCAGACATCCACTGCACCACAACGCACATCCGTCAATAAACGCTTACAGCACCTGTTATTCCTAAACCGGTCACCCACCTAAGTACTGACCAGGTTTAACGTTGCTTAACTTCGGTGACCGAACGGGAACCTTTGTATTCAACGTGATATGATCGTAAGCGTAAAGTGTGGTGATCGATTCAATATTATAATCAATACATAAACTGATCCCTGATTTTATGGGGTGATAATATATATTTTTCTATCCCTAATCTTCGCTTTCTGAAAATTTTCAAGGTGTCGTTAGCGTTCTAAAATTTTGATCTAAATCTGAATGAAACTCCCGTCGAGCTAGACCGGAAAATGCAGGCGCTAAGTCGAATCTATCAAACTTACACAACGTTCACCCTCGTCACTTTTATAGATATAGATTTCAAGCCAACATTTCTAAAATTCAATAAAACATTAGATTACGGAAAATATTTTCCCTGTTTTTTAATGATTACTGATTCTTCGTAGGCGATCATGGCCTTCCACGTCTCCCTATCCCTAGTGGCTCTTAGCACGCCTTCTCCTGTTACAGCACGCAACCCCCGTTTTGCCAGCCACTTACACAGGCCCGTCAAGTATGTTACATGCTGTTTTCCCTATCTATCCTTTCCTGGCCTGTTAGTATCAGATTCTCCAAGCCCTTCTTCTTCATTGTATGTCCCACGACCTTCAGCTGCCTCTTCCTGATGCCCAGTATTAATTTCCTTTTCGTTTCCATCCTTTACAAAACCCCATCATTGCTCACATGCTCCATCCATGATATCCGCAGCATCCTTCTGTAGAGCTACATTGCTTCAAGTTTTTTCGTTCACCTTCGATGAGATTGTCCAGCATTCACTGCCATATTGAAGAACTAACATCATATACCAATTCAGTACTATCTTCTTTGTTTCTAGTGAAGTTTTCCTGTCTCTTAATACTCTACTCAGCTTCTGGAATGCGTCCTTAGTTTGCCAATTCGCCTTCGGGCCTCTGTGCCGCACATTCCGTCTTCTGTTAGAACACTTCCCAGACATTTAAACTGTTGTACCTGCTTGCTTTTAGTATTTTACACCTGCATTTGGCATTTTGTGCTGCTCTTTTTGCTGATTACCATGTATTCTGTTTTCTTGCAGTTTATCTGTAGTCCTTTCTTATCACTTTCTTCAACTACCTTTCGTAGGAGGTCTTGTAGTTTCCTTTCCGTGTCTGCTATCAGCTGCATACATTATGTTGTTAAAATTTTGGCCTCCGATGACGAATCCTGGCATAGCATCTAAGGTCCTCAGAATAGTCTCGCTGTACAAGTTGAATAGATCCGGTGAAAAGACACATCCTTTTCTTCCGCCCTTTTCTATCTTTATATATCTGCTGAATTCGTTTCCTGTCCGTATGCAGGCAGTTTGCTGTCAGTAGAGATTCTTGATTACTCTTACGTCTTTCCTAAATATGTCGAGTTGCTTAGCATCACCATCAGTTCTTTGTGGCGTATTTTGTTGAAGTCCTTCGCATAATCGATAAAACGTAGATACACGTCCTTCGGCAGTGCTATGAAAATCGACTTGCTTAGGTCGTCTGGTATTACAATGTCGTCTGGTCTAGCTGCTTTGTTTCTATTCAGTTTGGCCATTGCAGCTTCCACTTCGGACTTTAATATTTCCGGCCCGTCCTCATCTTTGTGCATTATCAGTTGCTTTCTCTTGTCGTGGAAAAGATCTATATATTCTTTCCATCGCTGGAGTATTTCCTTTTTCTCCAATATGATTGTTCCATCCTTGGATTTTATACATCCTGTTGAGGGGCAAGTTTTTTTATCCTGTCAGTCCTCTTATTTCTTTATGTATGTCTGCTTTATTAGTCCTGATCAATCTCTCTACTTCTGCACATTTGATGTTGAGCCATTCCTCTTTAGCCTGTCTGCATTTGCTTCTTATTTCTTTGTGTAGTTTCCTGTATTTCATTTCATGTCTTGGCATTGTTTTCTGTCTCTTATGCATTATGTTGAGAATCTCTTCAGTCACTCACTCATTTTTTCTTCTGCATCCGATTTCCTTTGGGACAATGTTGCATGCTTATGTCACTAGTGCTTCCTATAGTTATTTCCATTTCGAGTTTCCTTCTCCAATGTGTTTTTCGTATTTCTTTTTCATTCTGTCAGTGTATTTTTTCTGCAGGTTGAGGTCATTCACGACCGTTTTGTATTGCAGTCTTGGTGTTTCACTGGGCTTCTTCAGTCTCCGGAGTTTCACCCTTAGTTTGCAGATGACTGGGAGATGGTCGCATCCACAGTCGGCACTTGGATAGGTTTTGCATTGAACCACTACATTTCTGAATCCCCTGTTTATGGTTATGTAGTCTATTTGGTTTTTCCTGTTGCCTCCTGGGCTTCTCCATGCCAATAGACGTCGTGGGTGTTCTTGAAACCAGGTGTTATTATCTGGCCATTTGCTGTACATCATTGGACCCAATTCGTCGAGGATTCCTAATCTAAAGTTGCCGGTTGTCTCTCCTTCCCTCTCTTTATCTACCTTGGCATTCAAATCACCCATTACGATTCTAATCTCTTGGCTTTTACAGTGAGCCTTGGCATTTTCTAGTATGGAGTATGTTGTGGGATCTCCCCTTTTTTGTTATAATAATGGACTCGGCAGAGGGTACTTATAATCCTGCCTATAGTGAGAACGGCAGAGTTTAGTTGAAGTTGTAATGTGAAGTTGTAATGTGAGGTTGGTTGGATCTAGAATCAGTTACCCGGACATACGATTTCACTTCAATACTGTATATATTTATTTCTACTAATAGTATTCCTAAATTGACTAACCTGTGTTTCAGTTTGTATATTACGTTGAATATAAGCTATTTTTTCTAAGCTATTTTTTCTATCTCCATATTTTTTCTATCTCCATATCTGTTTTTGTTATTTATTTTGTGCGGTTCCGCATCCGGAATCCACAACAGAGTAAAAAGATTCTATTTTTTCCTCATTGCTTTGCATTGTCGGTGCATAAACTACTATAATAGATATGTTGAAGGGTCACCCTCTAATTACTTAAGCTTTAAATAAAAAAAAGGCTCTCAGATAATTTTCTTCACTTATGTTTTATAGATAAAGACTCCGTAGAACCACATTAGACTTGTCATCATGTTGTAAATAATGAGTCCTTATCTCAGAAATTCAGACAGAAGGCGATCATGTCTTAATAAAAACAAAGATAATAGTTTACATGTAAATAATGTAAATAATGATAACTTCTTATTCCAGAAATTTAAAAAGATATAGACTCCTGTCAGTAGTTTTAAGTTTTTGCGACATTTTTTCAGTCGTTTGACCCTGTTATGGTAAAACACACCTATTCTATAGTGAATAGACTCTCCCATCTAATTAAAGTAGAAGTAGCAAAAGGAACGAGGGTCAGTCGGTGTTGGACGATAATAGTCGACAGTTAGTCGAATACGAAAGTAGTGAGCGACTAATACGAAAGTAGTGAGCGACTAATACGAAAGTAGTCAGCGACTAATACAAAAGTAGTGAGCGACTAATACGAAAGTAGTCAGCGACTAATACGAAAGTAGTGAGCGACTAATACGAAAGTAGTCAGCGACTAATACGAAAGTAGTGAGCGACTAATACGAAAGTAGTCAGCGACTAATACGAAAGTAGTGAGCGACTAATACGAAAGTAGTCAACGACTAATACGAAAGTAGTCAACGACTAATACGAAAGTAGTGAGCGACTAATACGAAAGTAGTCAACGACTAATACGAAAGTAGTGAGCGACTAATACGAAAGTAGTGAGCGACTAATACGAAAGTAGTCAGCGACTAATACGAAAGTAGTCAGCGACTAATACGAAAGTAGTGAGCGACTAATACGAAAGTAGTGAGCGACTAATACGAAAGTAGTCAGCGACTAATACGAAAGTAGTCAGCGACTAATACGAAAGTAGTCAGCGACTAATACGAAAGTAGTGAGCGACTAATACGAAAGTAGTCAGCGACTAATACGAAAGTAGTCAGCGACTAATACGAAAGTAGTGAGCGACTAATACGAAAGTAGTGAGCGACTAATACGAAAGTAGTGAGCGACTAATACGAAAGTAGTCAGTGACTAATACGAAAGTAGTGAGCGACTAATACGAAAGTAGTGAGCGACTAATACGAAAGTAGTCAGCGACCTGGCAAGATTACACTGCGTAATACATATTATATCAAGTTCCTAACGTTTTGTACGTCGAACCTATTAGGACCGATTTTAACACAAATACTAGCCTCCACGGCGAAAATAACTCCACAACAGACCCCAAGCAAGATGGTACCGCCAATGATGCGCAGTGGTCTACATAAGAGTAAAAGTTTAGACAAGAGGAGCGTGATGAGAAAGACGGACCAGAGAAAGGGCAAGAGAAGGATGGAGACATGGGTGTGAAGACAGTTGCAAAGGTAGAAAGGAAAAGAACAAGATATACGGGGTGAAGTAAAAAGGACTGGAGTCAAGTGGATAAGAGATAGGTATTGACATTGCATTTAAATTCCTGGAAATTGTAGCCGTCAGGAAAGCAAGTATACGGAAGGGAGTTCCACGGGCGGGAAGTGCGAGAAAAGAAGCTGATAGAATAGAATTGTTGGCTGCATTTGGTTGATCTAACTGTGAATGAGTGGGACCTTGTTGTTAATCTGGTTGCACGAGTAAATTCTTGTGGAAGGTGCACCAGTGACTTAAGTTCGTCAGAGTAGAAGCCATGAATATCTTTGCAAAATAGACAGAGGGAAGCCACATCCCGCCGGTGTGAAAGTCGTTGGATTTCGTCTTAGATTTAAAAAAAAGAACAGCTACAACACTATCTTTTTAGATAGACATTGGTAAGAATCTTAAAGAATGTTCATTTTTCGATGCACGGTGAATAAACTATGTTTTCATTTGGATTTTATCTTTAAGCTTTAAGGATGTTGGTACTGTGACAGGTAGAGGCTCAGATGAAAAACCGGAGTACAGAGTTCGAATGCTAGTTGGAATCGTTATATTCACGTCCACAGAAATACCCTTTGGAAAGGAAGAATCCGTCTCTTCTTATAGAGTAAATAGTAAGATTGTGGAAAAATCATTGGTATTAAAAGAAACTATTAATGCAATATTCACTCGCTAAAAATATATATATATATATATATATTCTTACAACCCAAATTACACTACAGGCCATAATTATTAGGCAACCTCAGTTTTTTTAAAATAAATAATGTATTTCATACTAGTTTTAGTATTTATTACCAAGTTGATAATTCTAAATGAAAATAGAATAGTTCTTTTGTTATTACTTTGCAAAATTTTACAAGGCAAGAAAGCAAAGATGAATTCGTCCAAATCGGGTTATAGAAGGAATGGTCCGATTTTAATCAAATTTGATACACTCATAGACAAAGACATAAGAAACGATATTCAGAAATTTCAAGGTTACAGTTCTTACAATAGTGCAGAAAATGGATAATATATACCGGGTCTGATCAAAATCAGGTTTTCAGCCCTTTTATTTTAGTTTTTGCTTCGGGTTTGGCTCTAAGTAGGTATAATTGTAGTTCTTAGTCTTAGCCATGATACCATTTACTCAGAGGACTTATTTAACCTTCAAAATTCAGTTTACGACGAAAAAAATTTATCTGATATCGATACCAGGAAATCAAAATTTGACTTACATCCATTCATTTTTCTTTCAGTCTACGATTTTGCTTTAACTTGAAACAACTATTGCTTTTTAGTCTTTCGTTCCAATGTCCAAAGAGTCTGAGCTCCAGGACCATGGATTCATTTTAAAGCTTTCATTACACCCGAGCAACGCCGGGCTATATTGCTAGTTATTAAATATTTATAAATTCATTTGGTGCATATGTTATTGTGCAATATTAACAAAAGAACCATTCTATTTTCATTTAGAATTATTCACTTGCCAATATATACAAAAATAGTATGAAATGCATCATTTCTTTAAAAACTCGGGTGGCCTAATAATTATGGCCGGTAATGTATATATATATATATATATATATATATATAACAAATCTACAGGGTGCGATGGGTAAATTGTCACTGTTTTCTGTTGTAAGTTGTCGCTATTGCAAAGTAATAATAACAAAAGAACCATTCTATTTTCATTTAGAATTATCCACTGGCCAATAAATACTAAATGAAGTACATCGTTTTTTAAAACACTGGAGGGGCCTAATAATTATGGTTGGTCGTGAATGTTTAAGCTTTAAAGAACCCACAAACACTTTTTAATTTAAACATTTCACCGCCACTAGTGCACAGGAGCTTACAGTGAGAGAAGCGACTGGAAACAGGGGGCATTGAAGAAAAGATGAAAGATGAACGGGATTCATGAATATAGAAGATGGGAATTAACGTTGCGTTTAAAACTTTGGAGATTGTAACTATCAGGGAAGCAAGTAAACGGATGGGAGTTCTACCTGCTGGAAGTGAGAAAAAAGAAACTATTGGAATAGAAGTGGCGGTTACGTTTAAATAATTCAACGGTAAAAGGGTGGGACCTAGATGCCAATCTAGTAGCACGTTTAAATTCTTATGGTAGAGACACCAGGAAAAATCTCTTAAGAGCAGTTACCATGAAAATGTCTGTAGAAAAGACAGAGGGAAACAGGGGGTATTGAAGAAAAGATGAAAGATGAACGGGATTCATGAATATAGAAGATGGGAAGTAACGAAGCCATGTCACGTCGGTGAGAAAGTGAGTGAAGTCGAGATGTCAAATCAGGATTGATTACATTGCAGATCCTTCTTTGGATTTTGTCAAGAACTTCAAGGTGTATAGAAGAAGCACCTGACCAGATATGGCAATTGTATTCAATGCTGGTCCTGGGTATGACGGTAAACTGCATCCGACAGCAAGTCCTCTGATTGGGAGGTTGTGGGGAGCATGGAACCACCTCTTAATTGCTGTTGATCCCAGGTTCACCCTGACCCGGAGTGGTAGCACCTGTCAGGGTCCTAGCTAATAGTTACTCTCCAAACTAGGGTCAAAACACTATGAAAGAATAAAAATAGACATTTATAGAAATATATACATAAAAATACATTTTTGTAAAAAAAATATTTATTGTGAAGGAAAAATATTACTAACAATACAATTTTTTAAGGAAAAAAATTATTGCCATAATACATTTTTTAATAAAAAACTAGAAGATATCTTCAGTTTTCTGAAATAAAAATAAAATAAAAATAAAATAAAAATAAATTTTTTTCATCAAAATCTGACGAAATTAACCTTTTCACTATAACCAAACATTAATGAAAAATACCTTAAAACCCAACCTTTTTACCACAGATTGATATACCGTTAAAAAAAAAAAAAAAAAAAAAAAACTCAAACTCAATATTCAATGCACGGACAAATGGTAGTTTTATAAATGTGCAAAATGACTTCTTTTTTTTTTAATCACTTCACCCCGAGCGAGTCAGAAATGCCACTGATGTGCGGGGGGCTACATAACTGTAAAAAGACTAATTAGAAGAGAGTGAGGAGTACAGACCAGTTAGAAAAGAGCAATAGAAAGATGAGAATGCAGGTGTGATGACAGTTACATAGGTGGAGGGAAAGGGAAGGGTATACGGGGTGGGGAGAGAGCTAGAATCCAGTGGTTAATAGATGTGAATTGACATTGTATTTAAATTCTTGGAGGTTGTAGCCATCAGGAAAGCAAGAATATGGGAGAGAGTTCCACAGGCGGGAAGTGCGAGAGAAGAAGCTTCACTAGTAGAATTGCCGTCTGCATTTGGCTAACCTAACTGTGAATGGGTGGGACCCAGTTATCAATCTGGTTGCACGAGTAAACACCTGTTGTGGAGGCACCAGTGACTTAAGTTCCTGACTAGAAAATATTTCTAGCTCGGCACAGGGACCCAACCTTCTCAGTTCATAAACCGTAAAAACAAATCTATTTCCAAAAGTTTAATTCCAGGTTTCCTTAACTCCTCCGAAAAATACGGACTGAAGAGAGTTAATTTAACGATTAGTTTAGTTTAGTAGTGACGCTATGAATAATAAATGAATGAAAATGCCGGCGTTAGTTGCTAGTCGCAAGTAACGGGTGCAGTAAATGATTTGCAGTGACTCGTCAAACACATTGGCTCTGCTAATAACACGTCAACGAATTGTCGCTTTGATTAAAATCTCAGCGCACTCATCAAAGAAACCAATAAGTAACACCTCCCAGGCCGAGTTGTATTCCCAAGACAATTGCACGTGACCAGACAATAGAAGACATCCTGCTAGTGAGAGGGCACTGGACAATTATTGGTGCGATAATTGGCTTGGAGCGGGTTAACGAGCGATGTCACTTGCAGAGACACGGTACGGCTGAAAAATTGACAAAGTGTTTTCTTTTCTGAGTTAGAGTGGTTATTTTCTGTTGTAAATGACTTGAAGATTCTCAGACAGCTTAATAATGGCGGCTGAAGTCCGTTTTGGCGAGAGAAGATATTTTTTAAAGTTTACTGGAGGCGTAGACTGTGAATAATGAAAAAGAAATGAGCCGGTGCTGAGAATACGGTTAGGAATTGATTTCAAAAGTGGAAATTTTGATCTGGAAACGCAAGAACATTCCATCATGTCTGGAATCGTTCATGACGACCAAATCTAAAAGTTGACTAAAACTAATACCTGTCACAGGATACGGGGCATCGCAGAGATATTTCGCATTTGTGATATGAGATTTGGAAGTTATGTATAAATACATTTTTTGCTTATCAATTCACCTCCAAGGAAGGCGATAACGCCTCTAAGACGTTACTAAGAGTGAAATAGAATGAAAAGACTTTAAAAGGAAGCAGAGAACGAAAGTAAACCTCAAAAGACCGGGAGGATTGCGAACTTGAACACATAAACATTTCAACGTTTCAATTTACTGGATTTTATTTATTATTTTTTATTAGAACAATAAAAAAACGATGAAAAATGGATTGTTTAAACAATGCGGTGCGCAGAACGTCCTGCGTAACGTTAAAAAAAAACTTTATTCGAATAAGTTTTGTTAAAAGGCTTATCAACCTCTGTGGGTTGTTTAATGCCAAAAAGGTGGCGTTTTAAGGTATTTTTTATGTTCAGTTATAGTGAGAAGGTTGATTTAGTCAGATTTTAATGAATTTTTTATTTTTTTTTTATTTTAGAAAACTGAAAATATCTTCTAGTTTTGTATTCAAAAATGTTTTGCTGAAGATATTTTTCCTTCAAAAATATATTATAATAATTTTTTCTTCAAAAGTGTATTGTTGGTAATATTTTTCTTCAAAAATGTATATCTAAACTTATTTATAAATGGAACTCTGTGTGTGTGTGTGTGTGTGTGTGTGTGTGTGTGTGTGTGTGTGTGTCCGTTACCTATAGATTCCGAAACGGCTGAACCGATTTTCTTGAAAATTTGAAAATTTGCGCAGTTGTACTATAAGCGTCTGCGAGTGTTCTTAGCTAGGTTTTGTGTCGAGGTACACCCGATAAATATCGAAAATAGATAATCCAAAAAATCGGGTTATAGAAGGAGTTGTTTTGATTTTAATCAAATTTGATACACTCATAGACAAAGACATAAGAAACGATATTCAGAAGGTTCAAGGTTGCAGTTCATACAATAGTGCAGAAAATCAATAAAATATATATATATATATATATATATATATATATATAAAAGGCAAGGTGTTTATGTGTGTGTCTGTTTATCTGTCTGTATGTCCTTTATACAAATCCACAAGTTTTATCCAATTCTCACCAAATTTCACACAAATATTCTTTAGGCTGAGTCTGAGCTCCAGGACCATCGATTAGTTTTAAAGCTTTCATTACAACCGAGCAACGCCGGGCTATACTGCTAGTAGAACAATAAAAAACGATGAAAAATGGATTGTTTAAACAATGCGGTGCGCAGAACGTCCTGCGTAATGTAAAAAAACCTTTATTTGAATAAGTTTTGAGTTTTGTTAAAAGGCTTATCAACCTCTGTGGGTTATTTAATGCCAAAAAGGTGGCGTTTTAAGGTATTTTTTATGTTCAGTTATAGCAAGAAGGTTGATTTAGTCAGATTTTAATGAAAAATTTTGTTTTTATTTTTTTATTTTAGAAAACTGAAAATATCTTCTAGTTTTGTATTCAAAAATGTTTTGCTGAAGATATTTTTCCTTCAAAAATGTATTATCATATTTTTTTCTTCAAAAGTGTATTGTTGGTAATATTTTTCCTTCAAAAATGTATATCTTTCTATAAAAGTCTATTTTAATACTTTCATAATGTTTTGACCGCAGTTTGGGGGTTAACTATTTGGCAATTGCTGGGGCCCTAACTGCGGGTCATGGTGGACCTGGGAACAACAGCAATTAAGAGGTGGTTCCATACTCCTCACAACCTCTCAATCAGAGGCCTTGCAGTTTTCTGTCATATCCAGGACATGTATTCGAATAAGATAATACTATGTCTCGAGAAAGATTGGAAGGGCACTCTGCACAACGGGAGACTTTCGCAAAAAAAAAAACATGCTGACTTCAAACAAGCTCTGTTCCTAACTGACACGATTAAAGACAGATTTCAATAAAAAGTATCCGAAATTCGGATACAGTCACTTTCTCGTCGGCGCAATGTGGCTTCCCTGTATCTCTTCTATAAATACTTTCACGGCTTCTGCTCACTGGTGCCCCCTATATATAAATTTACTCGAGCCACAAGATTAGCAACTAGGTCCCACCCTTTTACTGTAAAACCAATGTAAGCGAAAATTCTACTCCATCAGCTTCTTTTCTCGCACTTCCCGCCTGTGGAATTCCACTCCACTCTCATCAGTATTCTCATCCTTCTCTTACCCACTTCCTGACACGCCCTATAACCTGGCATTATTTCTCATAACTTTCCTCCTATGTAACCCCCTGCAAAACATTGGCAATAAAATGCCTTGCTTGGGGCGATATGATTATAAGAATTTAAATGTAAAGTCAATAGTCATCTCCTATCTCATTAATCAGCATCCTCTCTCTCTCTCTCTCTCTCTCTCTCTCTCTTTCACTCTCTCTCTCTCTCTCTCATGCTCCTTTATCCATCCACTCCACTCTCATCAGTATTCTCATCCTTCTCTTACCCACTTCTTGACACCCCCTAAAACCTGTCACTCTTTCTCAGAACTTTCCTCTTATGTAACCCCTTGCAAAACAGTTGCAGTAAAATGCCTTGCTTGGGGCGATATGATTATAAAAAAAGAAAAAAAAATTATATTTTATTATAATGTGGATATAAAGTGGGGGATCCATTCTACATCACAATCAATATATAAACTGATCCCTCACTTTATTGCCACATTCATCCTTCTCTTACCCACTTCTTGACACCCCCTATAACCTGCGACTCTTTATCATAACTTTCCTCCTATGTAACCCCCTGCAAAACATTGGCAATAAAATGCCTTTCTTGGGGCGATATGATTATTAAAAAACATTAGCCAGAAATTGGTACAGCTTGGTTGGGAAATCCCAGTATATTACTTACCTTGGGAGACTGACTCCACTACTTCTCTTTTGATCCCAACAAAATTCTCAAAATCGGAGGAACTTCTCTCTAAGCGTGTAAAACCCACATAAACCAGTTAAATATCCACAAAGTTGCCGAGGGTGATAGGAATCAAAACGCGGTCTCAAACATAACGAAAAGTAGTGGAACAAAATGGCATATAATAAACCTATATGCGGATATCTAAATCAGTAAGTTATGTTTCATACGTGATACACGCTTGGGCGATCATGTCTCGAAAGATACATGACTTACTGGGTAGAATATTTTCCCACAGTAGGTTTCCATTACTTTCTGCGGTTGACTGGTTGCCAACCAAGGCTATAGAACATAATCTGTCCTGCTATTTAACCCATAGTTGGAGGGAGAAAAACTAATACCTTTCCCGGGTGTAATTGCGCGTAAGTGACTGCAACGAATTTAACTGGAATTTGAACTACAAGCTGTCTTTAAAACGAATTAAAAGCGCTCCAGACATTTTTCAAAAACCAATATATATATATATATATATATATATATATATATATATATATATATAGGTGTCAGGAAGTGGGTATGAGAAGGATGAGAATACTGGTGTGATGAGAGTGGATTGGACGGAGAAAAGAGCATGAGAGAAAAGATGCGAGTCAGTGAGATAAGAGATGACTATTGACCTTACATTTAAATTCTTGGAGATTGTAGCTGTCGGGAAGCAAGTAGACGGAAGGGAATTCCACGGCCGGGAAGTGCGAAAGAGAGAGAAAGAAAAAGAGAGACTGGGTGCGATGGAAAATTATCACTATTTTATATTTTTAATTTCGCGAATGTGTGTTACTTGTTTTGGATTTTGTCAACTGCACAGAATAGTAGTTTCAGTTGGGCTCGTCTGTGAGTTAAAAGGGCGCCACCACTCAATTCAGTGCACCATAAATCTGGAAACGACATTCTGTACTACTTGGCATTCGGAAGCTCGAATATAAACATTTCAGAGTGTTCAGGTGTCAATCTGAGGACAGTGCAGAGAATTCGGAAAGATTTGGAGATAGCCAGTCAACATCATGGTGTTTGGAGATCACTAGTGATAGCGACGTATGCCTCCATTCCACAGGGCCTCAGACCCAACACAAAGACGTACATCAAGTGATTTGTGCAATGCGGGGGGCTTCTGGAAGACCCTATGTCTGACAACTAGACTCTGCACCATGCCACACATGCAGGAAATCTGGCCACCTATCACCCCAAACAGCAACCCCTTGGTTATTATATATAGGTCGTAGTTGTGCGAGTGACTAACAAACTCCTTGTAACACCAAAGATGAACTGTAGGTAATGATTATAAAAGCATTCACTAACTTTAACAAGGAGACCGTCCAGAAAAGATGCAGGAGTTTCCGAATCGTCTAGAGGTCGTGGTTGAAGCCAATCGCGATTTTATTGAATAAATTTACTCTTTAGTATTTCAATATAATATTGTGCAATTTTGGTGAATATATCTGTTAAAATGTTACTGTTATTTTCATTTTTGAGTCATTTAATGGAAATTTATCAGTTCATATATATCTGGAAATAATGTTTAAGTAATAAAATATTAAAAAGTATCTCAATATATATATATATATATATATATATATATATATTCTGAGATATTTTTATTATTTTATTACTTAAACATTATTACTCATATTTTTGTTTATTTATTAAACAGTATATTATTTATTTTTAGCTACTGGCTTGAATATACAGAAACCGCACATTTTACTCCAGTAAAATTTATTGAATAAGATATCCAATGTACCCATATACAAAACGGTTTCGCAGATTTTTTAGCGTGACTAAACCTTTTTTTTAATCATATCACCCCGAGCAAGGCGGTAACGCCACTGATGTGCAGGGGGCTACATAAGAGTAAAAGCACTAGATAGAAGAGAGTGAAGAGAAGGACAAACCATTTAGAAAAGAGCAAGAGAAGGAAGGGAATACAGGTGTGATTACAGTTGCAGAGGTGGAGAGATATCCAGGGTGGTGAGGAGAGAACTAGGGTTAAGTGGTTAAGAGATGAGTATTGACTTTGCATTTGAATTCCTGGAGGTTGTAGTCGTCAGGAAAGCAAAAATAAGGAAGCGAGTTCCACAGGTTGGAAGTGCGAGGAAAGAAGCTGCAGGAGTAGAATTGTCATCTGCATTTGGTTGATTTCACTGTGAATGGGTGAGACCCAGTTGCCAGTCTGGTTGCACGAGTAAATACCTGTTGCGGAGGCACCAGTGACTTAAGTTCGTTGGAGCAGAAACCATGGAAGAATTTATGATCACATAGAGAAGATAGCTGAAGAGAGTGACAAGAAGGGACTAAAAATAAATTGCTAGAAAACCGAATGCATCATCATCATTAAAAAGAGCAGTCCAATATCCCAAATACAGGCCAAGGATACTAAAATCAAGCAGGTACAAAAATTTCAGTACCTGGGAAGTGTTATAACAGAAGATGGAAAGTGCGACACAGAGATCCGAAGGCGAATTGGCATGGCGAAGGAAGCCTTCCAGAAGTTGAGTAAAGTATTAAGAAACAGGACAATTTCGCTCAAAACAAAGAAGAGAGTACTGGATTGCGATATGTTGTCAGTTCTTCAATATGGCAGTGAATGTTGGACAATCTCTTCGAAGATGAAGGAAAAACTTGAAGCAGCTGAAATGTGGTTCTACAGAAGGATGCTGGGGATATCATGGATCGAGCATGTGAGCAGCGATGAGGTCCTAGAAATGATGGAAACAAAAAGGAAATTAATTCTGAGCATCAGGAAGAGACAGCTGAGGTCTTGGGACATGCAATGAGGAAGAAGGGCTTGGAGAACCTGGTACTAACAGGCCAGATAGAGGGAAAAAGAGACAGAGGAAGGCAGCGGATAACATATTTGAAGGGCCTAATCAGATGGATGATGGAACGATGATTGCATGGTGTAACAGGATAAAGCGTGCTAAGAGCCACCGGGTATAGGGAGACGTTGAAAGCCATGATCGCCTACGTCCTGAAAAGGACAGGGCACATAGAAGAAGAAGAATTAATGATCTACCTACAAACATTTTCCGATCGCTACTAAATATATATAAAATGATACTACGATTTATGGATGTATAACCAATAATCTAGATGGCCAGATGACTTGTCAGCTAATTTCTCTGATGATCTAGCTTTCATAGCTCACTGAAGTAGAAACAGGTAGCATTCAGTATCTCCAAAAGAAACGCTCGAAAAAGACATGACTGACTGGGCAGAAGATTATCAAGCAGTAGGTTGCCATTACTTTCTGCTGTAGACTGGTTGCCAGTCAAAGCTATAGAACCCAATCTGTCCTGTTATTTAACCCATAACTGGAGGAAAGAGACAGATTAATCAGTCAGTCAGTTAAGTGCCATGCGCGATACACGCTTTGGGCGATCATGTCTCGAAAGAGACATGACTGACTGGGCAGAAGATTATCCCGCAGTAGGTTGCCATTGCTTTCTGCGGTAGACTGGTTGCCGACCAAGGCTATAGAACCCAATTTCTCCTGTTATTTGACTCATAGCTAGAAGGGGAACAGCTGTATTATATTATTATGTAGTAATTAGTGGGAGATCAGTTTATTACTTCATAACAATATAAAACTGATCCCCCACTTTATACCCAGTAGAAGTTTTAATTATATTTCTATTACATTCAGTCAGTCAGTTAAGTGCCATACGTGATACACGCTTGGGCGATCATGTCTCTTTCGAGACATGACTGGCTGGGCAGAAGATTATCCCACAGTAGGTTGCCATTGCTTTCTGCGGTAGACTGGTTGCCGACCAAGGCTATAGAACCCAATCTGTCCTGTTATTTAACCCATAACTGGAAGGAAGAGACGGATTAATACCTTTCCCAAGGGTATTTGCGCGTAAGTGAATGCAATGAATTCAACTGAAATTCGAACTCGGCTCTCCGATTTCTTGTTCCGAGCCGATATCCACTGGACCACCACGCATATGACAGATTAATACTTTTCCCAAATATATTTGCGCGTAAGTGAAGGCAGAGAATTCTACTGGAATTCGAACTCGGCTCCCCGATTTTCTTGTTCCGAGCCGCTATCCACTGCACCACAACGCACATCCCGGTTGATTGTACCACTCTAGAAAGTACCTGATACCTTTTCTCGTGTTCTATCGTTACAAGGGTCAAACCAGACCGAAAATGGCGGATGGTCGTCATATCTGGATTGGAGCTACCTAAATTCACTTTCCAGTCTTGACAGAGTTCAAAAGCATTTGCGTGACTTTGTGGGTGGTTAATGGTTTCCCACTTTACAGCCTCTTTTCCAAAGTCTGAATGTGGTCAGCCATTTTCATTACAAAAGTTCGAGTGAACTACATTCCTCGGTTCAGGCCTTCAAAGCTCAGAATCGCCAGACGACATACACTGATTTGAATCATCTTCGTTCCATTCGTATTTCAGTAACGATGAATATTCACTCAGATTGCTTTTTCCCTTGAAGTGCTGCATTTAAATTGTTTGTGTGTGTATCGATAGGTGCATGTGTCTGCAGACTTTAAATGGTAACCGCACACATCAGTCACTGACGTACAACACATCCATAGTCCTGGGTATGGGGATAGACTAAACCCGGCAACAAGCCCTCTGATCATAAAATTGGAGGTTTTGAGGAGCATCTTAATTGATGTTGCTCTAAGTCTGACCCTAACCAGGTGTGGTAG
Source organism: Ascarosepion bandense (assembly GCA_037127315.1). NCBI lineage: Eukaryota > Metazoa > Mollusca > Cephalopoda > Sepiida > Sepiidae > Ascarosepion > Ascarosepion bandense. The sequence continues at coordinate 76,052 of JBBBDQ010030992.1, read as the reverse complement.
CACCTAACAGGGTCGCAAATATGGAAATAATTTCCAAGAGAAACACGAAACAGTATGAAAGAAAAAAAATCTGTTTTTCGATATTCAAAAAATAACAATACATATTTATAGTAAAATTACTAACAATACCCATTTATAGAAAAATTAACACTCATACCTATATATAGTACTAGCAGTATAGCCCGGCGTTGCTCGGGTGTAATGAAAGCTTGAAAACTAATCCATGGTCCTGGAGCTCAGACTCTTTGGACGTTGGCACGAAAGACTAAAATGCATTAGTTGTTTCCAGTTAAAGCGAAACCGTAGACTGAAAAAAAAATGAATGGATGTAAGTCAAATTTTAATTTACTGGTATCGATATCAAATAAGTTTTTTCGTCGTAAACTGAATTTTGAAGGCTAAATAAGTCCTCTGAGTAAATGGTATTATGGCTGAGACTAAGAACTACAATTATACGTACTTAGAGCCAAACCCGAAGCAAAAACTAAAATAAAATGGCTGAAAAAAATACAGACAAACAGGCAGATAAACAGACACACACACAAACATCTTGCCTTATATATATATGTATATATATATATTATCAATTTTCTACGTTATTATAATAACTGCAACCTGGAAACTTCTGAATGTCGTTTCTTATGTCTTTGACTATGAGTGTATTAAGTTTGATTAAAATCGGACCACTCCTTCTATAACCGGATTTTTTCGATTATCGATTTTCGATATTTATCGGGGGTACCTCGACACAAAACCTAGCTAAGAAAACTCGCAGACGCTTATAGTACAACTGTGTAAATTTTCAAGAAAATCGGTTCAGCCGTTTCGGAGTCTATAAGTAACGGACACACACACACAGAGACAAATTTCCATTTATAAATAAGTTTAGATTAACTCTCATACCTATATATTGTATATATTTAGTTGAAGCGATAAAATTGCGTTCAAAATATTTATATTTCAGTATTAAATAACCCATAGAGGTATTGATACGCCACTAAACAATATCGATCAATCATTACATATACAGGACAAGAGACTGGCAACTGATCTCTGCTCTGGTCTATTTTAAATGAACGGAGCGTCTCTAGAGAGGAAAATTAAAAATAAACAGTTACTCCTCCTGCGATTTACACGTTACTTTTTAGTCATGAATTGAGTTCTCCCGGTGACTGGCGTGTGTATACACCGCATATATACAAAACGCAAAAATCCTCTCTCTCTCTCTCTCTCTCTCTCTCTCTCTCTCTCTCTCTCTCTCTCTCCCTTTCTCTCTCATCCCATGCGCCTTAGTAGGTAGAGACTCCGACTGACATCAAATCGGTCGAGTTTCGATCCCGGCTAGACGCAAGTGGAAGTCTAGCCACACTGATGAGCTGTGATACAGCGAAACAGTCTTGTATGTGGATGCAGTGAATACTCATATTCGATAAATTTTCTCAGCGGTTTCCGGAAGAGAATTTTCTTTAATAAAATTTCCTGGTTATATTCAATTCCTCAAAAATCAAATTAGTAACATTCTATCGATAAACGGGTGCACTCTCAGGGGAGCTCTATGTCTTGAGCTCCTATTGGAGCCTCGTGCACATGATCCATCGCTAAAGATGCCGAAAAAAGTATCTGTTCACTTTAGCGCTCCAGTAAGTACCTGACACCTCCTGGTATCCTTTACCTTCAGAAGATCTTTTAGGTCAAGTCACTGAATCCAACCAACGCTATTATCCAGCTCGAGAACACATGGCCCAGTGGATAAAAGATATCTATCGATACTTGACCAAAAGAGTTGTGAGTTCAATACCTGGCTACAGCAGAGGTGGACAAAAAGAGTTGAGTTAAAAAGAGATGACTGATACGAAGACATCTGGAAGAGACATGACTCGTGGAACAAGAACGATCTACCTCAGTGAACGAAATGAACTGCTCAGTTCGAAATTCCAATCATCTGATGAAGGTCGGAACGTACAACGGCTGATAACTCGTGAATACGGCAACCAAAATGAGGACAACAGTCCGAACAAAGTAAATAGTGTAAAAAATTACATTGCCTCATCTCAGGAATATAGACAGATATTGAAGGTGAATATGGCAACAAAGATGTGGGCAACAGTCTGAACAAAGTAAATAGAGTAAATAATTACAATACCTCATCTCAGAAATATAGACAGATATTGAAGGTGAATATGGCAACAAAGATGAGGGCAACAATCCGAACAAAGTAAATAGTGTAAATAATTGGAATACGTCATTACAGAAATATAGACAAATATTGTAAAAAGCTGTTTTTGAGGATCATATTCGATAAAAGAAAGGCATATTTAACAAAAAGATGACAGAAGAAAAGTGTCGATCGATAGATTTTTTGTGAAAGGCTAAATCAAGAGATTAATAATTAAATAAATAAATAATGGCGTGTTCTTTCAGGAAATGGGCGATTATGACTCTCTACAGATCAATTTATCTTTATTATCTGAGAATCGTCATACCTTCTTGGAAAAGAACGGAATATATTCCAATGGTTTTTTTTTCATTCCGAGCTTTCATTTTTTTGGGGGGGGGGGGCTTAGGCTGGTTGCCACTCAATGGTACAGAGCTCAGTCTACACAGTTGTTTAGCCAAAAAGCTGGAAGAAAAGAAATGTACATATATACCTTCTCCGAAGGACATCAGTTCAAAAAGAGGTTACGTTGGGATTTGAACTTGATTCGTATCGACGAATCATAGATAGATAGATAGATAGATAGATAGATAGATAGATAGATAGATAGATAGATAGATAGATGTGAACAGACTGATATAGATAGATAGATAGATAGATAGATAGATAGATAGATAGATAGATAGATAGATAGATAGATGTGAACAGACTGAGATAGATAGATAGATAGATAGATAGATAGATAGATAGATAGATGAACAGACTGAGATAGATAGATAGATAGATAGATAGATAGATAGATAGATAGATAGATGTGAACAGACTGAGATAGATAGATAGATAGATAGATAGATAGATAGATAGATAGATAGATAGATAGATAGATGTGAACAGACTGAGATAGATAGATAGATAGATAGATAGATAGATAGATGTGAACAGACTGAGATAGATAGATAGATAGATAGATAGATAGATAGATAGATAGATAGATAGATAGATGTGAACAGACTGAGATAGATAGATAGATAGATAGATAGATAGATGTGAACAGACTGAGATAGATAGATAGATAGATAGATAGATAGATAGATAGATAGATGAACAGACTGAGATAGATAGATAGATAGATAGATAGATAGATAGATAGATAGATAGATAGATAGATAGATAGATTAATTTATTCATTTTCCCTCAACTCGCCGATAACTCAACACAGCGAATTCGTGACATCTGGCTCCTAAAGTCACTTACTAAATGTATTAAATTAACCCTTTTCCTGGCAAACTTAATGGTTACTGTTGCTGTTTTTTATGCTTCAGTTGTATTAAGATTTTTATATCAGTTTCGGTTTGACGTAATTTGTGGCGAATTGGTTTTAGTTCACGCCATTTTAAACTCATTCCTTCATTCATTCGATTATCCATTCAATTCCGGTTTCCGAATTGCCGTCTGCAGAGTTCACGCATAATTTATATTCTTTATTGGAGTGCTTAATGTGAAACCGAAAAATGTACATAACTAGATTAAGGACAATTAAGAAACGGTGAATAGACCGAAAGACAAAGGTGAAAATAGACTGGATTAAAAAGAATGAAGAAAAGGGAAAATTGATTGAAGAAAAAAAGGGTGAAGAACGAAAAAACTGATCGAAGAAGGAAAAATAAAAATAAAGAAAATAAAGTGAAGGCAACTCAGGTAAGTATCATAATTGATACACGCTTGGGCGATCATGTCTCAGAAGATTGAGTGAAGAGAAGATTTTCCTGCGGTGGGTTGGCCTTACTTTCTGCGGTAGACTAGTTGCAAAACAAGGCTATAGAACCCAGTCTCTTCTGCTATTCAACCCATAAGTGGAGGGAAATGAGACGGCATTATAGATATTCCCAAGATGATTTGCGCGTCGGTGAACGCAACGAATTCGAAATCTGCTCCCCGATTTCACGTTCTGAGCCGCTTTCCACTGCACCACAACGCACATCCCTGAAGGAAAAAGAATGAAAGGGAAGAAGAAACGAGTGAAAGCAAAAGCGTGATGAAAGAGAAAGTGTGTTGTAGAGTAAATGAGACACTTCCATATCCACAAATGAACAAGGCAAGATACCTTAAATTGATCTTTATTTAAGTCGTCATGCCGCGTTGATTTGTGTTAATGGGGATGTCATATTTAAAGAGAATCCTGATAGAGTTTTGGTGAGACTATTGTTGGAGTCAGTCGAGACATAATAGGATAACCGTAAGTAGCGAGTTATAACAGTAAAAAACGAAACTTATACGGAGTAGGAAAACACTTTTTTCCCCTCTTTGCAGCAGTACACATAATAACAGTAACGACGAGAAATTAGAGCCACGTTGGAGTAATTTTTTAATTAAAAAAAAAAACAAAGATATTTAGGAAACAATTATTATCCCAAGTGATAAAAATGCATCAGCAGCAACAACGGTTGTTGCAACTCTAAAAACAACAACAATTCAGATGATGTAATTACCTTTTCTGCTAATTTTAGAAGATACGAGCAAATTTACAGAGAAGAATGCAGCGACTGAGAAGACGATAAAAAACAAGACTTTTGCTGAGAAATTTACCACTAGTAGAACGTGAAAAATACTGTAATTTTGTACTACCGAGAAAACCAGGAGAAAGCTGCTTTGAAAAACTGATAAATATTCTGATTAAATTTTTTAGTAAGAAAATTTTGTTATTCAATATTAGTCGGAATCTGACGAAAAAAAAAAGACGGAAATCTTGTCACATATGCTAGAACCGTCAACAAGAAATGTGAAAGATTCAAATTAAACAAGCTAATTCCGGATATGTTTAAAGGATTAGTTTTCATTCAAGGGTCAAGGGCTAAAAAAAAAAAACACGCAGAAATACGTGCTAGAAGGGAACTGGAACACAATAAAAATTAATACTATAAGAAATATCGGAGAAACGAAAATTTGAGACGTGATACGGAGGAAATTGAAAAAAATAATGCGCATGTATACAAGCCAAAGAGAAACGTAGAAAAAAACTTGATCAATATTTCAGATGTGGAAAGTTACATCACGGAGACTACTTTCTCTTTAAGTATTTAAACTGATACCAGGGTGGTAAAGTAGAAAATAAAAAGTTAATATGTAAAATTAAAGCAACCAAAAGGTTCTCACGGAAAAAACGTCGTACACAGCGTTGTAACTAAAAAAGCAATTACAGAAGGGTCATGAAAATTTGTGTACGTGAAAATTAATAATGTGGGTGTAAAAATGGACTGGACAATAGAAGTGATGTCCTAATTTTTTGGAGAGTTGGTATTCCATCCTAAAATTCTAATTTAATAAGATGGTATTCCAGTGTTGTAATCTATTCACTGTATGGGTAGGAATTCCGTTTTTGTTTTTGTTTTTTTTGTTTTGTTTTGTTTTTTTTTAACCAAAAATTGATAATAGGGGTCTGTGGTCTGTCTGTAAACAAAAACTCTTGTGTATCAATTTGTAATATTTTTTTTTAGTGCAAATATTATTGCTAATCAATCTGGCTGTAGTATTGTTTCTGCCAGTATTAGTGAATGTGATGGCTTTCATGTTATCATCATCATCTTTTATGTGGAATGGTATGGTGACTATGGTATGGGAGTGTTACTCCCATACCATAGTCACTAGCTTCTGAAACCAGTACAATTTCTGCTTTTGAATTGTAGTGCACGAATGATAAGTCTGACATTAGTTTTTTCTTGATTTCTATTGAACAGGTGAAGAGGGTCATCCCTTGTTCCCTGTTTAGGATGTGGTTTCCGGCTTTTCTCTTTTCCAATCTACTCATCTTGTTTTTTTTCAATTGGAGTAAATAGATCAATCCATCGCCCGGTTCACACTCCACCCACGTCTATTGAACAGGTTAAGAGGCTCATCCCTCATTCCCTGTTTAGGATGTGGTTTCCGGCATTTCTCTTTTCCAATCTTCTCATCTTGTTTTTTGGGGTTTTTTTTGTTTGTTTGTTTGTTTGTTTTTCAATTGGAGTAGATAGATCTATCTATCGCCCGGTTCACACTCTACCCACGTCTATTGAACAGGTTAAGAGGCTCATCCCTTGTTCCCTGTTTAGGATGTGGTTTCCGGCATTTCTCTTTTCCAATCTTCTCACGTTTTCTTTTTTCAATTGGAGTAGATAGATCTATCTATCGCCCGGTTCACACTCCACCCACGTCTATTGAACAGGTTAAGAGGCTCATCCCTCATTCCCTGTTTAGGATGTGGTTTCCGGCATTTCTCTTTTCCAATCTTCTCACCTTGTTTTTTTTTGTTTTTTTTTTTTGTTTGTTTGTTTGTTTTTCAATTGGAGTAGATAGATCTATCTATCGCCCGGTTCACACTCTACCCACGTCTATTGAACAGGTTAAGAGGCTCATCCCTTGTTCCCTGTTTAGGATGTGGTTTCCGGCTTTTCTCTTTTCCAATCTTCTCATCTTGTTTTTTGTTTTTTTTTTTGTTGTTTTTTTTTTCAATTGGAGTAGATACATCTATCTATCGCCCGGTTCACACTCCACCCACGTCTATTGAACAGGTTAAGAGGCTCATTCTTATTACTGGTTAGGATGTGGTTTCCGACATTCTCTGTTCCAATCTTTTCACCATTACGTAGCCCCCTGCACATCAGTGGCGTTAAGTGATAGGATTAAAAAAAAATAATAATAATAAGCAATGAAGTCACATGAAAATTAAAAGGAAAACCTATCTTAAAAAGAACTTGAAATTAATAATGTGGATGTAAAAATAGACTGGACAATAGTAGTGATATTATAATAAGCAATGAAACCACATGAAAATTAAAAGGAAAACCTATCTTAAAAAGAACTTCGAAAATCGCATATAGCGTGTCTGGTGTAAAATGATTTGTTATTAGTGAAATGACTTCTCAACTTTTCTTTTCGTAACAAATGTGTAAAAACTAAGGCTTATGTATTAAAAATATTACTTATTCGGTACTGACTGGATCGAATTATTAGAGTGCGTTGTGGTGCAGTGGATATCGACTCGGAACGACAAATCCGGTAGCCGAGTTTGAATTCCAGTTGAATTCGTCGCATTCACTTAGGCACAAATAACCTTGGGAAAGGTATTAATCCATCTCTTCCCTCCAGTTATGGGTTAAATAACAGGACAGATTGTGTTCTATAGCCTTGGCTGGAAACCAGTCTCCCGCAGAATGCAATGGCAAACTACTGCTGGATAATCTTCTGCCCAGTCAATCATGTCTCTTTCGAGACATGATCGTTTAAGCGTGTATCACGTATGACAATTAACTGACTAACTGAGATTTACCTATAAATATTTATTGCAAAGATATAAGTAGAGAAGCGACTAGTTTAAAAAGAATGTGAAAATTTAAAGGAACACTAGCATTGTAGTTGAGGGTGGGACCTCTTTTGTTTCCTGGCAACCAATATTTCCATACCACTGGCTGAATGCTATACAAGTAGGGGAAAAATTTTTTTTTAATTCGCTGTGTACATATCTACTACTGAAAGAAAACTACTTTAAGGCGGCCGAAATCTATATATATATACACATGCAGAAAATCAAACGGATCTCGATATGTGAAGTCACAAGTTTATTCGCCTACAGAGAGTCAACTTTAAACTCGAAACACATGTAGCGACACAAATACTATTGCAGGCACTTAATATTTAATATTATTTAATATTTAATATTTAATATTTATTTAATATTATTTAATATACCATACAAGAAGCACGGAATATAAATAATAATAATAACAACAATAAATCTACACTTTAAACAAAATGTTTACGGTTTCTCGCACTTTTTATTCTATACCAATTTCTCTCGTTGGAACAACCCTATTTCTGTTTTTAATATATATATATATATATATATATATATATATATATATATATATATATATACAGAGAGGAGGAGACAGAGAGACAGATAGACAAACAGAAAGAGGGGAGAACAGTGATATATATATATTTAGTGTATCGAGGCAGCAAATAATTTTCTAAACATATACTGTTAAATATAAGAGAAAATGACTGTCTATTATGTTTAATCATGAGCCGTTCTAAACATCGTATTTTGGCTTTAATTTCAGGTGAAAATAAAGACAAAATTCTACCTATCTAATTTCTTTCTCTCTCTCTCTCTCTCTCTCTATATATATATATATATATATATCGCAGTCTCTCTCTCTCTCTCTCTCTGTCTATCTGTTTATCACAATCTGTCGTATATCTATCTGGCTGTTTATCACACACACACACACACACACACACACACACACACACACACACACACACACATATATATTGTTAAATATAAGAGACAATGAAAGTCTATTATGTTTAATCATGAGCCGTTCTAAACAACGCATTTTGGATTTAATTTTAGTTGAAAATAAAGACAAAAATTCTGCAACATTTGGATAATTTTTTATTAAGTTTGTTCTAAGCTTTCGGCTCACATGAGCCATCTTCAGAGAGATTATTAAGACGGTAACACAATAGCATCCACCATCAGTCTTAATAATCTCTCTGAAGATGGCTCATGTGAGCCGAAAGCTTAGAACAAACTTAATAAAAAATTATCCAAATGTTGCAGAATTCTTGTCTTTATTTTCAACTGAAATTAAAGACAAAATGCGTTGTTTAGAACGGCTCATGATTAAACATAATAGACTTTCATTGTCTCTTATATTTAACAATATATATATATGTGTGTGTGTGTGTGTGTGTGTGTGTGTGTGATAAACAGCCAGATAGATATACGACAGATTGTAATATATATATATATATATATATATAGAGAGAGAGAGAGAGAGAGAAATTAGATAGATAGATAGATAGATAGATAGATAGATCAGTCAGTTTAATGCCATACGTGTACCCGCTTGGACGATATGTCTCGAAAGGGCAGAAAATTATCTCGCAGTAGACTGCCATTACTTTCCGCGATAGACTGGTTGCTAGCCAAGGCTATAGAACCCAATCTCTTCTGTTATTTAACCCATAACTGGAGGAAAGAGACGAATACCTTTCCCAAAGGTCTTTGCGCGTAAGTGAATGCAAGGAATTCAACTGGAATTCGAACTCAGCTTCCAGATTTCCTGTTCCGAGCCGATATCCATTGCACCACAACGCACATCCTAAAAAGAAAGAAAGAAAGAAAGAAAGAAAGAAAGAAAGAGTAAGAATTAAGGTTGAAATAAAAGAAAGAAAGAAAGAAAGAAAGAAAAAAGAAAGAAAGAGCAAAAAAGAAAGAAAGCGTCAGAATTAAGGTTGAAATAAAAGAAAGAAAGAAAGAAAGAAAGAGCAAAAAGAAAGAAAGAGAAAGAATTAAGGTTGAAATAAAAGAAAGAAAGAAAGAAAGAAAGAAAGAAAGAAAGAAAGAAAGGGGGATGCATCTTAAATAATAGAGCAATATGACAAATTTTGGAGATAAATATTTGAAAAGACAAACTGCAAAAAATATAATCAACTTAATAAAAAAAAGTCAAGAATTTGCGTGCCAGTTGAAAACTAGTTTGGGAATTGCATGCAAGTAGAAATGGCGAAAGAAAAGAAGAAAGACTGAAAGGAAATATGAAAGAAAAAGAGTGAAATAAAAAAAGGAATAAACGATCGAAAAAAAAAAGTTTTGTAAAAGAATTATCCATAAGAGTCAACCCAAAAGGGTTTTTTTTTTTTTCACTTAGTAAAGGGGTTAGGAATGTTTCTTGTTCATATCTGACCCTTCAACGACCCCTGACTTACACGGGGGGAAGCTCATCCAACAGCAGATGGTTCTGAGAACGCGAAATAATTACTGTTTGATTTGTCTTTAATTAGCTTTCGCTATTCGATTGGCCTTTTACTTCTTTCCGTCTCCAATGCTTCTCTTTCCTTCTCTTATTCCTCCAGCGTTAGCCTCTCTCTCTCTCTCTCTCTCTCTCTCTCTCTCTCTCTCTCTTCAGATTTCCTCATAGCTTTTTTCAACACTATAAATATTGAAGACCTCTTCCTCCTCCTCCTCTCTCTCTCTCTCTTTCTCTCTTCAGGTTTCAAATATTGTAGACCTCCCCCCTCTCTCTCTCTTCCCACAATTCTCCTATTGTTTGTTTATTCGTTTCTTTCCCCTTCCTCGTTTTTTGTCACTAATCATCTTCATTTTTTCTGTTTTCTTTCTTCTTCGCCGTTTTTCTTTCTTCCTTTCTTTCTTTCTTTCTTTCTTTCTTTCTTCATCTGCTTCCTATTTTTGGTTAGTCCGTTTCTTTCTCCTTCCTCATTGTTTTTTGTCACTGTTCATCTTCATTTTTTCTCATTGCTTTCTTATTATTTCTGTTTTCTTTCTTCTTCGCCATTCTTTCTTTCTTTTATTCATTCATGCATTCTTTCTGTCTTTCTTTCTTTCCTTCTTTCTTTCTTTATCCTCTTCCTATTTTTGGTGAGTCCATTTCTTTCTTCTTCCTCGTTTTTTTTAACTCGTCATCTTCATTTTCTCTAATTGTTTTCTTCTCTTCTTTTTCTTTCTGTTTTCTTTCCTCTTTGCCATTCTTTGTTTCTTTCTTCCTCTCTCTCTAAAGAGAAAATACCAAATTTTGTAATAGATAAAAAAGAAAGAAAACAAAAAAGTAAAATTTTGAAGAAGAAAAGGAAAAAGAAAAAGAAGAGAAGAAGTGAAAATTCGAAAAAGACAATGAAAAACAAAAAAGAAGGAAGTAAGCAAAATTTGAAAGTTAGAATGACATCAATTTTTTAAGAGTAGAAGGAAGAACAAGAAGAGAAAAAAATCAAAAACTGAAAGAAGAGAATGATGAACGAAAAAATAAAGAAAATGGCGATTTTGAAGGCAATAAAAAAGAACAAAAGAAAAAACTGAAAAAGCAAAGATTTTAAAAAAAAAATTAAGAACGAATTATGAAAGTGCCAAAATATTGTTATGGTGAAACACACCTATTCTATAGTGAATAGACTCTCCCACCTAATTTAAGTTGGAGTAGTAAGAGAAACGAGAGTCAGTCGATGTTGGACGTGAGTAGTCGACAGTTAGTCGAATACAAAAGTAGTCAGCGACCTGGCAAGATTACACTGCGTAATACATATTATATCAAATTCCTAACGTTTTGTACGTCGAACCTATTAGGACCGACTTTAGCACAAATACTAGCCTCCACTGCGAAAATAACACCAGCAAATCCAAGGCTATGGAACGCAATCTGGCCTATTATTTGACTCATAGGTAGAGGGAGGAGAGATGTATTATATTATGAAGTAATTAGTGGGGAATCAGTTTATTACTTCAAAACAATAGAAAACTGATCCCCCACTTGATGCCCAGTAGCAGCCTTAATCATGTTTTTAACTATTATATTCAGTCAGTCAGTTAAGTCCCATACGTGATACACGCTTTGGGCAATCATGTCTCGAAAAAGACATGACTGACTGGGCAGAAGATTATCCCAAAGTAGGTAGACTGGTTGCCTGCCTGTTATGGTGAAACACACCTATTCTATAGTGAATAAACTCTCTCACCTAATTGAAGTAGGAGTAGTAAGAGGAATGAGGGTCAGTCGATGTTGGACGTGAGTAGTTGACAGTTAGTCGAATACAAAAGTAGTCAGCGACCTGGCAAGATTACACTGCGTAATACATATTATATCAAATTCCTAACGTTTTGTACGTCGAACCTATTAGGACCGACTTTAGCACAAATACTAGCCTCCACTGCGAAAATAACACCAGCAAATCCAAGGCTATGGAACGCAATCTGGCCTATTATTTGACTCATAGGTAGAGGGAGGAGAGATGTATTATATTATGAAGTAATTAGTGGGGAATCAGTTTATTACTTCAAAACAATAGAAAACTGATCCCCCACTTGATGCCCAGTAGCAGCCTTAATCATGTTTTTAACTATTATATTCAGTCAGTCAGTTAAGTCCCATACGTGATACACGCTTTGGGCAATCATGTCTCGAAAAAGACATGACTGACTGGGCAGAAGATTATCCCAAAGTAGGTAGACTGGTTGCCTGCCTGTTATGGTGAAACACACCTATTCTATAGTGAATAAACTCTCTCACCTAATTGAAGTAGGAGTAGTAAGAGGAATGAGGGTCAGTCGATGTTGGACGTGAGTAGTTGACAGTTAGTCGAATACAAAAGTAGTCAGCGACCTGGCAAGATTACACTGCGTAATACATATTATATCAAATTCCTAACGTTTTGTACGTCGAACCTATTAGGACCGACTTTAGCACAAATACTAGCCTCCACTGCGAAAATAACTCCACATCAAATATGAAGAAAAACAAAATATTTTGTCAACGAAAATGAAGAAATCTGAAGAATGAAATGAAAAACGAAAAAGAAAATCAGAATTCAAAGGAAGAAAAGGAAAACACAGATGTACAATTAAAAATTCTAAATCCGAAATAGAAAACGTAGAGAAACAAAAGATGCAAGGGTAAGAAAAGAAAATGAAAATTGGATGATTTGAACAAACAAAAAAATAAAAAATAAAAAACGTTCAGACGATAATAACAAACGGACGAAGCGGAAGGAAATTTGAAATAAGAAAAAATGAACGACGCGAGAGAAAAAAAAAAAGAAAAAGAACATTTGAATTAAGGATGTGGATTAGGATCGAATGACGATTTTAAAAGAATTCAACATTTGAAGGAAATATATAAAGAACGAAGGAAGAGATTAAATAACTGAAACTGAATGGTAGATAATGAGAAACAGGAGAAAAAGAAAAAGAAAACGAAGAGGAATTTTAAATTTCTCGGGAAATAATGAAAAATAACAGAAAGAAAATAAAATTTTACATGAAAATTAAGGAATTTTATGTTTCTGAAATCAATTATTTTTCTTATGATTAGAGTTTTTTAAAAAATGCACGTTTTTTTTTATATTCATAAATAAAGAAGAAATATGTCAGGTTTTACTCATTTTTCATAGTCAACCATTTTTGGCATCCATCATTTTAACTAGACCGCCATGTTCCCTAATCAGCCATTTTAAATAATCCGCCATGTTTCATAGCCCGTTAGTTGCGATATTCCACCATTTTCCTTAATCCACCCTCTACCATAATCCACCATTTTCCACAGTCCGTCATTTCCCATAATCCACTATTTTCTATAGGCCGCTATTCCTTATAATCTGCCATTTTCCATTGACCATCTTTTTCCAGTCCACCATTTCCCACATACCGCAATTTCCTACGGTCCGCTATTTCCTAATATGAGCTTATTTTTATAGTCAGCCATTTTTCACAATTATTCATTTTTCATTGTCCACCATTCCTTATAACCACAATTTTCCATAATCCGCCTTTTCCAATAATCTACCATTTTTCACAGCACGCCATCTCCCGTAATTTTCCACCGTCTGTCTTTTCTCATAATCTACCATTTTGCATAGATCCTAATTTTCCTCATTCCGCTATTCCCCACGGTCCACCATTTTCCATAATGCAACATTTTCTATATGCCACCATTTTCTACAGTTTGTCATTTATTCATAGTCCACCATTTCCTATAATATGCAATTTTTTATAATCCGCATTTTGCTCATAATACAATATGTCTCATAATTTCCTACAATGTACAATTTTCCACAGACTGTTATTTCCCGTAAACCGCCATTTCCAAAAGTCCAGAATTTTCCAGAAACCGACTGAAAAAACAATTCTTTTGTAAATTATTATTTCAATTGTTTCATTAATTGTTAACCGTCTTCCTTTTCTATTCATTGAAGGAAAGAAGAGAAGATTTAAAGAAAGTAATGAATTATAAGTAACATTTAATTAAATTAATTTACAAGCTAGAAAAACAAGGAAAATATCTGATTGTGAAGGCATTAAAAAAATAGAAAGACAAATTGTGAGTAAATTGAGAAAAGAGTATAAATGAAAAGAAAAGTCTTTTCTTTTTTTATAATCATGTCACCCCAAGCAAGGCAGGAATGCCACTGGTGCGCAGGGGGTTACAGTGAGCGAATAAAAATGGCACAGAAGAAAAGATAAGAGATGGATGTGAATCGTGTAGATAAAAGATGGCAGGAAAGAGGGCTTGGAGAACCTGATACTAACAGGCAAGATAGAGGAATAAAGAGACAGGGGAAAGCAGCGGATAACATATTTGAAGGACCTAATCAGTTGGGTGATGGAACGAGGGTTGCATGGTGTAACAGGAGAAGGCGTGCTAAGAGCCATAAGAGCTAGGGAAATGTGGAAAGCCATGATCGCCTACGTCCTGAAAGGACACATAGAAGATGAAGAAGCAATCAGGGAAGCAAGCAAATGGAAGTGAGTTCCACAAATAGGAAGTGCGAGAAAATAAACAATTAAAGTAGAAGAGTTGGTTACATTTAATTATTTCTACGGTAAATGGGTGGGACCTTGATGCCAATCTACTAGAAAGAGTAAATACACGCGGTCGGGGTAGCAGAGAAAAACAAACTCGTCAGAGCAGTTTTTATGAAAATACTTGTAGAAAAGACAGAGGGTAGCAACATCACGCCGGTGAGAAAGTGACTGAAAGCGAGCTGCCAAGTCAGGACCAATTACGTTGCAGATCCTCCTTTGGATTTTGTCGAGAACCTCAAGATGAATAGCAGGAGTACTTCACCAGAAATGGCAGCAGTATTCAATGCACGGAAGAATAGAATAGTAGATTTATAAATGTGCAAAATTCTTTTATAAAGAAAACTTTCTGGCCCAGCACAATGAATCAACCTTTCTAGCAGCAGATGCAGATATGGATTCAATGTAGTCATTCCATCTGAGGTCATTTGAGAGACCGAGGCCAAGGAGGCGCAGTGTGTTGCTCTGTAGGAGACTATCGTTAAAGGAGAGCAGCTTGGTTTTGGAGGCATTAAAATTTACTAGATGTTTTCTACACCAGTGGTTCCCAAAATTTTTTCTGGCATTTCTCCAGTTCAACCATCCAGATTTCCCCTTTCATGTGTATGAGAGAAAGAGCAGTTAAAACACACTGAGACTATTTACTAATTTATTTTTCAAATGTACAAATATGCTATTTTTTTAATAATCGTGTCGCCACAAGCAAGGCATTTTACTGCCACTGTTGTGCAGGGGGTTACATAGGAGGAATGTTGAGGAGTGAGAGGCTGCAGTGGGTGCCAGGAAGAGAATAGGAGAGGGAAGAGATTACTGATGAGAGTGGGGTGGATATAGAAAAGCATGAGAGAGAGGATGTGAGTTATTGAGGCAGGAGATGACTATTGACTTTACATTTAAATTCTTGGAGATTGTAACTGTCGGGAAAGCAAGTATGCGGAAGAGAATTCCACAGGCTGGAAGTGTGAGAAAAGTAGCTGTTGGAATATAATTTACGGAGTAGGATTTGCGTTTACAATTTATCGGTTTCACAGTAAAAAGGTGGGACCTAGTTGCTAATCTTGTGGCTCGAGGAAATTCATATACAGGGGGCACCAGTGAGCTAAGTTCATCGGAGCAGAAGCCGTGAAAGTATTTGAAGAAAAGACACAGGTAAGCCACACTGCGTCGGTGAGAAAACGACTGTACCCTAGCTGCCAAGTCGGGATCGATCACCTTACAGATTCTCTGTTAAATTTTGTCAAGGACAACTAGGTGGATAGCAGAAGCACCCAACCAGATATGGCAGCAGTATTCAATGTACGGGCGGATGGTAGATTTGTATATGTGCAGGATTGATAATACATAGGAGATCAATATATTTATTATTGTTTTTATTGAAATTTTCCTGTTTTTAATATTTTGCTTGGTATTTCAAAGGCATCATTTACAACTCTAACGCGAGTTAGAATTTCGATGTTCCTGTTTCCACCATCTGTTAAATAATTTTTCAAACTAACGTTAAATGCTCTGCAATGTCAAAATCCAAACTGATCCCAACACCCAATCAACAAAAATTTACCTGTTTATTGCAAATTAGAAAAAGAATGTCGATCACATCATGAGTGTTGCTGTGTCAACGTATATTCACATGATGATAAACTAAACACACACACACACACATACACACACACACACACACAAATATATATATATATATATATATATATATATATATATATATATATAGCCTTTTAGATTTCACTCGCCCGATCGACTTAGACGATTAAAAACTTAATTGGGCGATTAAAGTTTATTGCTGTACAATAAAAAATCTTGCAATGAAAAAGGAAATCTGATTCTTTTACAACCCAAAAGTATGTCATTGAAGATCCACAAGTTACTTTACTTTACAATGACATTATTGAACTCTTGGCTTTTATCGTCCCGGTCAGTGTAAACATTCGCTTAATTAACGCCAATTAAGCCAAATGCCTCTGTCGCCCAGATTAAAGCTTACTTGGAAAAATATTATCTTATATTTCCTCCCCGCTTACGAAAATTAAAAACGGACATTAGAAAGAAAGAAGAAAAATAAGCAATTCAACCACGCACCGAAAAACAAATTATGAGTAATTTTTTTTATAGAGAATCGTTGAGAATTTAGCTACCTCCACTCATTTAAAAAAAAAAACAGCATATCATGATGTTAAAACTTAATAAAAACGAAGTTTTATCATCAAAATGTTTATGCTATTATTAAAAGGAAAGATCAAATGTTGTTGTTATTATTTTTAAATCCTTTTTAGCATGTTCGAAATTTTAAGGCGACTATTAAGAAAATGTAGTCGGTCGAGTAAAATGATATTGGGGCGAGTAAATTTTCCCTCGTTCTCGACCGCCAGTCGAGTGATTTCTTTTTCAAATCTCAAAGGCTATATATATATATATATATATATATATAACACCAGGACCTCGTCTGGAAACTGAGGAAGGGCGGAACATGAGGTTTATGGCCAAGTTTATAATGATCGTTACATGAGAAACGTCCCAAGAACAGCAGGAGAAAGTTTGGGAAGAACCAAAATTCGGTTAATAGTTTGAGACCGACTGTTGAAATAACGATGACTCTGGGGACGGCAAAAACGTGCCGACGAGCTTACTAAAGAACCGAGGAACAGTTGGTGTCATTTGAACAACCACAAGACTTGCAATGCAAATTAACTATTTACCTTTAACTCTTTCTCTTTTTACTGAACATCTGACATTATTTTAGAAATTTAGATGCTCCACTTCGCTAATACAAGAATAAAGGAAGAGGAAGAGTTAGGAACATAACGACATAGATAGATAGATAGATAGATAGATAGATAGATAGATAGATAGATAGATATGAACAGACTGAGATAGATAGATAGATAGATAGATAGATAGATAGATAGATAGATAGATATGAACAGACTGAGATAGATATGAACAGACTGAGATAGATAGATAGATAGATAGATAGATAGATAGATAGATAGATAGATAGATACGAAGAGACTGAGATAGATCGATAGATAGATAGATATGAATAGACTGACTGACAGATAGATAGATAGATAGATAGATAGATAGATAGATAGATAGATATGAACAGACTGAGATAGATATGAACAGACTGAGATAGATAGATAGATAGATAGATAGATAGATAGATAGATACGAACAGACTGAGATAGATCGATAGATAGATAGATAGATAGATAGATAGATAGATATGAATAGACTGACTGATAGATAGATAGATAGATAGATAGATAGATAGATAGATAGATAGATAGATAGATAGAAATGAATAGACTGATATATATATATATAAATTTAAGCTTATCATTATACTCGTTTCGAAAAACCATCCGAGTACATACGCGGAAGGATAAAATGGTAATAAAAAAAGAAAGAGCTAAGCACTTGGCCATCGGTCAAAGTACGCAGCCCAAAGAAATAACTCCGAGACGAGTAACCTAAAACAAAAAGTGCTCACTGCACAAGCAGCGCAAACAAAGAAACTAACCTAAAGAGCCAACCTTCCCTGAAGATCCGGTTAGGTGAAACCTTGGTACGTTCGTTGGCTCTTTAAGTTACTTTCTATATATATATATATATATATATATATATATATATATATGAACAGACTGAGATAGATATGAACGGACTGAGATAGATAGATAGATAGATAGATAGATAGATAGATAGATAGATAGATAGAACAGACTGATATATGTGTGTGTGTCTCTGTGTGTGTGTGTGTGTGTGTGTGAACAGCCTGAGATATATATGAACAGACTGAGATAGATAGATAGATAGATAGATAGATAGATAGATAGATAGATAGATAGTGATCTCATTGGCTCATCAAGTCCAGACACGTGCGTACACAACATCAGAAGTCACACGCTTGTCACACCGCTTGCTGCTGACGTTTGCGCCTGGGCGGAGCCGAGAGAAGTTCTATTAAGTCAACTAACAAGATGCGGGCGGGGACCCAAAACACACTGCTGACATTTTAAAGGTTCACACATTTTTTTCCCTTCTTGGAATGATTTCTTAAGCTTTGGTTTCAATCAGACTCCCTCCCTGACTTTTCTTTCATTTGACTTTTTGCTACCATTTTTTTTTCGAACCAAGTCCCTTTCTGCCACTCATTCTTCAAGTTTTTGCCTTTTTTTCTTATTTCTTTTTACGGAAAAGTATGGCCAAATGGATGTGCGTTGTGGTGCAGTGGATATAAGCTCGGAACGAAAAATCGGGGAGCCGAGTTCGAATTCCAGTTGAATTCATTGCATTCACTTGAGAAAAGTATTAATCCGTCTTTTCCTTCCAGTTATGGGTTAAATAACAGGCCAGGTTGGGTTCTATAGCCTTGGCTGGCTACCGCAGAATGTAATGGCAACCTACTGCGGGATAATTCTCTGCCCAGTCAGTTATGTCTCTTTCGAGACATGAACGCACAAGCGTGTTTCACGTATGGCACTTAACTGACTGATGGCCAAATCAAACAAAAGCAAAAACTAAAGCATCTAGTAAGTTTGTTAACAAAGTACGAAAAGTGCGACATTGAAATCCGATTAGGTATTGGGATAATGAAAAATGTTTTCCACAAGTTAAGAACTGGAAAAATGTCGTTAGAAACAAAGACAAGTGTACTGAACTGTTATGTAATATCAGTTCTTCAATATGCCAGCGAATTCGGAACAACCTCCTCACAGATGAAGAAGAGACTTGACGCAAAAGGAATGTGTTTCTGCATGCTGAGAATACCATGGTCCGAACATGTGATCAGCGATGAAGTTTTAGAGAAAATTTCGAGAAACAGGAAACTTAAACTTAACATCCGGAAGACTGAATTGAAACTTCTAGCGTAAATAATAGAAAAAAGAAGTCTTAAAAAATTGATACTCTCAGGATGGATTAAAGGCAAGGGAGATAGTGGAAAACAAGACATAATTTACATAGCGAGCTTGTGCAAATGGATGACGGAGTAAGATTCAAGAGAAATAGCAAAAATACGGAATTCATTTCGAACGAGAAAGGACGAGAAATTGTGGAGAGCCATGATCGTCTACGTCCTGTACGTACACGTCAAACAGGAGAAAAATGAGCTTGAGTAAATGGATAATGGGGCAAGACTTTTATGTGAATTAACAAAAAAAAAAAAATTAAGAGCTAAAATGACAGGAAATTGAAGAAAGAAATGATCGTCCACGTCCTGAAGGGACACGGTACATCAAAAGATAAAAGTAAGCTTGAGTAAATGGCAAGTAGAGCAGGATTCAGGAGTGATAACAAAAAGACAAAATTTTATTAAGCCCTAAAGAAGACAGGAAATTGTGGAGAGCCATGATCATCCACGTCCTGAAGGGACACGGTACATCAAAAAATAAAAGTAAGCTTGAGTAAATGGCAAGTAGAGCAGGATTCAGGAGTGATAACAAAAAGACAAAATTTTATTAAGCCCTAAAGAAGACAGGAAATTGTGGTGAGCCATGATCATCCACGTCCTGAAGGGACACGGCATTTAGAAGAATAAGAATGAGCCGGAGTAATTGGCAGATAGAGAAGGCTTCATGAGAGATAACAAAACGACAAAATCTATTAAGAGATAAAAAGGACAGGAAATTATGGAGAGCCATGATCCCCCACGTCCTGAAGGGACACGTTACACAAAAGTATTCAAATGAACTTGAGTAAATAGCGAGTAGAGCAGGATTCAGGAGTGATAACAAAAAAACAAATGTATTTAGAGCCTAAAAACAGGAGTGTTATAAGAAGCCGATCATTGTCTCGTACCTCTTTAGTAATAGACCGCATAGCAGTTGAGCCCTGAATCCATCTCAAGTAGCCATGCTTAAAGCCTCAATGAGAGACAAAAATTCGAAAAAAATACTTAACTATTATGTAATATCAGTGTTCATATATTGCAGCGAATGACGGACAATCTCCACACCCGCAAAAAAAAAAAAATTAGACTTGAAGCAACAGAAATGTAGTTCTACAGGAAGATGCTGAGGATATTATGAACCGACCATTAGTATCAGCGACAAGGTCTTAGGAAAAATAGAGACTGAAACAAAACTTAACATCAGAAAGAGTCAGTTGAAATATCTGGGTCACAGAATGAGGAAGGATGACTTGGAAAATCTGATACTCACGGACAGATTAATATGGAAAGGTGGACAGAAGGAAACAGCACATAGCCTACAGGGTGATCGTGACTAAATGGATGGTGGAACAAGATTAAGAGAAATAGCAAAAAGAATATTTATTAAGAATTACAAAGGACTGGAAATTGTGGAGAGCCACGAGCGCACACGTCCTGAGATGACATGACATATTAAGAAGATATTGATGACAGTGGGGACCCTAGGCACATCGCCGACATTTTATAGTTTCACACATTTTTCCCCTTTCATGGAATGATTTCGTAAGTTTTGGTTTGCATCAGGCCCTTTCCTTAACTTTTCATTTTCTTGGCGTTTTTCTTTGAATTCTTGCCACATAACGACCCTTTAGATCTATGACTGTCTAGGTGGAAGATCTTCCCGCAGCAGGTTGATGCATTTGGCTTGTTGCCAACCAAGACTATGAGATCCAGTCTGTTTTGCCACCTTTCTTATTTCCTTTTACAGGATATTGGCTCGATATGAGAAATCGGAGAGCCGAGTTCGAATTCCTACTGAACCCTTTGCATTCACTTATGCGGACATACTCTTGGAGATGGTATTTGTTATAGTGGAACATCCTGCCATCCCCGAGAATAGAATGCTCTACTTTATAAAAGACGGTAACGAGCGGTACGACGAAGTAAAAAGTCTTAGGCATTCGCCTGACTGCTCTATGACACTGTCAGCTCTCTGCTTCCGAGCAGAGAGCACGAACCCAGTCGTGGTTCCGCCGAAGGGTAGAACCACGACTGGGGACAAATAGACAGACATTTTTTGGCCCGGCTATATGGCCGGGAATACCCACTATAAAATGACCATGTGTCACATCTGGCCTTGCGTGGGAAGGCTATTAAATACAAAAAGTCTTAGGCATTCGCCTGACTACTCTACGACACTGTCAGCACTCTGCCTTCGGGTAGAGGGCGCTCTCTGCTTCCGAGCAGAGAGCACCAACCCAGTCGTGGTTCCGCCGAAGGAATAGACAGAGATTTTTTGGCCCGGCTATATGGCCGGGAATACCCACTATAAAATGATCATGTGTCACATCTGGCCTTGCGTGGGAAGGCTAGTAAATACAGAAATGGTCTTAGGCGAAGGCATTCGCTATTCGATAGTCGATTCCGCTCCAGCCCGTGGCTTGCTTATATGTGTACCTTAGTACAATTAATCTGTATTCTTAATTCCTTGTGTGGAGTTCCTTTCTTCAACTGATCATTTTATACTGTATTCCTTTTCGGGATATATCAGTATTAATTCATCTTATTTCCCTCCAACTTTGAGCTGAATAGGACAGACTGGGGTTCTATGGTCTTCGTGGGCAGCCAGTATACCGCAGAAAGAAATGGCAACTAGCTACAGGAAAATCTTTTGCCTAATCAGTCATGAATCGAAAGAAACATCTGGTCGGGTGCCCCTGCTATTCTCCTCGGGGTTCTTGACAAAATACAACGGAGAATCTGTAATGTGATCGATACCGACTTGGCAGACCGGCTACAGTCACTCTCTCACCAGCGTGACGTGGCTTCCCTGTGTCTCTTCTATAAATACTTTCACGGCTTCTGCTCCGATGAACTTAGATCACTGGTGCCCCCTAGGTACGAATTTTCACGAGATACTAGATTAGCAACTAGGTCCCACCCTTTTACTGTGAAACCGATAAAATGTAACCGCAATTTCTACTCCAACAGCTTCTTTTCTCGCACTTCCCACCTGCGGAATTCCCTTCCGCATACTTGCTTCCCCGACAGCTACAATCTCCAGGAGTTTAAATGTAAGGTCAATAGACACCTCCTAACACATTAACTCGCATCTATTCTCTCAAACACTCTTCCCATCTACCCAACCCTCATCCTCGGTATCCTAACCCGTCTATCACCCTCCTTCTGACATTTCCTATATCTAACCACTCTTTCTCATCTTTTTCCCCTATGTAACCCCCTGTGCAATAGTGGCAGTGGAATGCCTTGCTTGGGGTGAAATGATTAAAAAAATGCCCAAGTGTTTATCGTGTATGGCATTCAACTGACTGATCTGGATAAAAGAATTGAATAGCAGGCTAGATTAGGTTCTATAGCCTTGGTTGGCAACCAGTCTACTGCAAAAAGAAATGGCAACCTGCTGTAGAAAAATCTTCTGCCCAGTAAGTCATATATCGACAGAGGCATGATCGCCCAAACCTGGATCACCTGGGGCAATTAATTTACTGAATGCATGATGGACTAAAAAGGCAACATATTTTATTAGATACACAAACAGAGATAGAAAACATGTATTTTAATATTTAAATTCGCATCTCATTACGAGAGTATTTGTGCTTCATAGGTTTCCATAAACGTATCCTTGAACAGAATTTGGTGTATCTAAACTTATTTATAAAGGGAACTTTGTCTCTGTGTGTGTGTCTGTGTGTGTCTGTGTCCGTTACCTATAGACTCCGAAAGGTAACGTTTATGGAAAGCTATTTTGTCTTTTTGTTATATACTGAAATATCTGGGTCACAGAATGAGGACGGATGACTTGGAAAATATGATACTCACGAGACAGATTGATGGAAAGTGGGACAGAAGGAAACAACGCAAAGCCTACAAAACAAAACAACAAAATTAAGAGGAATAGCAAAAAGAATATTTATTAAGAATTACAAAGGACAGGAAATTGTGGAGAGCCATGAGCGCCCACATCCAGATATGATATGAGATATAAACAACAAGATGCAACATTTTAAAGTTTCGCACATTTTTCCCTTCCTGGAGTGATTTCTAAAGTTTTGGTTTGCATCAGGACCTTTCCTTAACTTTTCATTCTCTTGGTGTTTTTCTTTGAATTCTTGCTACATAATGACCCTTTCGATCTATGACTGTCTAGGTGGAAGATCTTCCCGCAGCAGGTTGATGCGTTTGGCTTGTTGTCAACCAAGACTATGGTATCCAGTCTGTCCTGCTAATCAACCCAAGGCTGGATGAGAAGAGATGGATTCATACCTATCCCAAGGGAATTTGTGTGTAAGTGAATGCTACGAGCACAACTGGAATTTGAACTCGGCTCTCTGATTTCTCGCCCTGAGTCATTATCCATCACACCAAAACGCGCATGCATTGGGTGAGAACTAGTATAATGAAAGTGGCGAGGTACGTCGGCAGGTATTTTAATCCCTTGCGGTTTCTCTGAAGGGCAACAATTTCTGATAGATTAGTCGTTATGGAAGTGCTGACGAGATAATTTATCAAAGAATTAGATTGGAGTGGTTCTTATCTGATGGTGAATCAGTTCATAATAGATCTAATTCCGTATTTGGTTGCTATACAGGACCTACACACACGCACACACACACATACATACATACATATATATATATATATATATATATATATATATATATAGTCATCCGCAGCCAGATCTGTTTCTCTGTATCACAGCTCATCAGTAGGATTAGACATCCGATTGCTTTTAGCCAGGATTGAAACCCCTACATCAGTTTGCGTTTCTATCTCTGAGCTATGGGCCGTCGTCAGAGGAAGGCTGATTTTAGTGTGTTATATACAATGTAAACATACGCCAGTAGCCGAGAGTGTTCAAATTCATTACTGAATGAACGATGCGTAGATGCTTGAGTAGCTACATTTTTTTTTCAAAGTCTACCATTCCTCCACAATTTAACATTTGAAGCAAAAAGAAAAAAATATGGAAAATAAAATCACCTGCAAAAGTTACAGGGCATTTTTTACATCTTTCAATTATAAGAAGAAGAATATCCGTTCGTACTCACGGGTTTTATTAAAAAATAAGCAGACATAACGTTTGCAGTTCATTTTATCTGACATATTTAAAATAGAATTTGCTGCCTAAATACATAAATTATATATATATATATATATATATATATGTATATATACAGAAATTATATATATATATATATACAGAAATTATATATATATATATAAAGAAATTATATATATATATATATGTATATATACAGAAATTACATATATATATATATATATATATAAATTATATATATAAACATTATATATATATATATATATATATATATATATATATATACAGAAATCATATATATATATACAGAAATTGTATATATATATATATATATATATATATACAGAAATTATATATATATATATATATATATATACAGAAATTATATATATATATATATATATATATATATATATATGGTGAAAGAAAGGAAACTAAAGCAGTTGATTCAATTAATTTGCACACGGGTGTATATATATATATATATATATATATTGATTGTTTAATTACTTAGTTTTTGGTCTTAATAGGGTTAGACCAGTGCATATTTGTATTAAAAAGTGTTTAATACAATTATATTGTAGAACTTTTGAATATTTTCCATTTGTAAACGAGTTATTACACGACTTAGTTTTCTACCATGAGCAGTGTCTGCAGTCGATTTTCAGTAACAAAATAACCTAGAAACCTAGGTCGCGTCATAATTCGTTCACATGTGGAATACATATATATATATATATATATATATATATATATATATATATATATATATATATAATTCTTTATCAAATTCTAATAACTTCTCACTTTACCACATCCACCAAATATGGTAGCATAAAATATTTCTTTGGAATTTCCATATATATAAACAACGGAACACTATTCTATTGCCTGATGAAGGTGCTCTAACACCGAAACCTAATAGCTTTTGAGTTGCAATCTCATATGCTATTGATATAACACTAATAATAACTATATCTCTATATATAGGGAATTATGTATTATATAATATATAATTCCTCTATAGGGAATTATATATTATATAGTTAGAATTTGTCTTACGCAGGTAGAAGTCTATCATTTGTCAGGCTTCGAATACTGCAGTTACATCTGGTCTGGTACTTCTGCTTTGTATTTGATGATTCTTAATAAAATACAGTGAAGAATCTGCAATGTTATCGGTCTTGACCTGGTATCCCGGCTTTACTCACTTTCCCACTGCTGTAAAAAAAAAAAACAACTTTCCCCTGTCTCTTCTATAACAATTTTCAATGGTTCTAATGAGCTTTTCTTCTTTGATATCTAGACGCTGAATTTAAGCGCATTACTAGACTGGCTGTGCGTTGTGGTGCAGTGGATATCGACTCGGAACGACAAATCGGGAAGCCGAGTTCGAATTCCAGTTAAATTCCTTGCATTCACTTACGCACAAATACCCTTAGGAAAAGTTTTAATCAGTCTCTTCCTTCCAGTTATGGGTTAAATAATAGGACAGATTGGGTTCTATAGCCTTGGCTGGCAACCAGTTTACTGCAGAAATCGATGGCAACCTACTGCGAAATAATCTTCTGCCCAGTCAGTCATGTCACAAAAGAGACATGATCGCCCAAAGCGTGTATCACGTATGGCACTTAACTGACTGATTAAACTGACAACAAAGTCTAATCATCTTACAGTTGAAATGGTTAGACACAAGCGTAATTCTTATTCAAACAAATTCTTCTCCTGCCCTTCTCCCTTGTGAAACTTATTTCCGGCTTTTTGCTTTTCAGTCAAGTTTGATCTTCAAATATGTAAATGCAATGTCAATCGTTA
Organism: Ascarosepion bandense; assembly: GCA_037127315.1. Taxonomy (NCBI): domain Eukaryota; kingdom Metazoa; phylum Mollusca; class Cephalopoda; order Sepiida; family Sepiidae; genus Ascarosepion; species Ascarosepion bandense. Next base: position 49,768 of record JBBBDQ010030992.1, on the reverse strand, counting down.
TCTACAGTTTTTTTAAAATACTTTTTATATATTTTCTTACACTCCTTGCACCTTAGTGACTTTACTTCTTGTTTGGGGTGTAATTATTCATATATATATATATATATATATATATATATATATATATGCACACTACTGGCCATAATAATAGGCCACCCCAGTTTTTAAAAGAAATTATGTATTTCATACTATTTTTTGAATATTTATTGCCAAGTGGATAATTTTAAATGAAAATAGAATGGTTCTTTTGTTAATACTGCACAATAACATATGCATCAAATGAACTGTTCTGGTGTCCAGTTTTTGTGCTCTCTTCCCTATGCTAGTCTCTTCTTCTTATTGGCTGGTCGAAGCAATGGCTTCCTGGCTGCCTTGTAAAATTTTGAAAAGTAATAATAATATGAGAACCATTTTGGCGGGCGAAAACAATAGTCTCTTCCCTTTAAAAAAAAGTTTTCTATTCATTTTTTTCTACGAATTATTATCGCTATCCCATTTATTACGCTGCTTTCGTAAATAATTTTTTTAATTTTACCAAACTGAGCCACAGCAAACGCTTGGCCGGGCACGGCTAGTTTTTAATAATTTTATAAATATATACATATATATATATATATATATGTGTGTGTGTGTGTGTGTGTGTGTGTGTGTGTGTGTGTGTGTGTGTGTGTGTGTGCCGAAGTTTAATTGAAAACGGCTAACAAGTTATTGCGGTTAATTTCTTAATTAGCAGCATGGTTATGTACTTTAATAATTGTGTATTTAGGCAGCAATCCCACTTTGATACAAGTTTTGTTAAATTCGTGTGTGTGTGTGTGTGTGTGTGTGTGTGTGTGTGTGTGTGTGTGTGTGTGTGTGTGTGTGTGTGTGTCTTTTAACTAATTTATTGATCTTTTGTCTCACGGTGAATCAGATCAGTATTTAATCCAATTCTTAGATTGGTTATTTTAGGAAAGCTGCGGTCATATCATCTAACATACTTTCTTTGAGATGTCTCACTTGTCTTTGACTATAGACCAGATTCAATCTCTTTATAGAATCGTCGAAAAAAAGCTGATTTTTTTTCGTTCGTAAATTAGCTGGTATGGAGTTACAAGTGAGATCTACTGAAAGGCATTACATTGACATATGTCTTCTCCGGCGACTCTGATTTCAATTATTTCACAGACTGGTTGTGATGAAGTTGCAAGATGGATATCTTAATAAGAATCACTATCATTTGCGGATATTTTGGACATCTTAATTCAAGTCAATTCGCATATTGGTTGTGATGAGGCTGGATGCAAGTTATCTAACTAGAAATATTATTTATTTCCAGATTCTCTGGCGATCGTCGGTAAACTGCGTCCGGCAACAAAACTTCCGATTGAGAGGTTGTGAGGAGCATGGAACCACCTCTTAATTGCTGTTGTTCCCAGGTCCACCCTGACTAGGAGTGGTAGCACCTGTTAGAGTCCCAGCTATGGGCAAATAGTTAACCCCCAAACTTGAGTCAAAACACTATGAAAGTATAAAATACACTGTTATAGAAATATATACATAAAAATAGACTTTTATAGAAAAATATACATTTTTAAAGAAAAAATATTACCAACAATACATTTTTGAAGAAAAAATTATAACCATAATTCATTTTTGAAGGAAAAAATATTCTCAGCAAAACATTTTTGAATACAAAACTAGAAGACATTTTCAGTTTTCTAAAATAAAAAAGAATAAAAATAAAATTTTCATCTGACTAAATCAACCTTCTCACTATAACCAAATATGAAAAAAATACCTTAAAACTCCACCTTTTAGGCATTAAATAACTCACAGAGTTTGATATGATGTTAAACAAAACTCAAACAAACAAATCTAGCGATCGTAGTTCCAATAAATTAGCAGATTTGTTGCGATTAAACTAAAAAACAGTTATCTAGATCGGATCATTATTCATTTGCCTGTTTCTCTAGCGATCAGCATCGGATGTAATTCGCGCATTGTTTGTGATGAGGCTGAATATGTGTTATCTAGCTCGAGAAATTATTAATTTTTCCCTCCTTTGCCGATCTGAATACAAGTTATTTCGGATACTGATTGTGAGTTATCTGGTTCGGATCTTTATGTATTTGCCATTTCTCTGCCGGTATGAATTCAAGTTAATTCACAGATTCGTCGTGATAAAGGAGAATGCTATAAACAAGCTAAGATCTACATACATTTGCCCCTTCTCTGGAAATCAGAAATAATGTTAATTTCCAGATTCGTCGTGATGAAGGTGAATGCTATAAACAAGCTTAGACCTTCATACAGTTGCCACTTCTCTGGAAATATGAAATAATGTTAATTTCCAGATTCGTCGTGATGAAGGTGAATGCTATAAACAAGCTTAGATTTTCATACATTTGCTCCTTCTCTGGAAATATGAAATAGTGTTATTTTTCAGATTCGTCGTGATGAAGGTGAATGCTATAAACAAGCTTAGATTTTCATACATTTGCCCCTTCTCTGGAAATCTGAAATAGTGTTATTTTCCAGATTCGTCGTGATGAAGGTGAATGCTATAAACAAGCTTAGATTTTCATACATTTGCCCCTTCTCTGGAAATCTGAAATAGTGTTATTTTCCAGATTCGTCGTGATGAAGGTGAATGCTATAAACAAGCTTAGATTTCATACATTTGCCCCTTCTCTGTAAATATGAAATAATGTTAATTTCCAGATTCGTCGTGATGATGGTGAATGCTATAAACAAGCTTAGATCTTCATACATTTGCCCTTCTCTGGAAATATGAAATAATGTTATTTTCCAGATTCGTCGTGATGAAGGTGAATGCTATAAAGAAGCTTAGATTTTTATACATTTGCCCCTTCTCTGGAAATATGAAATAATGGTAATTTCCAGATTCGTCGTGATGATGGTGAATGCTATAAACAACCTTAGATCTTCATACATTTGCCCTTCTATGGAAATAAGAAATAATGTTATTTTCCAGATTCGTCGTGATGATGGTGAATGCTATAAACAAGCTTAAATCTTCATACATTTGCCCCTTCTCTGGAAACCTGATATAATGTTAATTTCCAGATTAATTGTGATGAAACTGAAAGCGGGTTATCTATCTGAAACATTATTTATACCTCCCTCTGATTTATTAACAAATTAACAGCCATTGAGGAGATATCTTGAGAGATTTGCGGATTATTGTTTGTGATAGAACTGCTAGATATCTTACAAGAGCTGCCAGATATCTTGCGAGAACTGTCAGATATCTTACTAGGGATGTCATTGACTCGCGTCTATTTATGATCACATTCATTTGGAAAGCTGTTGTTATAAAATTGCAAGCGAAATATCTTGCTTGGTACTTAATTGATTTGCGATTTCATTTACGAAATTGATTCACTTTAATTGGCAGATTTGTTGGGATTTAGCTGTAAACGAAATATCTTATTTTGGAAAGATTGTCTATAGTGGTTAAAGGATAGCAGCTGCGTTTTGGAAGCATTAAAATTTACGAGCTATTTCTTAAGTCAGTCCACCACTGACTGAAGGACATTTTCGAAAGCAGCAGCAAAGTTTGCTTTGTTAGTATCGGCAGATTTCTTATCGAGGTGGAAGTAAATGGTGGTGTCATCAGCGTAGATGCCGACTTGGGATCTGATTACATCAGGGAGATCGTTGATGAAAATCAGAAAAGGCGTACGTTAAAGGATAAAACCTTCGTATGAAAGTAAAGATTGTAAGGGAGCAAGATATATAAACTATTAAGGTACTAATTTAAATCAACTGTTCATTTGTGCGTTGCCGTACACTGGATATCGGCTCGGAACGAGAAACCGGGGAGCCGAGTTCGAATTCTAGTTGAATCCATTGTATTCACTTACGCGCAAAATACCCTTGGGAAAGGTATTAATCCATCTATTCCTTCCAGTTATGGGTTAAATAGCAGGAAAGATTGTGTTCTATAGCCTTGGTCGGCAACCAGTCTACCGCAGAAAGCAATGACAACCTACTGCGAGATAATCTTCTGCCCAGTCAGTCATGTCTCTTTCGAGACATGATCGCCCAAGCGTGTATCACGTATGGCACTTAACTGACTGACTGTATGTAATAGAAATATAATTAAAACTTCTACTGGGTATAAAGTGGGGGATCACTCTTATATTGTTATGAAGTAATAAACTGATCCCCCACTAATTACTACATAATAATATAATACAGCTCTTCCCCTTCTAGCTATGAGTCAAATAGCAGGACAGATTGGGTTCTATAGCCTTGGTCGGCAACCAGTCTACCGCAGAAAGCAATGGCAACCTACTGCGGGATAATCTTCTGCCCAGTCAGTCATGTCTCTTTCGAGACATGATCGCCCAAGCGTGTATCACGTATGGCACTTAACTAACTGACTGTTCATTTATAAAAGCAATAGAACATTGTTTGGAATTTTTTCGACATTACCATTCTTTAGACCCCCCACAAAGCGTGACATTTGTCAGAATCGAAAAATACCGATTATTATCTTTAATAAGAAATATAAACTATTAAGGTACTAATTTAAGTCAACTGTTCATTTGTAAAACCAATAGAACATTGTTTGGAATTTATAATACTGATTATTATCTTTATAAACATTTCACTTCAAGCAAGACAGAAATATCTCTGGTGAGAACGAGGTTACAGTGAGAGAATAAAAAACGTACAGTGGGTGTCGAAAGAAACAGATGGATGGTTATCAAATCGATAAAATATTGCAATTGACGTTGCATTTAAACTTTTGGAGATTGTAGCTATCAGGGAAGCAAGCAAATGTAAGTGAGTTCTACAAACGGGAAATGAGAGAAAATAAACTGTTAGAGTAGAAGAGGCGGTTACCTTTTCGAAAGCAGCAGCAAGGTTTGCTTTGTCAGCATCGATTTCTTATCGAGGCGGGAGTAAATGGTGGTGTCGTGAGCGTAGATGTCTACTTGGGATATGATTAGATCAGGGATATTGTTGATGAAAATCAGAAAAAGCGTTGGACTGAGGATAGAGCCTTGAGGGACACTGCGCGTTCATATGATAGAATCTAGAAGCCTGCCCGTTCAATACGAGCTTCATTATGCAATTTGATAGGAACGATTTGATTAAGTCAAACAAACGTCCAGATATACGATAGCCCTGAAGCTTAAGCAGAAGGCCAGTTGCTTCGGAGATAGCCAGGGCAACAGCTCAAGTTTCGTTGGCGTTCTTAAGAGCCTGGTATATGTATTCAGTGATGGTCGTTAGCATGTCAGCGGTAAACCTGGCGAAGTCATACTCTCTGTCGCAAAACAGGCAGTGGGCTATGAGATTTTGAACCACTTCAGCATTGATGATAGCCTCGAACACTATGCCTAAAATCGTTAGGAGGCTGATAGGACGATAATTGGATGGGTCTGAAGGTTCTTTCGATTTCTTAAAAACAGGAACCACAGATGAGGACTTCCCGTAGACAGGAACGCAAGAAGTAGAGATACAGTAGTTTTAGAGTTTGGAGAGGACAGAGGAGAGTTCAGAGGCACATTTCTTAGATAGATAGATAGATAGATAGATAGATAGATAGATAGATAGATAGATAGATAGATATGGTGGTAGGAATTACATTATCTATTTTAAATCATTATTAATTTTTTTTAACAAATCATGTATTAGAGATTATTATTTGCAAACGTATCCGGGGAGCCGAGTTCGAATTCCAGTTGAATCCATTGTATTCACTTACGCGCAAATACCCTTGGGAAAGGTATTAATCCGTCTATTCTATGGGTTAAATAGCAGGACAGATTGTGTTCTATAGCCTTGGTCGGCAACTAGTCTACCGCAGAAAGCAATGGCAACCTACTGCGGGATAATCTTCTGCCCAGTCAGTCATGTCTCTTTCGAGACATGATCGCCCAAGCGTGTATCACGTATGGTACTTAACTGACTGACTGGATCAATATCAATAATCTTACAAAATATGCATAGTTAATCATTTATTTATATAGACAGTTTGGTCACCATATTCTTGAACTGGGTTTTACTGCACATGCGCACGCACGTTTCAGTGCATGCTTACATTTACCTACAATATGTCTCGGACGCAAACCTTTGTTGCCTGATATTTGAGCTTATCCAGTATCCGTCAGTCGTGACAATAGAATTGTACAGGTGACAATGGCTATCGGGTATCCGACTCAGTGGGTGGCATACTCGAATCTTGTACACCCGATAGGTTTCCTTGTTAGAACATTTCCAATCATTGGGTGGTCATTTTGCAGTAACCTATCCATGTGATGGTCTACTCGGCAGACATCTTTATCGCCAAACCACATAAACTCATTTGTGTAACGCTTCAACACCTTTTCTTTTCTTTTCTTCCTTTTTTAATAATTTAATTCTGATTCATTCTTTTTTCTTTCTTTTAATATATCTTCTTTTTCTTTCTTTTTTTTTTTTTGTTTATGCGTTTCTTTCTCCTATTCTTTGTTTTTTCGTCACTATTAATTTTCATTTTCCCTCATTAATTCTTTTCTTTATTCTCTTCTTTTTCATTTTGCTTTTTTCATCATAATTCTTCTCTCTCTCTCTCTCTCTCTCTCTCTCTCTCTCTCTCTCTCTCTCATTCTTGGTTTAACAGTTTCTTTCACTTTTACTGTTTTCTTCATTTTTTTCTTCGTGAATATACCACTTCGTTTTCTTTTATTGTTTTCTTTCTTCTCTTCTTTTTATTCCTCCATTCTTTCATCTTTGCCATACTCTCTCTCTCTCTCTCTCTCTCTCTCTCTCTCTCTCTCTCTTGTTTTCTTTTTTGCTTCTTTCTCCTTCCTGTTTTTTTCTCGTTTTCTATTCCTCTTCATTTTCTCTCATTGTTTTCTTTCTTCTCTTTCAACTTTTGTTTTCTCTCTTCGCCATTCTTATCTATCTATCTATCTATCTATCTATCTATCTATCTATGTTAAACCATTTCTTATCTATCTATCTATCTATCTATCTATCTATCTATCTATCTATGTTAAACCATTTCTTATCTATCTATCTATCTATCTATCTATCTATCTATCTATCTATCTATCTATCTATCTATCTATCTATCTATCTCAGTCTGTGGATTATCTATCTATCTCTCTATCTATCTATCTATCTATCTATCTATCTATTTGATTCTCTTTCATTCTTACTTTTTACATCTCCTCCTGCTTCCTGTTTGACATCTTATTTGTTTTTATATGGTTCGTATTGACCTTTCTTCCTGAATGTTTTATTTGTTTTGTTGCTTTCTTTCTTTCTTTCTTTCTTTCTTTCTTTCTTTCTTTCTTTCTTCAGTTTTTCTTTATATATTATATTTCATCCTTTCCATTTTTTCTTTCTTTTTTCTTTTTTCTTTCTTTCTTAACTCTATAAGTAGTCCTTTCTTTTTCTTTTTATCTTCTAATTTCTTCATTATTTTTCTCTCTTTTTTCTTCCTTAGCTTTAACTGCCTTTCTTTTCTAATTCTCTTCTTTTTCTTTCTTCCTATTTTTCTTTCTTCTTTTGTGTCATTTATCATGTCTTTCTTCATTTCTTCATCATTTTTAAATTTTCATTCGTTCACTCATTTTTTTCTTGTTTTATCCGTTCATTTTTTTTTCTAAATTAGGAAAAATTTTTATTAAACACATAGATAAAAAAAAAAATTTAACACTACGCTCTCACACTAAGCAATGAATTTATATTGAAGAACATCTTACCAATTTTAGATTTAACCTCTTTGTTAAAGGGGGGGGTTAAACCATATTATGTGTCTGCATCTAGTATTATTATTGTTTTTATCGGTATTCTGGTTTAAAAATTTGAGGGTTTGAGAATATCCACTTTTTATAAGCGCAGATTGGTAAGTTTTCTTATACTTATCAAAAATTTCAACATTAGATGAATTAGTGGATAATCTATACGCTATACCATTAGGAATACTATTAAGTATATGGGCGGGATGGTTAGAACTCTTGTTTACATATTTAGGGATATAATTATTTTTAATATATGGTGTAATATATCCTGTATTTAAATTAAGCGTAATATCCAAATAGTTAACAATCTTGATATTATGCTCGATTTCAATAGCGAAACCGTAAGTTTTAAAAAATCTTTGTAAATCTTTTCTAATTTTATCACCTATTTTCGGTGTACAATAATCTACTATAATTAAGCCATCATCACGGTACAACCCGTGATTATGGAAGTCTATAATAGTATTTAGTCTATGAAGTAGTAAGCAACCGGTCAGCTCCGCCACCTCCGCACCATCATATGCCCCCAGAGGATTGTCAAATCCTTGGGCATCAGTTTTTTTATCCATATTTCATCATTATAATATAGGAGGGTTTTACGGCAATGCCAAATTATCTCTAATTCTGCTTCGGTAATGTCGTTATATTCCTTAGCTAATGTTAAAGCCTCAGTAAGCAGTTTAGTAGTTATAGATGGGTAGAAGTCTTTTATATCATATTTAATAAAGGCAGATTTTTTATAAATTTTTAGACTTTTAAACCACTTAATACAATCGCCAGTGGACTTCCACTGGTTAATGTTTAGAAACCTTCTTAAATTATTACAGATTTTTTGGATAATAACCTTACTGATCTTTCCTAGTTCGGAAACCCATTAAATTTTAAAACCAGAATACCGATAAAAACAATAATAATACTAGATGCAGAAACATAATATGGTTTAACCCCCCCCCTTTAACAAAGAGGTTAAATCTAAAATTGGTAAGATGTTCTTCAATCTTATAGATAGACATTTTAGTCACGATAGCCCCCTTAAAAAAATATTTAACAGAAATACCATTAAACTTAGTTATTCTTGCCTGCCAAATATTGGCAAAATTATTAATAACAGTAACAAAAGAAAACTGAAAACTAGTACTACCAATAAAAACACTAATAATAAATGTAATTGTAAAGTAAAAGCTGAATGTCCTATTAGAGGCAATTGCAACCAATCTAATGTAGTCTATAGTGTTAAAGTTTATAAAAATGAGCAAGATAAGTATCCTAAAACGTATATAGGTGCTACGCACGATTCGTTTAAAGTTAGATTTTATAATCACAAAACCTCATTTAAAAATGAAAAATATAGACATAGCACGACCTTATCGAATGATATCTGGGACATAAGATCTAAAATTATAAAAGACCCCATTTTGAAATGGGAAATAATAAAAAAAATGTACTGATTACAATAAAGGCAGTAATTTCTGTAATTTATGTGGCGAGGAAAAACTAGCGATAGCCTTATTCGAACCCGCCCATAATCTGCTTAATGCTAAGACTGAAATTTTAAACAAATGTAAGTTTCATAAATATAAATTCATTGCTTAGTGTGAGAGCGTAGTGTTAAATTTTTTTTTTTTATCTATGTGTTTAATAAAATTTTTTCCTAATTTAGTGTGATTTGCTTTTTTTGTTCTAACCCCCGTTTTTATGTTGGTATGGTTCCCCCCTATCTTAGTGTATATCTATTTATTTGGTTTTATCTTTAGTGTTTCAGCCTTTGCCCTGACGATCCGTAGTGTGAAACCGCCGTAGGTTTTGGCTCACTTTAGATTTTTGTGTATATATATATATATATATATATATATATACACTACCAGCTATAATTATTAAGGTATCCCATTTTTTTAAAAAATGATGTATTTCAGACGATTTTAGTATTTATTGCTAATTGGATAATTCTAAATGAATTGGTTCTTTTGTTAATAATGCACAATAACATGTGCATCAAATGAACTGTTCTGGTGTCCAGTTTTTGTGATTTCTTCCCCATTCTAGTCTCTTCTTCTCATTGGCTGGCCGAAGCAAAGGCTTCCTGCCTGCCTTGTAAAATTTTGCAAAGTAATAATAACAAAAGAACCATTCGATTTTCATTTAGAATTATCCACTTGGCAATAAATACTGAAAATAGTATGAAATACATGATTTTTTTAAAAACTGGGGTGGCCTAATGATTATGGCCGGTAGTGTGCATATATATATATATATATATGATAATATATATTTATTCTTTAGTATGGCAAGATATTTTTGTGTAATTTTGGCCTTTTGGTTATATACATCTATTAAAATGAGACGTCAGTGGTATTTTCATTTTTGCAGAATTTAGACGACAATTTATTCATCGCACAGAGAATGTGTGTGTGTGTGTGTGTGTGTGTGTGTGTGTGTGTGTGTGTGTGTGTGTGTGTGCGCGCGTGTGTGTGTGTGTGTGTGAATAAAAACAAATGAAAAATTTATTTTGGCTGTCTATCAATTCCTTAGTGCGTGTAAGTTGTGTAATACAAATAATGCCACAAACTCGATTGATAATACTATAAACGGTTTAAGTGAACGTCGAGTTAATCAATTGCTTGATTTTACTTCGATAAGTAGCACTTATAAAATCATACCCAACTCTTCAGCCCATAAGAAAAATCCTTGTAGACAATACCGTCATTTAAAAAACATCTTATTGTAAAATTTATTTAAAGATAATAGAAGCATAGCTCATAAAAGGAATAAATTGAAACTAGTCGCTATTTATTAGGCGTCTTCTGAAGGTAAACCAGATAATACTACGACTATTGTTCTCATCTTTATCGCCATGTTTCGGGTGTTGTACGCTCCGGCCTTCTTCAGATCCTAGAAATTTCGAACGGAACCATTTAATTCGATCACTGGGGTATATCATTCTCATTCCATGTATCATGCCACTTCTGTTAACTATAATTAACGTGTAATGGCCCAGTGCATATACGCGTTGGTTAGTTTCAATTACTTTTTTTTTTTAATCGTTTCACTCCGAGCAAGGCATTCCACTGCCACTATTTCGCAGGAGGTTACATAGGGGGGAAAGTGATAAGAAAGGATGGTTAGATATAGGAAATGTCAGAAGGAGGGTGATAGACGGGTAAGGATACCGAGAATGAGGGTTGGGTAGATGGTGTGAGTGTTTGAGAGAATAGATGCAAGTTAGTGTGATAGGAGGTGTCTATTGACCTTACATTTAAACTCCTGGAGATTGTAGCTGTCGGGGAAGCGAGCAAAGAAGCTGTTGGAGTAGAAATTACGGTTACATCTTATCTGTTTCACTGTAAAAGGGTGGAACCTAGTTGCTAATCTAGTATCTCGTGTAAATTCGTACCTAGGCGGCACCAATGATCTAAGTTCATCGGAGCAGAAGCCGTGAAAGTATTTATAGAAGAGGCACAGGGAAGCCACGTCACGCCGATGAGAGAGTGGTTGCAGCCGGTCTGCCAAATCGGTATCGATCACGTTACAGATTCTCCGTTGTATTTTGTCAAGAACCCCGAGGAGAGTAGCAGGGGCACCCGACCTGATGTGGCAGCAGTATTCAATACACGGACGGATGGTAGATTTATATATGTGCAGGAGAGATTCAAACAGGAAAAACTTCCGGGCCCTGCACAGAGAACCGACTTTCATAGCAGCGGATTTTGCAATGGATTCGATATAGTCATTTCATTTGAGGTCCGCCGAGAGTATAAGGCCAAGAAGGCGTAGTGTTTTCAAAAAGTTGTGAGTTCAATCCCAGGCTACAGCAGTGGTGAATAAATAACTTAGAGAATTAAGTCAAAGGGTGATAACTATATGGCTAACAGAAGTTTCATTGCACATGAACTTTTAGCAAGAATCCAATACAATGGCTAAATGATTAGCCGAATACGCTTGGGTCAGGAATCACTACTGACGATTTTATTTCTTAATCATCTTAAAAGAAACATTATCAGAATATTAGAAAAAAAAAAGATGGGCGGACCTGAAGGAGACTACCACCACCTTTAAATTTGTTTTTCTTTCTTTTTTTCTTTTACTTTTTTCAGCGCAGTCTTATCGATTGTGGCGCAGTGGATATCGGCTCGGAACGAGAAATCGGGGAACCGAGTTCGAATTCCCGTTGAATCCATTGCATTCACTTACGCGCAAATACCCTTGGGAAAGGTATTAATCCGCCTCTTTCCCTCCAGTTATGGGTTAAATAATAGGACAGATTGGGTTCTATAGCCTTGGTCGGCAACCAGTCTACCGCAGAAAGCAATGGCAACCTACTGCGGGATAATCTTCTGCCCAGTCAGTCATGTCTCTTTCGAGACATGATAGCCCATGGCACTTAACTGACTGACATAAAGTTTCCGATTGTCCAAAAAAATTAAAAAATTTCAATATTTAAACAATTTTAGGGAGGGTCTCACTTTCTCATACAACGTTATAGTAAATCGATCCTCTATTTTGGAACCTCTCGCGTTGGGGTCGCTTTGTTTTGTTTTTTGGGGGAGAACGATTTGTTGCTCTTGTTTTTGTCTTTTTCAAGTTTTCTTCAGTTCTTACGATGGCATCTTCCTCGGAAACTCCAAGAATGGCTTTAATCAAAAATTTCGCAAAGGATTCAGTTGCTGAATATGCGCAAGCAAAAAAGTTAATTGCACAGGATCGATTTACTTTTACTATAAGGATGTATGAAAAACTGAGCCCCGATCTAAAATTGTTCAAATGTTGAAATTTTTACAAATTTTTTGCCACTTGGAAAGTTTAGGGTGTAATTGATAAGGTTGCACTGAAAAAAGTAAAAAAAATTGATAATCAACTAATTTACAGGTGTTGGTAATGTCGTACCGGCGAGTGGTTCCAAAATGGGGGATCAATTTACTATAACGTTGTATAAAAGATTGAACCCTCACTAAAATTGTTGAAATATTGAAATTTTTCAAATGTTTTTGTCATTCAGAAAGTTTAGGGTGTAATTAGATAAGGTTGCACTGAAAAAAGTAAAAACAAATTGATAATCAACCAATTTACAGGTGGTGGTAATGTCGTACCAGCGAGTGGTTCCAAAATGGAGGATCGATTTACTATAACGTAGTATGAAAAACTGAGCCCCCACCCCTGAAATTGCTTAAATATTGAAATTTTTCAAAATTTTTTGTCAGTCAGAAAGTTTAGGGTGTAATCGATAAGGTTGCACTAAAAAAAAGTAAAAAAATTGATAATAAACTAATTTACAGGTGGTGGTAATGGCGTACCGGCGAGTGGTTCCAAAATGGAGGATCAATTTACTATAACGTTGTATGAAAAACTAAGCCCCCACCCCTGAAATTGCTTAAATATTGAAATTTTTCCAATTTTTTTGTCAGTCAGAAAGTTTAGTGTGTAATTGATAAGATTGCATTGAAAAATTAAGAAGAAATGAAAAACGACAAATTTAAAGGTGCTGGTAGTCTCCTTCAGGTTCGCCAAAAAATTAATAAAATCTTACAAAACTTCCCCTTTTGTCTGAATTTCTGGGATATGAGGAGTTATCATTATTTACATATTTACATTCAGACTATTCACCTCATCTTTTTTGTTGTTATCAAAACGTTTCGGTCATGGTGCTCTTCAGACTTCATCAGAAGTATATCCTGAATTTGTAACTGAAACTTTTATTTAATCTAAGATAATTCTCCTTTGAAGATATATAACTGTATTTCCTATAATACTATCCCCAACCATTGCTGAATATTCTTCAATGTTGCCTTCTAAATGTTGGTTTACTATTTTCATAAGAGACCTAAACTTTTACCCCATACTAGCATCTTTCAAAATTTTATTACTAAACAAACCATTTTTTTTTGTTTATTACCCTTTTGATTTTTCTCATATTTTTTAACAATTCAACGACGATAGATAAAATGACCGATATGCTTCTTAGATAACCTCTTTGCTTGAATACTGTTTTCCATACTTATATATATTTTTCAATGTCAGACCAAAAGTTTTCTGTTGTATCAATATCTATAGAAGATATACCATTAAAATAAAGTAGTCTTGTTTAAGAATTTACAATAATTCTCCTTTGAAGGTATATGACTGTATTTCCTATAATACTATAATACATTGCTGAATATTCTTCAATGTTGCTTTCTAAATAGTGTTCGTTTACTATTTTCATAAGAGACCTAACCTTTTACGCAGCCATCAAATTCATCAAATGTTGCTCTAATATTCATCAATTAAATATGTCGTTAAAAAATCAGTTTTCGTGTATTATAACTTAAATGTTTCTCCTTTTGACTTTTACTTAAAGGTTCTGGCTTGATTTCTTTTAAGTATTAAGACAAAGGTCTTTGCATTTTCAATCTTTCCTCACGAGTGACATTCGCAATTCTAGCATCTTTCAAAATTTTATTACTAAACAAATCGTTTTTTGTTTATTACCCTTTTGATTTTTCTCATATTTTTGTGACATTCAATAACGATAGATAAATAAATAGAAATACATATATATATATATATGAAAAGCTTGAGATAGACATGAAAAAGGATAGACAGATATAAAAAGGATAGATAGATAGATAGATAGATAGATAGATAGATAGATAGATAGATAGATATGAATACGCTAAGATAGATAGATAGATAGATAGATAGATAGATAGATAGATAGATAGATAGATAATGAACAGACTGAGATAGATAGATAGATAGATAGATAGATAGATAGATGTGAACAGACTGAGATAGATAGATAGATAGATAGATAGATAGATAGATAGATGTGAACAGACTGAGATAGATAGATAGATAGATAGATAGATAGATAGATAGATAGATAGATAGATAGATAGATGTGAACAGACTGAGATAGATAGATAGATAGATAGATAGATAGATAGATAGATAGATAGATGTGAACAGACTGAGATAGATAGATAGATAGATAGATAGATAGATAGATAGATAGATAGATAGATAGATATGAACAGACTGAGATAGATAGATAGATAGATAGATAGATAGATAGATAGATAGATATGAATACGCGCAGATAGATAGATAGATAGATAGATAGATAGATAGATAGAGAGATAGATAGATAGATATGAATACGCGCAGATAGATAGATAGATAGATAGATAGATAGATAGATAGATAGATAGATAGATAGATATGAATACGCGCAGATAGATAGATAGATAGATAGATAGATAGATAGATAGATAGATAGATAGATAGATATGAACATTGGGAGATCGATAAATATGAAAAAGCTGAGATAGAATTGAAAGATTGAGGTAGATATAAAAACTTAACGGAAGTAGTTGGATTATTTTTATCTCTTAAGGCAAAGGCCTTGATATTCTGAATTTTTTCTCGCGATTTAAATTCACAACACTAGCATCTTTCAAAGTTTTATAACTAAACAATCAATTTTTTAGTTGTTCTTTATTACACACTTTTCATTTTTCTCAAACGTTTTCTTTCTAAATTTTGTTCCCATCATTGAATAACTTTTGAAATATTTCGTTTCTCTCTTAAGGTTATTTTTTTTCTTACGACCAATCTTTATTTACCGACTTTTCTTTTTCAAGGCGGACAATTACAGTGTGAGAATTACGAGCGTAAAATGAAGTAAGAAGTGAATCGCTTATTTATGTAATTTTCTTTTACCAATATTCACCCAACACAAAGCCAAGGAGACCCTCAAGGTAGAGAATTACAGTGTGATGTTTTACGAGAGTAAAATGAAGTAAGAAGTGAATCGCTTATTTCTGTAATTTTCTTTTACCAATATTCACCCAACACAAAGCCAAGGAGACCCTCAAGGTAGAGAATTACAGTGTGATGTTTTACGAGAGTAAAATGAAGTAAGAAGTGAATCGCTTATTTCTGTAATTTTCTTTTACCAATATTCACCCAACACAAAGCCAAGGAGACCCTCAAGGTAGGGAAATACAGTGTGATGTTTTACAATGGAGTGAATAAACAAATCAGTGCATTGAAGAAAGAAAGCATAAAATCAAAGAAATAAAAACAGAAAAGGAAATAAAGAAAGAATTTAAGAAGGAAAGAGAGACTGAATGAATGAATGAATGAATGAAAAAGTAAATACCAAACAAGGACATCTATAAACCAAAGTATTCTGCAAAAAAAAAACATTTCTTTTACTAATATTCACCCAACACAAAGCCAAAGAGACCATCAAGGTAGAAAATAGTGTGATGTTTTACGAGCGTAAAATGAAGTAAGAAGTGAATCGCTTATTTATGTAATTTTCTTTTACCAATATTCACCCAACACAAAGCCAAGGAGACCCTCAAGGTAGAGAATTACAGTGTGATGTTTTACGAGAGTAAAATGAAGTAAGAAGTGAATCGCTTATTTCTGTAATTTTCTTTTACCAATATTCACCCAACACAAAAACCAAGGAGACCCTCAAGGTAGAGAATTACAGTGTGATGTTTTACGAGGGTAAAATGGAGTGAGAATTGGATGCAAACGCAAAAATTCACTCTTAACATCAGGAAGAGATAGCTGCGGTTTCTGAGACAGGTAATGAGCAAGGAAGGTCTAGGGAATCTAATCCTCGAATGACAGATAGAGGAAAAGATAGACTGGGTAAAGCAGCAGACATATTTGATAAGCTTGTGAATATGGATCGCACAGCGGGGTTTAGGAGAGATACCAAGAGGAAACAGATTAAGAGCGATAAGGGACAGGGACAAGTGGAAGTCCATGATCGTCTACATCCCGACAGGACACGGCACATGTAGAAGAAGATGACTAAATTAGCAACAGGGTCTCATCTATTCGCAGTGTAATTGGCTAAATGTAACCTTAACATCGTTTTCCTTTCTCGCATTTCTCGCTCGTCGACATCTCTTCCAGCCTCCAACCTCTCACTTTCCAATCAAGTTTAACTTTTAGTTGTTCTCGTTACTCTATATTTTTTTTTATAATCGTGTGGCCTCAAGCAAGGCATTTGACTGTTGTGCATGGGTTTACATAGGAGGAATGCTATAATAAAGAGTGACAGGTTACAGGGGGTGTCAGGAAGAGGGTATGAGAAGGAAGAGAATATTGATGAGAGCGTGATGGACGGAGAGAAAAGCATGAGAGAGAGAGGATGTAAGTTAGTAAGACAGGAGATAACTATTGGCTTTACATTTGAATTCTTGAAGATTCTATCTGTCAGAAAAGCAAGTAAACGGAAGGGAATTCCACAGGCGGAAAGTGCAAGAAAAGAAGCTGATGGAGTAGAATTTACGTTTACATCTTATTGGTTTCACAGTAAAAGGGTGGGACCTAGTTGCTAACCTTGTGGCTCGAGGAAATTCGTATATAGTGGGTACCAATGAGCTAAGTTTATCAGGACAGAAGCCGTGAAATTATTTGTAGAAGAGACACAGGGAAGTTATACTGCATCGGTGAGAAAGTCCTAGCTACCAAGTCGGCATTGATCACATTACAGATGTTCCGTTGGATTTTGTCAAGGACATCTAGGTGGATAGCAGGAGCACCCGACCAGATATGACAGCAGTATTCAATGCACGGGCGGATATGTTTTCTGATTCTTTCACATCTAGTAACCCCTTGTATCGTAGAGGCTTCACTACCTTGTTTGAGGTGATTTCAAATTTTTATAAAATGTTTTTTTGTTTCAATTTAAAGTTTAATGTTGGATTTTTTTAATGAGAGAACCAGTGGGAATAGAACTCACTCCTAATAGTCTACTGAAGAAGGCTCTGTGAATTATTTCCCCGATAGCGAGAACCTACGGGCATAAGATATATATGAATAGCAATGGAGTGAACAAATCAGTGCATTTTTTTTTTTAATCATCTCACCCCAAGCAAGGCATTCCACTGCCACTATTGCGCATGGGGCTACATAGGGGAAGGTAAAGAGAAGGAGTGGTTAGACATAGGGAATGTCAGGAGGAATGAATGTTAGACATAGGGAATGTCAGGAGGAATGGGAGCAGGTTAGTGTGTTAGGAGGTGTCGATTGATTTTACATTTAAACTCCTGGAGATCGTATCCGTCGGGGAAGCAATCGTGTGGAAGGGAATTCCACAGTCGGGAAGTGCGAGGAAAGAAACTGTTGGAGTAGAAGTTGCGGTTGCATTTTATCGGTTTCACTGTAAAAGGGTGGGATCTAGTTGCTAATCTAGTATCTCGTGTAAATTCGCATTTAGGGGGCACTAGTGATCTAAGTTCATCGGAGCAGAAGCCGTGAAAGTATTGAAGAAAGAAAGCATAAAATCAAAGAAATAAAAACAGAAAAGGAAATAAAGAAAGAATTTAAGAAGGAAAGAGAGACTGAATGAATGAATGAATGAATGAAGTAAATACCAAACAAGGACATCTATAAAGCAAAGTATTCTGCAAAAAACAAAGGATGAAAAACACTGAAGAAAAAAGAAGTTCAAGAAAAGGAAGAAGAAAGAAAAATTGTAAAGAAAAAAGAACGTATGTAAAACAAAAAAGAAAAAGAAAAATTTAAAAACTGAACGAAAAAGAAAGAAAGAATAAGTGTATCGCAAAAAGAACAAGCAAAAATAGTGTTCTATAAAAAAGATGAAAAAATTAAAAAGACGTGTACAAAAAAGAAAGAAAAGATTTAATGAATAAAGAATGTTTATAAACAAATTATTCTTCACAAAAAAGAAAAAACGAAGAAAGAATAAAGAAATTTGCGAAAAGGAATGAAATAGTATATTCTGCAAAAAAAAGGAAAACTTTTTAAAAAGTGTACGAAAAAAGGAAAGAATAATTGTACAGGAAAATGATCGTGTATAAAACAAATTATTTTTCAAAAAGAAGGAAAAATGAAAAGAATAAAGAAGTGTGCGAAAATAAGTTTTTTGAAAAAGGACATGAATACAACAGTCAGTCAATTAAGTGCCATAAGTGATACATGCTTGGACGATCATGTCTCGAAAGAGACATGACTGACTGGGCAGAATATTAACCCGCAGTAGGTTGCCATTGCTTTCTGTGGTAGACTGGTTGACAGCCAAGGCTATAGAACCCAATCTGTTCTATTATTTGACTCATAGGTAGAGGGAGGAGAGATGTATCATATTATTAAGTAGTAATTAGTGGGGGATCAGTTCATTACTTCATAAACAATCGAAAACTGATCCCCTTCTTTATGCCCAGTAGACGCCTTAATCATGTTTTCAACTATTAGATTCAGCCAGTCAGTTAAGTGCCATAAATGATACATGCTTGGGCGATCATGTCTCTTTCGAGACATGACTGACTGGGCAGAAGATTAACCCGCAGTAGGTTGCCATTGCTTTTTGCAGTAGACTGGTTGCCAGCCATGTCTATAAAACCCAATCTGTTCTGTTATTTAACCTACAACTGGAGGGAATGGACGGGTTAATACCTTTTCCAAGGGTATTTGCGCGTTAGTAAATGCAATGAATTCAACTGGAATTCGAACTCGGCTCTCCCATTTCTAATTCTAAGCCGATATTCACTGTACCACAACGCACATCATGTATACGCCAAAGAATTCTATAAAAAGAATTAAAACGTATAAAGAAAAAAAAATATGAAAACGAAAGAAAGAAATAAAGAAAGAACATCGTTAGGTCAAAGACAAGTGCAGAATCAATATTAGAGAAAAAGTAACTAAAACAGAACGAATGGAAAAACCTCAAAAGTCCATATAAAAGGAGAAAGAAAAAAATGAGCCAAAAAATGGAAGGAAGAACTGTGCTACAACCAATCAGAGAAGTCAATTCGGAGAAGACTAAAAAAAAAAAAACGGTAAACAAACACATACAAAATTTAAGATGAATGAATGGCTGAACAAAGAGAGCAAAATCAAAAAAAATAAAATAACAAGTCGGAAAACGATGCCATGTAAAAATGGCCGACGATTCGCGTGGAACGGACTTCAAGCCTCTCGCCATTTTAATTAGCGTAGACCAAGGAGAGAAAAGGGATTCCTCCTCCCAACCCTTCAGAAACTCCGCCATCGACGGAGCCGAATCCACTATCTGGGCAAATTGGCCTGGAATTTCTAGAGGTAGGTCAGACCTTTGTGGGTAGCAAGCGACTGGCAAGCGACGGTCTATATTTGGGCATGTCTACAGCAGTATTCGGATCACTTGGTTAGGAATGGAGTTGATGGTGGGTGGGAGAGACAAGTAAGCAGGAAGGGTAAGGAGCAAGGCTGGTTGCATTTTTTATGGTGAAACGTGGGAACAACTCCTGACCGATACAGTGCCCCGATGTTACAAATATAAAGGCGGAAAACAAAAATAATGATATAAAATAATGAAATTATAAGCTAAATAAAAGGATAATGCCTTTCATACGCTTACTTCTAAGTGTAACCTAGATATGGCAAAAGGCTGAAAGCATGGGGCACTTAGTGAGGATCGAACTCACTTTTTTAGTAGAAATTGGACTAACGAGACAAGCTCGCTAGCTATTAAACCACGTGGAATTGCTAAAAATGATTTCTAAGCGTAGCTTAGATCTGGCACGGGGCTGAAACTTGGGCACCTAGTGAGGATCTAACTCACTTTTTCAGTTGGAATTGATTTATCGAGACAAGCTCCCTAACCATTAAAACATGTGGCAGTGCCCAAATGATTTTCTAAAAGTAGCTTAGATATGGGACAAGATCGAAAGCATGGGCCACCCGGTGAATATCGAACTCTCGACTTAGTCACTATTTACATTATTCGGACCATTGTCCTCATCTTTGTTGCTATTTGTACGACGTTTCGGCCATTGTACGCTCCAGCCTTGTTCAGGTGCTTAGTCATAATTATTCCAGCGGGACATGCTTGCTAACCATGAGACCAGGTTGAGATAGTCATACAGAGAAAAGTTGTCTGTATCACAGCTCATCAGTACGTTTTGACATCAGTTTGCTTCCAGCCAGAATTGAAACCTGACTGATTTGACATTAGTTAGAGATTCTACATCTAAGCTATCGGCGCACGGCAGAGGAAGGTAGAGTTTAGTGTATGACATACTTCATCTTCTTCTTTTATGTGCCCTGTCACTTCAGGAAGTAGGCGATCATGGCTTTCCACATCTCCCTATCCCTGGTGGCTCTTAGCAAACTTTCTCCTGTTGCACCATGCAACCCTCATAATCCACCTGATTAAGTCCTTCAAATATGTTATTCGCTGCTTTTCCCTGTCTCTTTTTCCCTCTATCTAGCCTGTTAGTATCAGGTTCTCCAAGCCCTTCTTCCTCATTGCATGTCCCAGGAACTTTAGTTGTCTCTTCCTGATGCTCAGTATTAATTTCCTTTTCGTTTCCATCCTTTCCAAAACCTCGGCATTGCTCACATGCTCGGTCCATGTTATCAGCAGCATCCTTCTGTAGACTCACATTTCAGTTGCTTATAGTTTTTCTTCATCTTTGAAGATATTGTCCGACATTCACTCCCATATTGAAGAACCGACATCACATAGCAATCCAATACTCTCCTCGTTGTTTCTAGCGAAATTATCCTGTTTCTTAATACTTTACTCAACTTCTGGAATGCTTCCTTCACCGTGCCAATTCGCCTTCGGATCTCTGTGTCACACTTTCCGTCTTCTATTACAACACTTCCCAGGTACTGAAATTTTTGTACCTGCTTGATTTTAGTGTCCCTCACTTGTATTTGACATTTTGGGCTGCTCTTTTTGCTGATGACCATGCATTCGGTTTTCTTGCAGTTTATTTGTAGTCCTTTCTTGTCACTCTCTTCAGATACCTTCTGTAGGAGGTCTTGTCGTTTCCTTTCCGTGTCTGCTATCAGCACTGTATCATCTGCGTACCTTATGTTGTTTAAATTGTAGCCTCCGATGACGAATCCTGGCATAACTTCACAATATACACAAAGACATATTTTCTCTCCGGAATCTATTTTACATATATATATATATATATATAAGTCTAAACTTCTACCATGCTTCGAATATTCCTGTTACACATATAGTCCGGAGATCCTATCCTATATTTAGAGATTATTGATAAAATTCAAAGACAAATCTGTAATATTATAGGTTGTGACCAGGCATTTCGGCTACAGGCGAATAACCGTCCACAGTTCGTAACATTTGCATTGTTATACCCTAACTTAACTGTCTGAAAAAAGGATAGCGAATTGTGTTATCTTTTCATAAAATCATTCCAAACACCAATGACTAATCGTCGCCTGAAGAAGTACAACCAATAGTACTGAAACACGATAGCTTTTCTATAACGTTGTAATTTTTTTTTTAATAACTAATTATAATAAAAATCAGTCAAGTGCCATACGCGACATCTGCGGATGTGCGTTGTGGTGCAGTGGATATCAGCTCGGAACGAGAAATCAGCGAGCCGAGTTCGAATTCCAGCTGAATCCATTGCATTCACTTACGCGCTAATACTCGTTGGCAATATATTAATCCGTCCCTTCCCTCCAGTTATGGGTTAAGTAACAGGACAGATTTGGTTCTATAGCCTTGGCTGTCAACCAGTCTACCGCCGAAGGTATTGGTAACCTGTTTCGGGATAGTTAAAATGCCTGAGATCTATACAGGGTAGGACTTCGGACCCTGCCCTTAAACAAATCCTAACGAATCTTTCTCCGTCGCTTGGGAGGAAGCCAGCTCAACCCGACCAGGGTGAATGCCGAAACAGGTGCAGGTAGGGTTATTTAAGTGTCTTATTTTTCTACAAGGCATGAAGTACATCTATCCCCTTTCCCATTGTATGATATGGTTTTTGCTAAGATATCCCACTTGTAATGTGTGTATTGCTATCATTACTATCATTATGCACAAATACCCTTGGGAAAGGTATTAATCCGTTTCTTCCTTCCAGTTATGAATTAGATAACAGGACAGATTGGGTCCGATAGCCTTGGTTGGCAACCAGTCTACTGCAGAAAGCAATGACAACCTACTGCGGGATAATCTTCTGCCCAGTCAGTCGTGTCTCTTTCCAGACATAACCACCCAAAGCGTGTTTCATGTATGGCACTTAAACTGACTGACTGAATATAATAGTTGAAAACATGATTAAGGCTTCTAATAAGCATAAAGTGAGGGAGCAGTTTTATATTGTTTTCAAGTAATAAACTGATCCCCTAATAATTACTACTTCATAATATAATACATCTATTTCCTCTTTACCTATGAGTCAAATAACAGGACAGATTGGCTTCTATAGCCTTGGCTGGCAACCAGTCTACCTCAGAAAGCAATGGCAACCTACAGCGGGATAATCTTCTGCCCAGTCAGTGATGTCTCTTTCAAGACATGATCGCCCAAAGCTGTATCACGTATGGCACCTATGTGAACTAAATATAATGAAGAAGAAATAATTTTACTCTTACCAGCATGTCTCACAATGGCAACTGTGATGCACATTTCCCGCCACATTTTCCGTATTGTTTTGCCTTAATCCCCAAGAGTTCGATTTTTCTCACAGGTTTGTTCTGTCTCTCACATGGCTCATGGCAAAATGCAAATGTCTCATGGCTTTCTTTCAAAAATCGTTTTTTTTTTTCTTCTTGCCACTTAGTCATAAAATCCAGTTTGTGGAGCGCGTGATTAATACCTAGTCTGGTGTCAGATTCGCCTACCTGCCTTGTGAATCTTTGCTCCTGGTCTTCTTCATGTTTATATTTGTCTTGTGTGTTCGTAAAATCAGGTGTTAAAGCCTACCTGTTTATACACCGTTCACTATTGGCTACATTACAATTTTTTACGTTCATTACGAGTTTCTAGTTCGAATTTGCCATATATATAGTCATGCGCAGACAGCTCATCAGTACGGTTAGACTCCGATTGCTTTTAACCCAGGTTTGAAACCCGACCAAATTGGCGTCAGTCGGCAATTCTACGTCTGGGCTATTGCCGCTCGGTAAAAGAAGGCATATATAGATATAACACTTAATATTTTATATTAAGTTAATCTTGTTGGATTACCCCAACTGTTTACGGACTGGACATGTATACCTATATATATATATATAGTCATCCGCAGAGAGATCTGCTTCGCTGTATCACAGCTCATCAGTAAGGTTAGACGCCGATTGCTTTTAAACCAGGATTGAAACCCGACCGAATTGTCGGCGATTCTACCTCTGGGCTATGGGCGCTCGGTAGAAGAAGGCAGACTTTTTAGCTTGTATATTATCATTATACGCGCCCAATAGCCAGAGTGCTCTAATTCATGACTGAATGAGTGATGCGTACATGCCAGAGTAGCTACTGTTTTTCAAAGTCTACCATTCTTCCAGAATGCTCAATCAGGGTGTGAGAGCGTAATATACATATATATATATATATATATATATATATATATATATATATATACATGTCCAGTCCGTAAACGGTAGGGATAATCCAACAAGATTAACTTAATATAAAATATTAAGTGTTATATCTATATAGAGAGCTCAATGAATGTTGTCCAGAGCAAATTATATTTATATTTATAAAGGAAAACTCAACACGTCATTTCAAGTGGTTATAAACTATAGTCCATTTCTATGAGCTAATTAGCTTATTTCATCAGACCTTACAATATTCCTTCCATTTGGTACAAAAGAAAATTGCCAGAATAAGCATTTTCTTTAACTGAAGAGAAGGATAAAAATAAAAAAATAAAAATGAAAATAAAATAAGAAATAAAAATAAGAAGAAAGAAAAGGGAAAGAGAAGGAAAGAGAAACAGAAAGCGAAATGGGAAAGAGGAAAAGAGGAAAGGTCCGGACTTAGGCATTGGCGTCAGATCTGTCTGAGATTGCCCAGGCCGTCGTGAAGAGGTTGACCTGTAAAGCAATTTCTAATTCTTTGGATACTGGTACTTGTTTGACCCCATAAAACCAACCCATCCATTTATACAAACTTATATCCATATATACATATGTGTACATTCCCACACATACTTACAAATGCGACTTTGTTCATGTCTACATATATTTACCGCTTTACACGTTCTCGTATTTACTTACCGATTCTGATGATCGTGTACTCATACATATACATCTCATAAAGACGGGATTTCCGCACGTATAAGTAGTGTTATATATATATACACATACATATAATTGGTAGTAATTCTCACACATATTCCCAAATCACGGTAATATTTTCATACTTCTATACATTTATATATATATATATATATATATATATATATATATATATACTGTTAAATATAACAAACAATGAATGTCTATTATGTTTTATCATGAGCAGTTCTAAACATCGTATTTTGGCTTTAATTTCAGGTGAAAATAAAGACAAAAATTGTCAAACATTTGGACAATTTTTCATTATGCTGGTTTTAAGCTTTCGGCTCACATGAGCCATCTTCAGAGAAGTTACAGTTGGACAATTTTTGTCTTTATTTTCACCTGAAAGTAAAGCCAAATACGACGTTTAGAACGGCTCATGATTAAACATAATAGATATTCATTGTCTGTTATATTTAACAATATATGTTTAGAAAATTATCTGCTGCCTCGATACACTATATATATATATATATTTATTTATTTATTTATATATATTTATATATATATTTATATATATTTATTTGTTTATTTTATATATATATATATATATATATATATATATATATATATTACGGAAAATTTTGGAGATTAACGAAATGAAATTAACAACCAAGATATTTAATTTATTTGCTTAGCATTATTTTTAATCGATACTATATTACTGTTGTGGAGTAGTTTTCGACTTAACGCACCCAAAATGTTAGCAACTTGATAATCTTCCACTGTAAGTTGATAATCTTCCACTGTAAGTTGACTTCTTAGTATTCGGCTAACTGCCAATTAATGTCAACTGACTAGTCGTTCTATTGAACTCTAATAGAACTCTAAAGAACTCTCTAGAACTTCTAAGAACTCCCATGAATTTCCCAAGAACTTCTCAAGTTAACTTCCTGTTAAATCTGATCAATATAGGAGAGAGACTCCATTATCTGAGGAGAAGGTTGATTTCATCATAACAATTACTATCTAAACTTATTTATAAATGGAACTTCTGTGTGTGTGTGTGTGTGTGTGTGTGTGTGTGTGTGTGTGTGTGTTTGTGTGTGTCCGTTACCTATAGACTCCGAAACAGCTGAACCGATTTTCTTGAAAATTTACACAGTTGTACTATAAGCGTCCGCGAGTGTTCTTAGCTAGGTTTTGTGTCGTGGTACCCCTGATAAATATCGAAAATCGATAATCGAAATATAGAAGGAGTGGTCTGATTTTAATCAAATTTAATACACTTATAGACAAAGACATAAGAAACGATATTCAGAAGTTTCAAGGTTTCAGTTCTTACAATTGTGCAGAAAATCGATAGTATATATATATATGTAAAAGGCAAGATGTTTGTGTGTGTGTGTGTGTGTGTGTGTGTATGTGTGTGTGTGTGTGTGTGTGTGTGTGTTTATCTGTCTGTATGTCTGTATTTTTTCAGCCCTTTTATTTTAGTTTTTGCTTCTGGTTTGGCTCAAAGTAGGTATAATTGTAGTTCTTAGTCTCAGCCATGATACCATTTACTCAGAGGACTTATTTAGCCTTCAACATTCAGTTTACGACGAAAAAAAACTTAGTTGATATCGATACCAAGAAATCAAAATTTGACTTACATCCATTCATTTTTCTTTCAGTCTACGGTTTCGCTTTAACTGGAAACAACTATTGCTTTTTAGTCTTTCGTGCCAACGTCCGAAGAGTCTCAGCTGCAGGACCATGGATTAGTTTTAAAGCTTTCATTATACCCGAGCAACACCGGTCTATACTGCTAGTTTTAAATATGTTTTGGGAGTATACCTGAAATAATTTTGCTTATTTTTTTTTTTCCCTTCCTCAGTGTTTAGGGTCGACACTGAGGACAATGGACATTTGAAACGATTTTGAATTCATGGTTGTCTTTCTATGACGTCACTCAATGGTAATTAACAGTCTGGTCGACCAACGGAAAAAAGTGTAGCGTCTGTTGCAAGTGAATGAGAACATTTATTAGTCAAGTACATAGTCTCCATTGTTTTGCTTTGTTGTTTTTTCTTTATAACCATATCGCCCCAAGCAAGGCAGTTTACTGCCACTGGTGTGACGGGGTTACATAGGAGGAAAGTTATGAGAAAGAGTGACAGGTTATAGTGGGGGGATGTCAGGAAGTGGGTAAGAGAAGGATGACTGGCCTTAAAGTAGGGATCAATTTATATATTTATTGTAATGTAGAATTGATGCCCCACTTTATATCCACATTATAATAGTATAAAAAATTGTTTTTATAATCATATCGCCCCAAGCAAGACATTTTACTGCAACAGTTTTACAAGGGGTTACATAGGAGGAATGTTATGAGAAAGAGTGACTGGTTATTGGGGGTCTCAAGAAGTGGGTAAAAGAAGGATCAGAATACTGCTGAGAGTGGAGTGGACGGAGAAAGAAGCATGAGAGAGAGAGAGAGGATGCAGGTTAGTGAGATAGGAGATGACTATTGACTTTACATTTAAATTCTTGGAGATTATAGCTGTCGGGGAAGAAAGTAAATGGAAGGGAATTCCACAGGCGGGAAGTGCGAGAAAAGAAGCTGTTGGAGTAGAATTTGCGGTTATTGTTTAAACAAAAAGGTTGGGGCCTAGTTGCTAATCTTGGGGCTCGAGTAAATTCATATCTAGGGATCACCAGTGAGCTAAGTTAATCGCAGCAAAAACCGTGAAATTATTTGTAGAAGAGACGCAGGGAAGTCGCATTGCACCGGTGAGAAAGTGACTGTATCCAAGCTGCCAAGTCGGGATCTATTACATAAGAAATTCTCTGTTGGATTTTGTCAAGGACCCCAGGTGGATAGCAGGAGAACCTGCCCAGATATGGCAGCAGTATTTAATGCATGAGCGGATGGTAGATTCATATATGTGCAAGATGATTTTATTCTATCGTTCTACAGTATTTTTATGGCATTTTCGTAGAAACTTTTTTTTTTAAGAAGGTTGTGAGGTACGTTTTGACTGGCTGTTCAAAGCCAATTTTCTCTTATTTAAATTGTTCTGTAGAGAAAAGAACAAATGGAAATCGGAAGAAGGATACGTTTAGTGCTGGAGAGTTTTCTATTTGCAACATCCGGTGTTGTGTTACCGTGGTGGTAAATGAAACTTTTTCGAATTGCCATAAAAAAAACGTTTTTTGTTGCGATTGGGGAGTTGGTCGCAGTACCTCTAATCAATTGTCGTTTCGCTGGCTGAATCAAAGCTCAAAATGAATTCTCCCTCTGCATTCACACCAAACGGACAGCAACATCTGCATTAGATTTATGTCCGCTTTCGCCACGGGTTCTGCACGCTTATAATCTTGTTTCGATCTCCGTTTGTGTCAAACGTTATTATCGAAAGGTAGCCCGGGCCAGAGTTGATTGTTTAGTTTAAATCAACCTGAATAAATTTACTTTTTAACCGTCCAAATAGCAGAAACCTTCTGAATTAATTTTTGTCGAAGTTCCGAGACTGACTCCTTTCCAAACTTTACAGAGCAATAATATAGCGACGAAAGTGCAATTTTTCATTCTTCATCTTTAAGGCATTCATTTGTGGACAAAAACGTCAACATTCAACAAATTCTTACATGTAACAGAACGATATCATCGAAAATGAGGACAAAACTGGAAGCAGCGGAAATATGGTTCTACAGAAGGATGCTGCGGATATCGTGGACTGAGCATGCAAGCAACGATGAGGTGTTGGAAAGAATGGCAACAAAAAGGAAATTAGTACTGAGCATCAGGAAGAGACAAGTTCCTGGGACACGCAATGAGGAAGGAGAACTTGGAGAACCTGATACTGACTGACCAGATAGAAGGAAAGCGAGACAGAGGAAGGCAGCGGATAACATATTTGCAGGGCCTGATCAGGTGGATGATGGGACGGGGTTTGCCAGGAGTGACAGGAGCAAACATACTAAGAGCCACAAGTGATAGGTAGACGTGGACAACCATTATTGTCTATGTCCTGAAGGGACAGAGCACATAGAAGAAGAAGAAGAAGAAGAAGAAGAAGAAGAAGAAGAAGAAGAAGAAGAAGAAGAAGAAGAAGAGAACGATATAAGGTTTCAATCTCGAACACACTAGAAATTGTCACCAAAGCAAACAACAGTGTCAAAAACCGGACATTTTATTTTATAAATGAATATCGGGCATGAACTTTTGCAATGACCTCTGGTTATAGACAAGAGTTCGCGTCTAAATTATGTAAATATTGATAACTTCTGCTCTGAGAAATTCTGATAGAAACTGACTCTTACGCTATCTGAATATCTTGAATGTTAACTAAAATATTTAGCTTATTTTTGTGGCAAGTGCGAGGGTCAAAATGTAAGCCTAGAGGATTGTTTTTCAGAAATGTGAATATGAAAACACTTATCACGCCAGTGAAAATTTTGTTAAAATACCAAGCATTTTGACACAGCACGGTATTGGGATTTTTAGACATTGGATGATAGATGATATCGAGAAAAAAATGAATGCAACTGTTTTTTCTCTTCATTTTTGTTTTCTACATGCGGATGTCAAATTTTCTAAGCCTTCTTTCCACATTACGTGTTGTAGAAATTCTAACTGTATCTTTCTGAATCTAATCCGTCCATGTTTGAATATTGCTGTCGCGGCTGGCGTGGTGCTTCTGCTATGTATTTAGAGATTATAAAACACAAAGAATCTGCAATATTATTGATCTTGATCTGGCATTTTGGATTCAGTCACTTTCATACCATTGTAACGTAGCATCCCTGTACCTTTTCTATCTACATTTGCATGGTTATCTTTCCTTATTTTTATAATCAAGCAAGACAGTCTATTGCCATTGGTGCGCAGGGGGTTACATAGGAGGAAAGTTATAAGAAAGAGTGACAGGTTACAGGGCGTGTCAGGACGTGGGTAAGAGTAGGGTTAAGATACTGAGAAGGGAGTGGACGGAGAAATAAGCATGAGAGAGAGGATGCAAGTTAGCAAAATAGGAGATGACTAGTGACTTTACACATAAATTCCTGGAGATTGTAGCTGTTGGGGAAGCAAGTAAACGGAAGGGAATTTTACAAGCGGGAAGTGCGATAAAAGAAGCTGTTGGAGTAGAATTTGCGGTTATTGTTTAAACAAAAAGGTTGGGGCCTAGTTGCTAATCTTGGGGCTCGAGTAAATTCATATCTAGGTATCACCAGTGAGCTAAGTTAATCGCAGCAAAAACCGTGAAATTATTTGTAGAAGAGACACAGGGAAGTCGCATTGCACCGGTGAGAAAGTGACTGTATCCAAGCTGATGATCGTACCTGTCTGATATCACGACTTTACGAATTTCGGCGCAGGAGCAGTTCGGTCTCATCGTTTTACAGTTGAAATGACTGGATTTGAACCTAAGTTCTAAACTGACACTATTTTTCGGTGCACTTCTCGCTTGTGGAAATATCTTCCAGCGTCTTGCTTTCCAGTCAACTTTGACCTTCGAAAATTTATATGCAACCTCAATCGTTGTCTTTTCTCTCCTTAATTCTTTTTTTGTTTTTGGTTGTTTTTTTTTTTTGGTTTTTTGGTTTTGTTTTGTTTTGTTTCTTTGTTTGTTTTTTGTCTTATCTCCTTGTTAATGTTTTCCTTTTCCTCCTATTCTTTCACACTCAGCAACCACGGGCAGCTTAGTGGCATTATTGCCAGGCTGAAATTTTTCAAATGTATCATATACGAGATATAACGTCATATGTGAAGTGTGGGGCGGAAGATATTTATTAATTAAATGCAACAAGAATTTCATTCAATTTCAATATAACATCTACGGAAAATGCCTCAATAAGTCCAGAGTAAAATAATAGAAAAAGCGACAATATTTCAAGGAACAAATATTACTTTTACCATTGTGAATGCATCTCAATCATTCGTCAACAGCAATCACACAGATCGAAGTTGATCCACCTCATTGTCATCACACTTGATTCAACGGTGGATATTAATCACATAGATCGAAGTTGATCCACCTCATTGTCATCACACTTGATTCAACGGTGGATATTAATCACATAGATCGAAGTTGATCCATCTCATTGTCATCACACTTGATTCAACGGTGGATATTAATCACATAGATCGAAGTTGATCCATCTCATTGTCATCACACTTGATTCAACGGTGGATATTAATCACATAGATCGAAGTTGATCCACCTCATTGTCATCACACTTGATTCAACGGTGGATATTAATCACATAGATCGAAGTTGATCCACCTCATTGTCATCACACTTGATTCAACGGTGGATATTAATCACATAGATCGAAGTTGATCCACCTCATTGTCATCACACTTGATTCAACGGTGGATATTAATCACATAGATCGAAGTTGATCCACCTCATTGTCATCACACTTGATTCAACGGTGGATATTAATCACATAGATCGAAGTTGATCCACCTCATTGTCATCACACTTGATTCAACGGTGGATATTAATCACATAGATCGAAGTTGATCCACCTCATTGTCATCACACTTGATTCAACGGTGGATATAAATCACATAGATCGAAGTTGATCCACCTCATTGTCATCACACTTGATCCAACGGTGGATATTAATCACATAGATCGAAGTTGATCCATCTCATTGTCATCACACTTGATTCAACGGTGGATATAAATCACATAGATCGAAGTTGATCCATCTCATTGTCATCACGCTTGATTCAACAGTGGATATTAATCACATAGATCGAAGTTGATCCATCTCATTGTCATCACACTTGATTCAACGGTGGATATTAATCACATAGACCGAAGTTGATCCATCTCATTGTCATCACGCTTGATTCAACAGTGGATATTAATCACATAGATCGAAGTTGATCCATCTCATTGTCATCACACTTGATTCAACGGTGGATATTAATCACATAGACCGAACATTATACAGTGAAAATTGCTTGTTATCTAGAATCCGATCAAAAGCAAAGGAGTGCAACGAAGTAGAAAAGCCTTTTAATGACAACGCGTGTCGCTTTTGAGTGTTTGCTTGACGTCTTCAGATCAGAATGAAAAACAAAACTGTGCTGTTTAGGGGGGGGTTGCTGTTTTATTATTATTATTATTATTATTATTATTATTATTATTATTTTGTAATTCTTTATCATATTTCGATTTCTGCTATAGTTGCAATACCTACCAAGTCTGCGGAAAGACCTAAGGCAGGTCGTGGCGTGTAGTTATGGCTCCATTTCATGTTTTTTCTATCTCCCCTATCTTCCCTAGCGTTACATAGACAAAGTTCTCCTTAGTGTGTGTACTGTACTTAATAAGACAAATTTTTGTATATCTCTTAAGCTGGGGTTTCCAGGGATTCTTTCAATGTGTTGTTTTGTTACATTTTTTATCATTCCAACTGCACCCACTATCACTGTCACGATTCTTGTTTTTAATTTCCACATTTTTTTTATTTCAATTTCCGATTTATTTTTATTTTGACAGTTTTTCGAATTCCTTGGTTGCTATGTTACAATCCGCTGGACAAGCCATATCAATTAATAGGCAATTTTTCCTTTCTGGTTTTTAACAATAATGTCCGGCCTATTTGCTTCAATTTTTCTGTCTGTGTAGATGGTGTAATTCCATAGAATGGTTACATCTTTTATTTCTATAACCGGTGCTGGGTGATGTTCATACCAGTGTTTGTTTACAGATTTTCCATAGTGTTTGCACATTGTCCAGTGTAAATATTGCCCCACTCTATCATGACGATTTTTATATTCATTTGTGGCAAGTACAGAACAACATGAGATTAGATGGTCTATTGTTTCTTGATGTTTATCACAGAACCTGCATTTTGGATCCACATTATTATGTATAATATTTGCCTGAAAGTTTCTAGTGAAAAGACTTTGGTCTCAGACTTTAATCCAGATGCACGTAACCATCGATGAGTATTAACTTTATCAACATTGGATTTATTGGCACGTACTGGATATTGGCCATGCAGAGGTTTGTCTTGACGGCGCTGTTTCATCTGTTCAAGAGCTTTATCTTTGGCTTTCATTTTCATATGTTTTGCCGCAATAGTTGGTTCTTGGCTTTCGTTTTGCTTTTCTACAGAATCTACTCACTGTAAATCTTGTTTGTATCTACTGCCTTCTTTTATTATTGAATATTTTTTCTTTCTTCTTTTCTTTTCTTCTTCTTTTCTTCTTCTTCTTCTTCTTCTTCTTCTTATTATTATTATTATTATTATTATTATTATTATTATTAAATCGGTTGACTGATACTATGGATCCAACATTTGAGCAACGATGAAGTGCTTGCGAAAATTGAAACAAAAACGAAGATTGTATTTACTATCAGAAAGAGACAATTGAGCTGTCCATGGCATATAATGAGGAAAGACAGTGTGGAAAATTTGATACTCATAGGACACTGAATGCAAGATAGACAGGGGAAAACATGTCGTAACGCATCGAGTGATCTTCAGTAAATGGATTGCGGAACAGGGTTTGTGGGAGATAAAAGAAAGACAAAATTTAATAAAATCTACAAAAAACAGGAAGTTGTGAAGAGCTATGATCGCCTACCTTCTTAGGAGTCACGGAACATGAAGAAGAAGAATGTATGCTTCGAAGTTAGCGTCTTTCGATCGAAATGAAAGCTAATGGGTCAAAGAAGTTATAATACTTATAAGACCAGCAATACATTTTTCTGTAAAAAAGACCGACAATGCATTTCATCTGTAGTTGAAGACATTCATTTGCGTTCAAAATATATTTAGTTGAAGTCATAAAATTGTGTTTAAATTACACTGGTCAACAAAAAATAATTTTTGAAATGGTGTCGAAAAACCAAACATCCTTTTTAGCTAATTTAAGTACGCTGGATCTGAAAATGGCCTTACTTTTTCTGGGTTTTAGCCGTTCAGAAATGCCTCATTTTTTTTTTTTTTGGGGGGGGGGGGGGGGCATTTTTTTAAATTTGTTTTCTGGGCGGACCTGAAGAAGACAACCACCACATTTAACCCTCTAGGGCCATTCGTATCATATTTGATACAGTATTTCCCTATAAGGAAACATTTGGTATTCATTGACTGAGCAGTCAGTACTGCTTTCATTTGAAATTTATAAAATATTTCTCTTAAAAAATTCTTCAGGAAAATATTTCTTTCAAGGCTTGTTTTCATACTGTATCAAATATGATACGAATGGCCCTAGAGGGTTAAATTAATTGTTCTTCATTTTTCGTTGTTGTTTTTTTTTCTTTGTTTTTTTTTACATTTTCAGTGCAATCTTATCGATTACTCCCTAAGCTTTTCGAATGACAAAAAAAATTGGAAAAAGTTTGATATTTAAACAATTTTAGAGGTGGTGCTCAGTTATTCATATAATGTTACAGTAAATTGATCCTCCATTTTGTAACCACTCGCCGGTACGACATTACCACCACCTGTAAATTTGTTGATTGTCATTTTTTTTTTAACTTTTTCAGTGTAATATTATCGTTTACACGCAAAACTTTCCGATTGACAAAAAATATTTGTAAAAATTTCAACATTAAAAAAATGGGGGATGGGTTCAGTGTTTCATCATACAACCTTATAGAAAATCGATCCTGTGCAATTAACATTTTGGCTTGTGCATATTCAACAACCGAATCCTTTGCGAAATTTTTGAATTTTGAATAAAGCCATTCTTGAAGTTTCCGAGGAAGATGCCATCGTAAGAACTGAAGAAAACTTGAAAAAGATAAAAACAAGAGCAACAACTCGCCCCCCCCCCCCACCAAAAAAAACGACCCCAACCCGAGTGAGTCCAAAATGGAGGATCGATTCACGATAACGTTGTATGAGAAACTGAGCCCCACTCTAAAATTGTTTAAATATTGAAATTTTTCCAATTTTTATTTGATAATCGGAAACGTTATATAATAATCGATAAGACTGTGCTGAAAAAAGTAAAAAAAACAAACAAACTGAAAAACAACAAATTTAAAGATGGTGGTAGTCTCCTTCAGGTCCGCCGTTTTCTGTATATATGATATTGACCAATATTTCTTAAAGTAAAATCGTAGAAACTTCTAAATTTCGTATTTAAACCAACAAATATTGGTCTGCTTATTGAGAAATACCGGAAATTCTCCTCTGTGGTTCTTATATATAAAAATCCCGGAGAACACTCTGATCCCGCGAATTATTGCCCTATCAACCTCCTACCGGTCTATGACAAAGTGTTTGAAGCCGTCATCAATGCAAAATGTGGTACAACATCTCACAGCCCACAGACTGTTCTCTGACAAACAGTATGGTTTCCGCTTCACCAGGTCTACTGCTGATATGCTCACGACCATCACTGAGTATATACACCAGGCTCTCGACCAGAACGGCGAAAACCGAACTCTTGCCCTAGACAACTCCAAAGCGTTTGACAGAGTCTGACATGCTGTCCTTCTATGCAAGCTGGGCTACGGTATAACTGAACAATTGCTTGATCTTATCCAGTCATTCCTCTGAGATCGCACAATGAAAGTAGTATTGAACGGACATGCCTCCCAATACTATCACACGAACGCGGGTATCCCTGAAGGCTCTATTCTAGGTCCCACGCTTTTCCTTATCTACATTAACAAACTCCACGATGTAATAAGATTCCAAGTAGGCATATACGCTGACGACACTACAGTTTACTCACGCCTCGATCAAAAATCTGCCGAGGCTGACAAAGCAAACCTCGCTGCCGAGCTTGAAAAGAACCTCCAATCCGTGATGGACTGGGGTAAGAAATTGCTCGTGAATTTTAATGCTTCCAAAACAAAGCTGCTATCGATCAACCAGCACAGATAATCGCTCCTATCCACTATTAGCATGGATCAGTCTAGTCTCCCCGAAAGTAAAACATTGTGCCTCCTCGGGTTAACTCTCACATAAGACATCAAGTGTAATGACTACATAGAATCCATAGCTAAATCCGCTGCTAAGAAGGTCGGATATCTGTGCAGGGCCAGGAGGTTTTGCCGGTTGAAACAATCTTGCACATATAGAAATCTACCATCCACCCGTGCATTAAATACTGCTACCATAACTAGTCGGGCGCTCCTGCTATCCACCTGGGGTCCTTGACAAAATCCAACGGAGAATCTGTAATGTGATCGATCCCGACTTGGCAGCTCGGATACAGTCACTTTCTCACCCACGCAATATGGCTTCCCTGTGTCTCTTCTACAAATACTTTTATGACTTCTGCTCAGATGAACTTAGCTCGCTGTTAACCCCTATACATGAATTTCCTCGAGCCACAAGATTAGCAACTAGGTTGTAAACGCAAATTCTACTCCATCAGCTTCTTCTCTCGCACTTCCTGCCTGTGGAATTCACTTCCGTTTACTTGCTTTCCCGACAGCTACAATCTTCAAGAATTCAAATTTCAAATATAAAGCCAATAGTCATCTCTTATCTCACTAACTTGCATCCTCTCTCTCTCTCTCTCTCTCTCTCTCTCTCTCTCTCATGCTCCTTTCTTTGTCCACTTCACTCTCATCAGTATTCTCATCCTTCTATTACCCTCTTCCTGGCACTCTCTGTAACTTGTCACTCTTTCTCAAAACTTACCTCTTATGTAAACCCCCTGCTCAACAGTGGCAGTAAAATGCCTTGCTTGGGGTGATATGATTATAAAAAAATCGTTACTGTTGTGGGGTTCTCTCTTTTCATAAGATGGACTCGTCCAGAGTATACTTATACTACTGCTATAGAAGCGAGACAGAGAAATATTCTGCTAGTAGTTCATAGTAGCTATGTGCTCCACTCATCGAGAATATTATTACGTCAGATTCCGACGCGGACATATTCAATATAGTCACCTCCAGAGACTTGTACATATACGTTTTACTAACCGTATTCCTGGACTACTAATCTTCATTCAAGTTTGTATCCTTACGTTAATACACTTATTTTCTATCTCAATTTCTGATCGTTGTTAATTTATTTGTGCGGACTCCATTCCCGGAATCCACAAGAGCTACAGAAGCATTGACGATCCCAACATCGATGGTGAGTAATTGTTGACGGTGTATGATCTACTCTGAGCGATGGAAAAAACGTACCATATGTTAATAAGCGTTTAAGTATTTGTGTTTTCGAGAAAGAAAAGAAAATATTGAGGCAATAAAATATGTTTTTAGCTTTTTACAAAAATAATGGCCGCTGGAAGTGCCGTATTTTAAAAAGCCATTTTATTATAGTGTCTATTAAGCGTACACATAATAATTAATGTTTTTCTTTCTGCGTAGCACCAATGATCCTATTCTTGACGTGATGAAAAATGGATTCTTTATGATCAGGCCAATCGCTCAATCGTGATGAGCCCCCAAACATTCCCCAAAGCTAAAGTTACATCAGTAAAAGATTATCGTGACTGTCTAATGATCTGCAATTGTTATTATCCACGACAGCTTTTCTAAAATAAAAAAGAATAAACACAAATTTTTTTTTATTATAATCTGACTAAATCAACCTTCTCACTATAATCGAACATTAAAAAAACCTTAAAACTCCATCTTTTTGGCATTAAATAACCCACAGAGATGCTGATATGACATTAAACAAAATTCAACCTCAAACTTAAGCCAATGATCCCATTCATGACCGAATTGTTACTTGTGCTTACTGGTCTTGACCTGGCATTTGGGCTTCAGTCAAAAAGACGGTTTACCCCTGGTTTTTGAACACCGAAAGCCTCCTCCCAGACAAAGATCTTCAAGTTCTTGTTTTCGAATTATATGGTTCAATAATATTTTCTGTCGGCGCTTAATGGTTTGGAGTAGAGTGTGGTCTTTTCGAACTCGATATAGAACTTATTTATCCTTTATGATAACCGTAAACGATCAGATCAATGGCTTGATCGTGATAAGTCACTAAAACATTTTCCAAAATTAAAGTTGCACCAGCAAAAAATAATGGTGACTGTCTGGGGGTCTGCAATTACTATTACCCACTACAGATTTCTGGAAGCCAATCAGTGCTTTAATCTAGAGATTTACTGCAATCAACTTGCTGAAATATATGCACGTCTTAATAAATTGGGGTCTGCATTGTTGAATCGATGTGGTCCAATTCTGCTTCACGATAATGCCCGGCCACAGGTTGCAAGAATGACGTTGCCAAAACTCACAGACTTGGGATATAATCACCCTCTATACTCTTCTGGTCTTTCACTCAATGACTACGATTTTTAAGCAGTTAATCACATTTTTGGCAAAACAAGGAATAAATAATCCCGTCGATTCATGGCAGACGTGCATCGATGCACAAGGCTCATATTTTCACTGACACTAGTTGTTCGTTAAATCTGAAACATCGACACTTCAAAATGTACGTGTGGTCGATTTTACTGCATGGCTCAAAGGCGTGAACCCCCGCTCGCCAAAACTAAACCGACACTTCAGCTGCAAAAATATCATAAAAGCTATTTGGTCTGCGCACAAAGGAGACAGCTCAGTTCTATATCATGTTCGACCAGAACACACTCTACTCCAAACCATTAAGCACCGACAGAAAATATTATTGGACCATATAATTCGAAAACAAGAACTTGAAGATCTTTGTCTGGGAGGAGGCTTTCGGGGTTCAAAAACCAGGGGAAACCCGTCTTTTTGACTGAAGGCCAGATGCCAGGTCAGGACCACTGACATTGCAGATTCTCATCTGGATTTTATCAAGAATCTTTAAATATATTACAGAAGTATCAAACTAAATGTGGTAGTAATATTCAGAAAAAAAAAAGAATAACTTATATTTTTATTCCGCACTATTCAATAATATAAAGAATAGCTTATAAATATGTAAAATAGTTTCTATTGAGAAAAATTTCTAGTACAGTAAACCGACATTTCTAACAGCAGACCAAGCAAATGAGTCAATATAATCTTTTTACTTCATGTCAAAGGAAAACGTTACAATGAATCCCTATACTGGAGGTTAGCATCAGCCATGTTGTTGGAAGACAAAAGTGATTCTCTCAGATGATTAAATACCAGCAGTTTAGTTTTGGAGGTGTTAAAATTAACAAGTCATTTCTTGCCTCGGTTAACAACAGATTTAGGCCTATTTGATATTATCGAATCTATCAGACTTACTATTAGAAGTAAATGGGTGTTTCATCAGAATAGATACCGAGTGGAGCATTGATGACATCAAGAAGCTCGTTAGTGAAAATTAGGAAATTATAGTTCAAAGAAGGACACCCAGAAATCACTTGCATTAATGCAAAACGATCTAGAAGTGTGGCCCTTCAAGACCATTTCTGCAATTTGATAAGAAAGCCTGAATCAGTTCCGGAATTTGTCTAGAAATACTTTCCAACTGCTAAAGAATGCTAAGCCCTCACAAATGTCTTTGTTGGGGCGTCTCTCCACCTTTGTCTACAGTAATGGACTGTTCTAAGCACTACATAAAGTAGTAGTGATGATATCTCGAGGAGTACATCGGAAGTCAGCCGAGTCAATCGGGTATTTCCGGTATTGAACCGGAAGTGTTCTATTGGTCAGACTCTTACGTCTCACGGCCATACGTTCTACTAAACCCTTGTTCTGTATTCGACTAACCGCATCTTTTGTAAATACTTTTCTTCCTGGTAATACACCTACTTTATACTATTACGTTGTTTGTATTTATTTCACAATATTTCTGTACATGCAACATAACAGTCTTCAATATA
The DNA here is from genome assembly GCA_037127315.1 of Ascarosepion bandense. Classification (NCBI taxonomy): domain Eukaryota; kingdom Metazoa; phylum Mollusca; class Cephalopoda; order Sepiida; family Sepiidae; genus Ascarosepion; species Ascarosepion bandense. The sequence continues at coordinate 10,288 of JBBBDQ010030992.1, read as the reverse complement.
TCTCAAGCAATAGTCCGAAATTTACCATTCTTATGTAGAATTTGAAAGACTTTTTTTTTCCAGAAACAAACATTAATGCATCAACAGTTGACATAGAAAAAGAAAAGCCACATCAGTCAATTAAGTACCATACGTGATACACGCTTGGGCGATCATGTCTCAAAAGATACATGATAGACTGGGAAGAAAGATGACCCTTTCTAAACGACTAAAAAATTAACAACAGGTACTACAACGTGATCCGAATTGCCAAGAGGACAGAGTTGTGATCTCTACAGGAGTTAGGATAAGAGGCAATGTAGAAATCAACTAAAAAAAGTAGGGACATTCACTATTTGAGAGAAAGACTGAGCAACTGAAAAATTGAAAACCGGAATACCGGCAACATTAGTAGCAGTCAGTTAGTTAAGCGCCATACGTGATACACGCTTGAGCGATCATGTCTCGAAAGCGACATGACTGGGAAGAAGATTATCCCGCAGTAGGTTGTCATTGCTTTCTGCGGTAGACTGGTTGCTAGCTAAGGCTATAGAACCCAATCTGTCCCATTATTTGACTCATAGCTAGAAGGAGAAGAGCTGTATTATATTATTATGTAGCAATTAGTGGGGGATCAGTTTATTACTTCATAACAATATAAGACTGATCCCCCACTTTATACCCAGTAGAAGTTTTAATTATATTTCTATTACATTCAGTCAGTCAGTTAAGTGTCATACGTGATACACGCTTGAGCGATCATGTCTCGAAAGAGACATGAATGACTGGGAAGAAGATTATCCCGCAGTAGGTTGCCATTGCTTCCTGCAATAGACTGGTAGCCAGCCAAGGCTATAGAATCCAATCTGTCCTGTTATTTGACTCATGGGTAGAGTGGGGAAGAGATGTATTATATTATTAAGTAGTAATTAGTGGGGGATCAATTTATTACTTCAAAACAATATAAAGCTGATCCCCTACTTTATGCCCGGTAGAAACCTTAATCATGTTTCCAACTATAATATTCAGTTAAGTCAGTTAAGTGCCATACATGATACACGCTTTGGGCAATCATGTCTCGAAAGAGACATGACTGACTGGACAGAAGAGTATCCCGCAATAGGTTGCTATTGTTTTCTGCAGTAGACTAGTTGCCGACCAAGGCTATAGACTCAATCAATCCTGTTATTTAATCCATAACTGGATGGAAGAGACTGATTAATGCCTTTCCCAAGGGTATTTGCGCGTAAGTTATTAGAAGGAATTCAATAGAATGCTTAAAAGACAGTACAATCTGCTCAAACGGGAAATTGGAGCACCAAGGTCAAATTTCAAACGAGTTTGTTTCGATATATCCACACTTATGTAATCCGTATGGGCTTAACTAGAATATGCAAGAGAAAAACAAGTAATTCATTGGGATATAACAGCTTAACTTTTTTATGTTACTTTACCTCTCATTCCAGCTGGGATCAGAGAGTAGTAAGTGTTTTCTTTTTTCTGTTTTCTTTTTACCAGTCCTTCGGTCTGTGGCCACAGAGTATTATGTTTTCTTCACTCCTGTGTCGTTTTACAAGTCCTTCCGGCTGGGATCCTAGTGTAGTATAAATTTTTCTTTTCTGGTTCATGTTAACTTTACTTCCCTTTGGTATGGGATGCTAATTTTGTCTGTGTTCTCAATTTTACTTTTACCAATTCTTCAGGCTAAAATCCAATGTAGTATATGTTCTCTTTTCTATGTCTTTTTACCTGTCTTTCCGCTGGGATCCCAGTGTATCATGTGATTCTTTTTCTATGTGCTTTGATCTGTCTTTCGGGGAGTGATTACTGGGTAATATGTGGTCGTCTTTTCTATGTCCGTTTACCTGTTATTCGTTCTGTGGTCCCAGTGTTTTAGGTGTTCTCTTTTTCAGTGTCATTTTATCTGCCCTTTGTGATAGGATTCCAGCCATAGTGACAGCAATCAGAGCCGAGAAATACTCAAAGCTTTTCTCATTTATCAAGCATCAAAATTCCAGAAAATTTTTTGTGTTTTTTGAGAAGAAAAAGTTCACTGTGGACGTCGAGGCGAATCGTAGAAATTCTGAGTTGATTGCACACTACACTTCTGGCGTTCTATCTGTGTTTAAGACTAAGAATTTTCATGGATCCACAATTAATTGAGGCTGGTTTGAAGATCAGCACAAAGGAGTACATGGACATCTTAAAGAACTCTCTGTTAGCTTTGATGAAGCAAAAGTTTCCGTTGGACAATATGGTACTTATCCAGGACTCTGCACCATGCCAAGGCTCAAAATCAACACAGGCTTTCCTTACTGAGAAGGTGCCATTTTTTTTTTTTTTTTTTTTTTTTTTTGTGAGAACCGACATCTGAAACAGTAATGGCCTAGATTTCAACCATTTCGATTATTTTTTGTTGGGGCGTACTTCAAGCAAGAAACACTTCATCACAGGCTTACGGCCATATCACGTTGAACACACCGGTTCTCGCTCGATCACCGAAGTTAAGCAACGTTGAGAAATAAATATATACAGTCTTGAAGTGTAATAGTATATCCGGGTAACTGATTCTAGATCCAGCCAACTCCAACTAACTCTGCACCAACTTACAACTCAACCAAACTCTCAACTAATCAACTCAACCGTTCTCTCTATAGGTAGGATTATATGTACACACAGTTGTGTCCATTATTATGTACAAAGGGGCGAGGCTTACGGCCTATCACGTTGAATACACCGGTTCTCGCTCGATCACCGAAGTTAAGCAACGTTGAGCCTGGTCAGTACTTAGATGAGTGACCGCTTGAGAATACCAGGTGCTGTAAGCGTATAGTGACGGATGTGCGTTGTGGTGCAGTGGATATCGGCTCGGAAAGAGAAATCGGTGAGCCGAGTTCCAATTCCAGTTGAATGCCCTGCATTCACTTAAGCACTGGTACCCTTGAGAAAGGTATTAATCCGTCCCTTTCCTCCAGTTATGGGTTAAATAACAGGGTAGGACTTGGAGAGTCCTTAAAAAAAACAAATCCCAATGAATCTTGATACTCGAAAAGAAAAAAGTATTACTAGACACAAAACTTATATAAAAACAACAATAAATTGTTGAAAGTAAATGGTATTACCAGCAATAAATAAACAGTTGGCAATAAATGACCCGCCAAGGTTGATATGCCATAAAAAACAAAACAACCAACCAACCAACTTCATCGCACTCGAGTGTCAACATTTTGAAGACCAACATGGAGTATGTGATACGCCAAAATGATAACAGTGGAGGTTTTGGCAACATCACGAATGTTTATGTTCTCGTGCGAAGGCAGTAATTTCTCAAAGGGCGGCCATATTGAGTGATAAATGTTTTTGAATCAATAAATATTGCATTAAAATTATTTCTTTGTTCTACCATCATTTTAGAATTTATAAACTTTTTTAGGCATAACGAAAAATTGTCTCGACTTATGTACAAGATCCTGTAGTATGCGTTCCATTTTCATTCTCATTTTATCTCAATTCTTACAGTTTAGACCGTATTCTTATTTTTTGTATCAGTTTTACCTGTTCTTCTCACAGGTACATACACTACCGGCTATAAATGTTAGGCCACCCCAGTGTTTTTAAAAGAAATGATGTATTCCATACTATTTTTAGTATTTATTGTCAAGTGGCTAATTCTAAATGAAAATAAGTTGGTTCTTTTGTTAATACTGGGATCTAGTGTATTACGTATTCACATTTTTCTATGTGATTTTAATTCATGCCGCTCTCAGTGCTGTATGTGTTTTCCGCGTCACTTGTAATTCAAATTAGAATCGTGTGTATTATTTTTTCTCATGTTTTATGTCATTTTACTTGTCCTTCCGGCGGGTATACAAGTGTTGTTTGCGTTTTTCTTTTCTCGATCATTTTACCTGTCCTTCGAACTGGGATCCAGTATATTATGCTTCTTTTATTTTTTTTTTTTGTTTTTTTTTTTGTTTTGTTTTTTTGTTATCGTTTCACCCTAAGCAAGAAGGTACCGCCAATGGGACACAGGGGGCTACATAAAAGAAGAACATATTGATGTAATTTTCTTCTTTTTTGTAAATCCATTGACCTGTTGTTCGGACTTGAAACCCATTGTATTAAATGTTTGACTTTTCTATGTCCTTTTAGTTATCCTGATGGCTTCGATCCCAGTTTTGTACGTATTCTCACTTTATGTTTCATCTCCCCTTTCATTCCGCTTGAGAATACCAGGTGCTGTAAGCGTTTGATGACGGATATGCGTTGTGGTGCAGTGGATATCGGCTCGGAAAGAGAAATCGGTGAGACGAGTTCGAATTCCAGTTGAATACCCTGCATTCATATAAACACTGGTACCTTTGGGAAAGGTATTAATACGTCCCATCCCTCCAGTTATGGGTTAAATAACAAGGGTAGGACTTGGGAACCCTGCTCTTAAAAACAAATCCTAATGAATCATGATACTCGAAAAGAAAAAAGTATTACTAGACACAAAACTTATATAAAAACAACAATAAATTGTTGAAAGATAAATGTATTACCAACAATAAATAAATAAAGTATAGTTAGCAATAAATGACCCACCGAGATTGATTTGCCATAAAAAACAAAACAACCACCCAACCAACCAACAACCCTTTCATTCGAGCGGGTAAACCACTATGTGGATGTATGCTGAGAATACGATGGACCGATCACGTGAGAAACGATGAGGAGTTGGAGAGGATGAAAACGAGAAGAAAACTCATACTTAACATCAAGAAGAGACAGATGAGGTTCTTTGGACACGTAATGAGAAAAGAGGGCCTGGAGAATTTAATACACACAGGACAAATAAAAGAAAAGAGAGACAGAGGAAAGCAACGCGAGACATACTTAATAGGCTTGAGCAAATGAATGGTGCATCGGGGTTTGGGAGAGATACCAAGAGAAAAATTATTGAGAGCGACAAGAGACAAAGCCAAGTGGAAGTCCATGATCGCCTACATCCTGAGTGGACACAACCCATGAACTTTTAAAAGAAGGGACACAGCATATGAAGAAGAAAAATGTTACTTCATCCTTAGCAATAACGTTTTTATATGTTTGGCCAGTTTGCGGAAAGATCCTGAAAAATTACTTGGTCCCAAGTATTTCAACCTTGCCACAGTATATTCCCCGTTTTACTAATGTTAGGTAGCTGGGATATTGACCCCGGCGTGACATTGGTCGCGTGGACATGTCAGTTTTTGGATTGACCAAGAGAAAATCTACGTTAAAAACGACATCGCCACTGTCGAGCTAATGATTTGTAACTTTTCTCCCTCTTTTCGTGTTTTGGCCTTTCGGTATTTGGCGATTTTGTCTGTAGGAAATCCTATTCCCTGGGATAAAGTTCCCGCGGTATCACCTCCCTTGGTACAGTGTAAGCGATTTCGAAGACTGAACAATTTTTTTATACACGCGTATAAGATTGACGTTATACCAATCTTTAAAACGTTAAACCACGTTTAACCACGTTCCAATCACGTTAAACTCCACGTTAAACCAATCTTTGTCTCATGCTTCAACATAAGTTGAAAAACAAGTTTTGTGTAAAAATGAATGTTTTTATGCTTTTTTCATCATTTGACTGATGAGCTATTGATACAACTACATATATATATATATATATATATATATATATATATATATATATATATTCTCAGTCAAATATACGGAAAATATATGTCTATATATTGGAATTTAACTCACACACACACTCATACACAATACACGCACTCACACGCGCACACACACACATATGTTCTGTCTAATTCAATAAACAAAAAGCAAAATATTTGGTAAGTTTTTTTCACACCTTTTGTATATGTTTTGGTGTCTGAGTTGTTCCAAAATTCTTCAAGAACATTCTTCAAATTATTTTGGTCACCCGATTTCCTTGCGTTCCCCCAATGTAGTAAATTCCTCATCTTTCGCGTCAAAAGTAAAAAACAAGTTTGGAAAACCAGTCGCAAAACGTGATTAATCCAAAGACTGGATTTGTGAACAAATAAATGCAAATAATGAAAGAGAAAAAGAAGCAGTGAACAAAATAGGATAGGATAGGATAGATAGATAGATAGATAGATAGATAGATAGATAGATAGATAGATAGATAGATAGATAGATAGATAATGAAGAGAATTAGATAGATAGATAGATAGATAGATAGATAGATAGATAGATAGATAGATAATGAAGAGAATTAGATAGATAGATAGATAGATAGATAGATAGATAGATAGATAGATAGATAATGAAGAGAATTAGATAGATAGATAGATAGATAGATAGATAGATAGATAGATAGATAATGAAGAGAATTAGATAGATAGATAGATAGATAGATAGATAGATAGATAGATAGATAGATAGATAATGAAGAGAAGTAGATAGATAGATAGATAGATAGATAGATAGATAGATAGATAGATAGATAGATAGATAGATAGATAATGAAGAGAATTAGATAGATAGATAGATAGATAGATAGATAGATAGATAGATAGATAGATAGATAGATAATTGCCACTAGACTGAGATATCTAATTTTACAATGATGTCACCCTGTACAAAGCCGTGAATCAGTTGAGGTTCGGTTTATGGAGATATATGAGGAAGATAACGATTAACCCTAGACTTTAACATGTCAAGATTGCAGCGACCAGGGAAGCATTCTCTTGGGAGTCGGTTTAATAAAGGGGTGGTTCATGGGTAAAAACTGCTCAATAAATACCGAATATAGATATCAACGCAAACAAGTATAAATATATGTGTTATCTATAAAAGAATATATATATATATATATATATATATATATATATATATATATATATATATATTGTTGTGATACATCCACTTTTTTCTATGATAATGGACTCGACTTGAGTATACATATACTTCTGCCATAATGAGATCGGGGAGAGTGATCGGAGAGACATCGGGACTGATCTGTAAGTTACCGAACGATACCGAAGTTAGACAGAGAATACCGCGTCAGTTGGCATATTAGCTCTGAGCTCCACTCAGCCAGAATAATATTACACGGATATACTATTTCAACACGGCTTCACTTCGAAGACTTGTATATATATATATATATATATATATATATATATATATATATATATTCCTTACTAATCGTATTCCTGGATTACAAGCCAGCGTTCCAGTTTGTATACACACACACACACACACACACACACACACACACACACACACACACATATATATATATATATATATATATATATATATATATATACTACCTGCCATAATTGTTAGGCCACCCCAGTTTTTTAAACGAATTTTATGCATTTTATACTATTTTTTAGTATTTATTGTGAAGTGAATAATTGTAAATGAAAATAGACTGTTTTTTTTTTGTTAATACTGCACAGTAACATGTGCATCAAATGAATTTATAAATATTTAATAATTAACTTTATTGCAGTTTCATCAATGAAAGAATGAATAAAATTCAAGGTGTTTCGGACGAGTTCTTCTTTGCTTCCTGGCTACCTTGTAAAATTTTGCAACGTAATAATAACAAAAGAACCATTCTATTTTAATTTAGAATTATCCACTTGGCAAAGTCATCTGCAGACAATCCTGTTTTGCTGTGTCACAGCTGATCAGTACGGTCAGATATCCGGTTGCTTCTAGCCAGAATTGAAACTCGACCGAATTGACATCAAATTTCTCGTAAATAATCAGACCGGTGTGTGTATATATATATATATATATATATATATATATATATATATATATATATATATATATACCGGTCTGATTATTTACGAGAAATTTTATCACGGAAATGTGTGTTATTGAGCAGGATTCGAACCTGTGCCCTCTAACATCATAGGAGGAGCCAAGAATTGATCTGTCTAATGGAAACTAAATCAATCCTTATACGCACAACTTACGATTTCTCGTAAATAATCATCTCTGCTCCGAAATATATCGTAATGTAAACAAATGTAAATTGACAATGTTACGGCAAATTCTGAAGATTGATAAAATAGAATTAACACCGAAATATTTAATTTATTTATTTTAAAATTATTAAATAAGTCAGTTGTTAATTTCATTTCGTCAATCTCCGTAATTTTCCGTAATATTGCCAATTTAATTTATTGTAATATTTGATTTATTGATTTTAACTACCCATTAGGACTAAACACATTTAATCTTCATAATTAGGAAGTTGAACGACCGCGATGGAAAGAATCCAACTTTATTTATAAATATAATGATAATTTTTGACGAATTATCAACCCTTTATGGGTTATTTAACCGGAAACCTATTCTGAATCGTAAGATTTTTTTTTGGGGGGGGGGGGGGGTAGAGAATAATACATTTTTTTTCTTTTGAGAATAGCAATTACTTTTTCAGATAGAACTCCTACTATTTAACCTATAGTTTTTGGAATGAGATGGATGTATCTGTCTATCAGAATGATATTTGCGTGTCCGTAGATGCATCGAACTTGATTTCTCATTTCGACTCACTGTTCACTATCTACTACACCACTATCCTACCATCCACTACACCACAACAAATTCTTAATCAATATAAAAACGCCAACACAGGGAATAAGTTCAGAAAGAAGATGAAAAGGAGTTCATAAAAACAATAAATAATTCAGAATTTAAAAATAGAAACTAATGCATATAAAAAATTAATTAAAATGAAATCACAAAACTATAATAGAATCTAAAATAGATAACCAAGTTGAAAAATGCAGCAATTAAAATTAAATAATTACATAATGCAATTAAACGCTAAGCAAAAACAGAGTTCCCTACACATATGAAATTAACAAAAAAAAAAGAAAAAAAAACATAAAGATTTTTTTACGGCTGTAATGCATGTGAATAGTCGTCGTCGTCGTCGTCGTCGTCTTTGAAGGAATTGGTTGGCGAGTAATTCCATGCTCATAGACATTTCTTTATATTTGAAATGAATCCTATGTTGGTTCTGAAGAGAGGTCTACAACCACAGCATGTTAGATCAAGGTGTTTCGGGGTGATGGAGAGCTCTGTTTTTTTTTGTTTTTTGTTTTTTGTTTTTTGTTTGTTTTTGTTTTTTTTTATTTGTTTGTTTTTTGTTTGGACCCTCTTCCTCTCTTCGGTCCTGGGTATGACCATAAACTGCACCCGGCAGCAAGGCCTCTGATTTGGAGGTTGTGAGGAGCTTGTAACCACCTCTTTATTGATGTTGTTCCCAGGTCCACCCTGATCCGGAGTGGTAGCACCTGTTAGGGTCCCAGCTATGGGCAAATAGTTAGCCCCCAAACTGGGGTCAAAACACTATGAAACAATAAATATAGACTTTTATAGAAAAATATACATTTTTGAATGAAAAATATTACCAACAATACATTTTTGAAGAAAAAAATATTGCCATAATACATTTTTGGAGGGAAAAAATATTACCAGCAATACATTTTTGAATACAAAATTAGAAGACATTTTCAGTTTTTTAAAATAAAAAACATTCAATCAAAATCTGATTAAATCAACCTTCCTACTATAACTGAACAAAATACCTTTTTGGTATTAAATAACCCACAGATGTGTTGATATACCGTGAAATAAAAACTAAAAAAAAAAAAAAAAAAAAAAAATCTTCCTCTCTTCTATTTGTCTTCTGGTGTTTTTGAATGATAATGTTTTCCCTGGACTGCTCTTCTCTAATTCATTCCCCCACCAGCTTTCATCTCCCAATTGACCGGATCGATTTCTGTCCTCAGCGAAGTGCTTTTGAGTTGATCCTTGAATCGACAACGTGGAGCTCTACGTGCTCTCTTGTAAGATGCATGCTCCGATAAAGGGGATTCGTTTGTGTTGGCGGATGTCTGGCATTCGGGTAATGCGTCCATTCGTTGGTGGTGAATAGTTGAAGACGCGGGTGCGTGTTCTTTTCAACCGTCGGGAGTCACCACTGAAACCGTGGGTGAGTGTTCCTTTTAGGTTGGGGGTCACCATTGTAGCTTTAGGGAGATGGTTAATGTTTCTTTGATTCGGCCTTGTGTCAGACATAACCGAACTCCCTGTAGCTTACATGTTTTATACAGAATTATCAGAAGGTTTTCATCAGAAGGTTGTTTGTCGGCAGGTTGGAATATGTGAATTAGTGTGAAATAGTGTAAGAATAAAATATACATTTTGCATCTTAAAATAGTAATTTATTAAAAGGAAAGAATAACACAAGTTGTAGAAGTTAATATGGAATTAGAAACATTATTAAGAAGTTAAGGGTAGAGTTTGTGTTCAATGA
>JBBBDQ010030988.1:0-92959 GCA_037127315.1 Ascarosepion bandense | reverse complement strand
TATCTATCTATCTATCTATTAACCCTCTAGGGCCATTCGTATCATATTTGATACAGTATTTCCCTATAAGGAAACATTTGGTATTTCCCTATAAGGAAACATTTGGTATTCATTGACTGAGCAGTCAGTACTGCTTTCATTTGAAATTTATAAAATATTTCTCTTAAAAAATTTTTCAGGAAAATATTTCTTTCAAGGCTTGTTTTCATACTGTATCAAATATGATACAAATGGCCCTAGAGGGTTAAAAAGACAATATGAATAAAGACAGAGAGACGACTTTATTCTGCTGGGCTTAAAGGCTGCGTAGCAGTTAAGAAATGACTATTAAAGAAGGAGAATAAGGGATGAAATTGATCGTACAGTTCGAAATGAACTTTCTAAAAATGAACAAATGTTGTTTAAATGCTTGCAGGATGCTTGGAAATCACTTTCACCAAATTATTTTTATAAGTTATTAGATAGAATGCCAAGGATTTGCTCTGCAGTAATAAAGGCTAGTGGTGGTTTCTTTGATGAAAAGAAAATATGAATTAACTTTAATTAAATTTTAAATTACTCTATGTTAATTTTGGTTTTATGTATTGTACAATTGTGAGCAACAATGAAATATATCTATATTTATTCTTCGAAGACATAAAATTTGTTATTGCTTTCTCTTAGAGAATAAATCTAAGTGGTCCCAAATTTATGGTTGGTAGTGTATATATATATATATATATATATATATATATATATATATATATATATATATATTCTTTGTTGATTGTTTTTATTCTGCATACAAGAAACTTGATAAAATTTAATCATTCTTATGTGATTATTAATTTGATAATTTTTCTGTTCTCATATCATCGGACCAGAAAAAGGCCCCAACCATAAATCACACATATACCACACACACACACACACACACACACACACACACACACACACACACACACACACAGAGTAAAATTAATGACAGCAGCAGCAGCAGCAACGACAGACAGCCAGCCAGGAATGACCATTCTTTGAAAAGCCAGGAACACACTCGGACAGATACACGCTTGTCTGCCATTCTGAAGATGAGATTTTAATCTCAAAATATTAATGTATAATAAATAGGTAATACCCAAAAACTTCTTAACCTTCCTTTATTTTACTAAACGCATTGTGACAGCCTTCAAGACATAACCATAATTTGATAAAATATTTTCAATCTCTCAAACGGAAAAATGTAAGAGAGTAATATTTTCTTAGATGTAGCAATTTGTAATAATCTTGATGTCATCAGTCACTTAATTTGTCTTTACTTTTTATAGTTAAATTCTGCGTAGTGGTTAGGATAATAGGGGTAGAGCCTATTGCTCATCTAGTTTGAACTTTTTACATTTCTATATATAAATTGTTTAGCAATTATGAGCTATAAACTCTAAGACAGACACAATGGTATTACGTTTCAACAATAGGAAATGATGAGATTGAATAGATAGTAAAATTTACATTTACAATGGATTTATTTTACCTTCCATATCTGATTGAAATGGCTTTCAATAAAAGTTGAGTCCATGAATTATAAGTAATGAATGATAGAAGGATGTTGTAATTTATTCAGATAATTATAAACTTGAAAATCAGCTACAGTTAGTTGATGTGTTCAGTTAATGAGCAACTCTGAGATAAATGAATGTCATACTTTGAATGATTCGGGATATAGCAAATTTGGAAACATCTCTTTGCTACTTTAAAAGTTCAGTCGGCGGACCTGAAGCAGACTACCACCATGTTTAATTTTGTTGTTTTTTATTTTTTATTTTTTACTTTTTTCAGTGCAGTCCTATCGATTGTAACTTAAACTTTCAAATTTTCAAAACAAATTTTGAAAAATTACAATATTTAAACAAATTTGTTGGGGAGTCAATTTCTCATACAACATTAAAGTAAATCAATCCTCCATTTTCAATCCACTCATGTTGGGGCCACTTTGTTTCATCGTTTTTCATTTTTTTTTTTTACTTTTTTCAGTGCAGTCCTATTGATTGTTACTTAAACTTTCCGATTACCAAAAAAATTTTGAAAAACTACAATATTTAAACAAATGGGGGGGGGGGGGGTCAGTTTCTCATACACCGTTAAAGTAAATTGATCCTCCATTTTCAACCCACTATAAGGTTGTATGAGAAACTGGTTCCCCACCCCCTAAAATTGTTTAAATATTGAAATTTTTGCAAATTTTTTGTTATACATAAAGTTTAAGGTATAAAAAGATAATATTGCACTGAAAAAAGTCCAAAAAATTTGATAATGAACAAATTTACAGGTGGCGGTAATGTCGTACCGGCGACTGGTTTCAAAATGGAGGCCCGATTTACTATAACGTTGTATGAGAAACTGATCCTCACCAGAAAATGTTTAAATATTGAAATTTTTCAAAATTTTTTTTGTCAATCATAAAGCTAAGGAGGTAATCGATAGAACTGCGCTGAAAAAAGTAAAAAAAAAATGAAAAACAACGAAATTAAACATGGTGGTAGTCTGTTTCAGGTCCACCATATTGACTTTATTTCGTTGCATATTTTTTTATAATGGCTCGTAGAGATTCCAAAGGATTAAAAAATTGTGACTTCATCAGTGCATTTTGCTTGGTTAAAAATACAATTTAATAAATTTGTTACAAAATATTGGGCAAACTTGGACCTTTATGCCTGCAAAAACTAGAGTGTCAAAAGGACTGCTTTTCCCTCAAAACCGCTATTATTTTAACTAACTTCACTCCTCAGCAATGTTATTATTATAAAAAGTGATGATTAGAATTGTAATGAAACCTAAACATATCAAAATTAATTTTTATATATTTTTTGTTCTTGACAATTGAAAACAAAAATTATAATTACTATTTATTGATTAGATAGCTTATTGGAATGGTTGGCAATTGATTTTAACTTTACAAAATAGTAAAAAATAAGGATTTCTTTATAGTTGGTTCACATATTTTAAAACTTTTATGACTGGTTAAAAAATTTATAGATAAAAATTTTTCATATGTCTTTCTTTATAAATTGGTAAATGATAAATATTACATTGTATTGTTTTTAGAATGTAAATACAAAATTATTCTCTTAAATATCAAACACAATTTATTAAATTGTTATTTAATAGTGTTTAATATTTTTGGTGTACAATGTCAAGAACCAAAAATGTATAAATTGACTCTCATTGTATATTTAGGTTTTATCACAATTCCAATGACCGTTTTTGAAAACAACTAGCAGTATAACCTGGTCTTGCTCGGGTGTAATGAAAGCTTTAAAACTAATCCATGGACCTGGAGCTCAGACTCTTTGGACGTTGGCACGAAAGACTAAAAAGCAATAGTTGTTTCCAGTTAAAGCAAAACTGCAGACTGAAAGAAAAATGAATGGATGTAAGTCAAATTTTGATTTCCTGGTATTGATATCAAGTAATTTTTTTAGTCATAAACTGAATTTTGAAGGCTAAATAAGTCCTCTGAGTAAATGGCATCATGGTTGAGACTAAGAACTACAATTATACCTATTTAGAGCCAAACCCGAAGCAAAAACTAAAATAAAATGGCAGAAAAAAATACAGACATACAGGCAGATAAACAGACACACACACACAAACATCTTGCTTTTCATATATATATATATATTATCAATTTTCTGCACTATTGTAAAAACTGCAACCTTGAAACTTCTGAATATCTTTTCTTGTCTTTGTCTATGAGTGTATCAAATTTGATTAAAATCAGATCACTTCTTCTATAACCCGATTTTCGATATTTATCGGGGGTACCTCGACACAAAACCTAGCTAAGAACACTCACAGACGCTTATAGTACAACAGTGTAAATTTTCAAGAAAATCGGTTTAGCCATTTCAGAGTCTATAGGTAACAGACACACACACACACACACAAATACACACACACACACAAAGTTCCATTTATAAATAAGTTTAGATTTAGATTTAGATAAAAACTGTTCCAAACGCTTCTCTTGATCCCTGTTATTGAATAAAAGTGAAACTGTCGATTCTTCATTTGATTTTTGAAAAGCAAACATGCTGGTATTGAGTTGTCCATTAAGTTCATGTCAATTTTTAGTCATTCATGTTTCAACACATTAGAACATGTCAAAATTATTGGCAGATATAACGTGCTTATATTTCCAGTTAGAACAAATTTCAAACTATCTCTCAAGAAAGAAAGTTTAAAATTACTTAATTTGTGTCAGTTTTGTATCCCTATAAAAATGGAAGATTATAAGTTTCTTTTTAGACACTTGATACTTTTTTATTTAGTTTAAAATTACTTAATTTGTGTCAGTTTTGTATCCCTATAAAAATTGAAGATTATAAGTTTCTTTTTAGACACTTGATACTTTTTTTATTTAGTTTAAAATTACTTAATTTGTGTCAATTTTGTATCCCTATGAGAATGGAAAATTATAAGGTGCATTTTAGACACTTGAGACTTTTTTATTACCGTAAAAGCAAAAATGCTTTGCAAGCAACAAAAAAGATATGTACCCTGTATGGGGAAGGTGCTTCAGCTGACAAAAATGTCCAGAAGTGGTTCGTTAAGTTTAGATTGCAGCCTTATTGATGAAGAACGCTCAGGCAAACTACCTTCCACTAGAGATGACAACCAAATTCAGACATTGATTGAAAATAACTCACATTACACAATGTAGAAATTGGCAGAAACATGACATTTAAGAAAATTCACCATCCATGAATTCTTAGTGAAGCTTAGGTACTCAAATCACTAAGATGTTCGGATAACACATGACCTCAGTGAGAAGAATTTTTTGGATTGCAATTCTGTCTGTGATCTGCTGTATAAATGCAATGAAATTTCTTTTTTTTAATCATTTCACCCTGAGCAAGGTGGTAATGCCACTGATGTGCAGGGGGCTACATAAGTTTAAGAAGATTAATTAGAAGAGAGTGAAGAGGAAGACGAACCAGTTAGAAAGGAGCAAGAGAAGGATGGGAATACAGGTGTGATGACAGTTTCAAAGGTGGAGAGAAAGGAAAGGATATACGGGGTGGGGAAAGAACTAGACTCAAGTGGTTAATAGATGAGTATTGACATTGCATTTAAATTCCTGGAGGTTTTAGCTGTCAGGAAAGCAAGAATATGGGAGTGAGTTCCACAGGTGGGAAGTGCGAGAGAAGAAGCTGCAAGAGTAGAATTGTCGTCTGCATTTGGCTAACCTGACTGTGAATGGGTGGGACCCAGTTGCCAATCTGGTTGCACGAGTAAACACCTGTTGAGGAGGTACCAGTGACTTAAGTTTGTCCGAGCAGAAGCCATGAAAATATTTATATAACAGACAAAGGGAGGCCACATTTCGTCGGTGTGGAAGTGGCTGTTGTCAAGCCGCCAGGTCAGTACCTATCACATTACTGATTCTCCTTTGGAGCCTGACGAGAACACTGAGGTGAACAGCAGGAGCACCTGACCATATATGGCAGCTGTACTCCATGCACGGACGAATGGTTGACTTGTATATATGCAGGATGGATTCAGGTGGGAAAAACATCCTCGCCCGACAGTGACCCAAACTTCTTAGCAGTGGATTTAGCTATGGACTCGATGTAGTGGTTCCATTTGAGATCAGAAGAGAGGGTAAGGCCAAGGAGGCACAGTGTATTGCTCTGAGGGAGAATCGCTTGGTCCATGCTTATGGGAGGCAGAAGAGGTTGCCTGTGATGATTGACAGACAACAGCTTCGTCTTAGATGCATTGAAATTGACAAGCCACTTCTTGCCCCAATTCACCACAGAGTGTAGATCCCATTCAAGGTCAGCAGTGAGGTTATGTTTCTTACTGATGCGGGAGTAAATTGTGGTGTCATCTGTGTAGATGCCTACTTGGCACTTGATCTCATCTGGGAGGTCGTTGATGAAAATAAGGAAGAGAATCAGGCCCAGGATAGAGCCCTGTGGGACACCAGCATTTGTGCTGTAGGATGAAGATGCATGCCCATTAAAAACGACCTTCATTTTGCAGTTATTTAAAAAAGAATTCCCCTTCTAAATGAATTGTGACAGTTGGTGAGAAATGGATTGTTTACAACAATGCTCAGTGAAAAAAACCCAAGGTGAACTACATGAGCAAAACGAAAAACAGATCTTCATTCTAAAAAAGTCAAGTTGTACATCTATCAGGATTGGAAAGGAATCCTATACTATGAGCTTCTGCCAAGTAACCAGTCAATTGATTCTGAAAAGTACTGCTCACAACAGGGTGAATTAAAGGAAGCCATCTATCAGGATTGGAAAGGAATCCTATACTATGAGCTTCTGCCAAGTAACCAGTCAATTGATTCTAAAAAGTACTGCTCACAACAGGGTGAATTAAAGGAAGCCATCTATCAGGATTGGAAAGGAATCCTATACTATGAGCTTCTGCCAAGTAACCAGTCAATTGATTCTGAAAAGTACTGCTCACAACAGGGTGAATTAAAGGAAGCCACCTATCGGGATTGGAAAGGAATCCTATACTATGAACTTCTGCCAAGTAACCAGTCAATTGATTCTGAAAAGTACTGCTCACAACAGGGTGAATTAAAGGAAGCCATCTATCAGGATTGGAAAGGAATCCTATACTATGAGCTTCTGCCAAGTAGCCAGTCAATTGATTCTGAAAAGTACTGCTCACAACAGGGTGAATTAAAGGAAGCCATCTATCAGGATTGGAAAGGAATCCTATACTATGAGCTTCTGCCAAGTAACCAGTCAATTGATTCTGAAAAGTACTGCTCACAACAGGGTGAATTAAAGGAAGCCATCTATCGGGATTGGAAAGGAATCCTGTACTATGAACTTCTGCCAAGTAACCAGTCAATTGATTTTGAAAAGTACTGCTCACAACAGGGCGAATTAAAGGAAGCCATCTATCGGGATTGGAAAGGAATCCTATACTATGAGCTTCTGCCAAGTAACCAGTCAATTGATTTTGAAAAGTACTGCTCACAACAGGGCGAATTAAAGGAAGCCATCTATCGGGATTGGAAAGGAATCCTGTACTATGAACTTCTGCCAAGTAACCAGTCAATTGATTCTGAAAAGTACTGCTCGCAACAGGGTGAATTAAAGGAAGCCATCTATCGGGATTGGAAAGGAATCCTGTACTATGAACTTCTGCCAAGTAACCAGTCAATTGATTCTGAAAAGTACTGCTCGCAACAGGGTGAATTAAAGGAAGCCATCTATCGGGATTGGAAAGAAATCCTATACTATGAGCTTCTGCCAAGTAAACAGTCAATTGATTCTGAAAAGTACTGCTCGCAACAGGGTGAATTAAAGGAAGCCATCTATCAGGATTGGAAAGGAATCCTGTACTATGAACTTCTGCCAAGTAACCAGTCAATTGATTTTGAAAAGTACTGCTCGCAACAGGGTGAATTAAAGGAAGCCATCTATCAGGATTGGAAAGGAATCCTGTACTATGAACTTCTGCCAAGTAACCAGTCAATTGATTTTGAAAAGTACTGCTCACAACAGGGTGAATTAAAGGAAGCCATCTATCGGGATTGGAAATGAGTCCTGTACTATGAGCTTCTGCCAAAGTAACCAGTCAATTGATTCTGAAAAAGTACTGCTCACAACAGGGTGAATTAAGGAAGCCATCATGGGATTGGAAAGGAATCCTGTACTATGAGCTTCTGCCAAGTAACCAGTCAATTGATTCTGAAAAGTACTGCGAAAACAGGGTGAATTAGGAAGCCATCTATCGGGATTGGAAGGAATCCTATACTTTGAACTTCTGCCAAAGTAACCAGTCAATTGATTCTGAAAATGCTGCGAGAAACAGGGTGAATTAAGGAAACTCTCGAGTTGGAGAGAATCTGAGCTTCTGCCAAGTAACCAGTCAATTGATTCTGAAAAGTACTGCTGCCAACAGGGTGAATTAAAAGAGCATATGGGATGGAAAGGAAGTCCTGTGCCCCAAAAGACTTCTGCCAAGTAACCAGTCAATTTGATTTTGAAAATTTTGTGAGAAACAGATTGGGTACAAAAGGAAGCCATCTGAGTTGGAAAGGAATCCTATACTATGAACTTCTGCCAAGTAACCAGTCAATTGATTTCTAAGTACTGTGAGAAACAGGGTGAATTAAAGGAAGCCATCTATTGGGATTGGAAAGGAATCCTCTATGAACTTCTGCCAAGTAACCAGTCAATTGATTCTGAAAAGAATGCTGCGAGGAAACAGGGTGAATTAAAGGAAGCATCATCGGGATTGGAAAGGAATCCTATACTATGAACTTCTGCCAAGTAACCAGTCAATTGATTCTGAAAAGTACTGCGAGAAACAGGGTGAATTAAAGGAAGCCATCGGGATTGGAAAGGAATCCTGTACTATGAACTTCTGCCAAGTAACCAGTCAAATTGAGTTCCTGAAAAGTGCTGCGAGAAACGGGGTGAATTAAAGGAAGCCATCTATCGAGTTGGAAAGGAATCCTATACTATGAACTTCTGCCAAGTAACCAGTCAATTGATTCTGAAAAGTACCTCTGCAACAGGAATTGAATTAAAGGAAGCCATATCAGAGTTTGGAAAGGAATCCTATACTATGAGCTTCTGCCAAAGTAACCAGTCAATTGATTCTGAAAAGTACTGCTCACAACAAGGTGAATTAAAGGGAAGCCATCTATCAGGATTGAAGGAATCCTATACTGGGCTTCCTGCCAAGTAAACAGACAATTTGATTCTGAAAAGTACTGCGAGAAACAGAGGTGAATTAAAGGAAGCCATCTATCAAGTTATGGAAAGGAATCCTATACTATGAACTTCTGCCAAGTAACCTGTCAATTGGTCTGAAAAGTACTGCTCCCAACAGGGTGGAGTCTAAAGGAAGCCATCTATCGGAGTTGGAAAGGAATCCTGTACTATAGCTACCTGCCAAGTAACCAGTCAATTGATTTTGAAAAGTGCTGCTCACAACAGGGCGAATTAAAGGAAGCCATCTAGCAAGTTGGAAAGGAATCCTATACTATGAGCTTCTGCCAAATAACCAGTCAATTGATTCTGAAAAGTACTGCTCACCAGGGTGAATTAAAGGAAACGTCTATCGGGATTGGAAAGGAATCCTGTACTATGAACTTCTGCCAAGTAACCAGTCAATTGATTCTGAAAAGTACTGCGAGAAACAGGGTGAATTAAAGGAAGCCATCTATCGGGATTGGAAAGGAATCTGCCACTGAACTTCTGCCAAGTAACCAGTCAATTGATTTTGAAAAGTACTGTGAGAAACAGGGTGAATAAGGAAGCCATCTATCGGGATTGGAAAATCTATACTATGAGCTTCTGCCAATCAACTTCGTCAATTGATTCTGAAAAGTACTGTGAGAAACAGGGTGAATTAAAGGAAGCCATCTATCGGGATTGGAAAGGAATCCAGTACTATGAACTTCTGCCAAGTAACCAGTCAATTGATTCTGAAAAGTACTGCGAGAAACAGGGTGAATTAAAGGAAGCCATCTATCAGGATTGGAAAGGAATCCTGTACTATGAACTTCTGCCAAGTAACCAGTCAATTGATTCTGAAAAGTACTGCTCACAACAGGGTGAATTAAAGGAAGCCATCTATCGGGATTGGAAAGGAATCCTGTACTATGAACTTCTGCCAAGTAACCAGTCAATTGATTCTGAAAAGTACTGCTCACAACAGGGTGAATTAAAGGAAGCCATCTATCGGGATTGGAAAGAAATCCTATACTATGAGCTTCTGCCAAGTAACCAGTCAATTGATTCTGAAAAGTACTGCTCGCAACAGGGTGAATTAAAGGAAGCCATCTATCAGGATTGGAAAGGAATCCTGTACTATGAACTTCTGCCAAGTAACCAGTCAATTGATTTTGAAAAGTACTGCTCGCAACAGGGTGAATTAAAGGAAGCCATCTATCAGGATTGGAAAGGAATCCTGTACTATGAACTTCTGCCAAGTAACCAGTCAATTGATTTTGAAAAGTACTGCTCGCAACAGGGTGAATTAAAGGAAGCCATCTATCGGGATTGGAAATGAATCCTGTACTATGAGCTTCTGCCAAGTAACCAGTCAATTGATTCTGAAAAGTACTGCGAGAAACAGGGTGAATTAAAGGAAGCCATCTATCGGGATTGGAAAGGAATCCTATACTATGAGCTTCTGCCAAGTAACCAGTCAATTGATTCTGAAAAGTACTGCGAGAAACAGGGTGAATTAAAGGAAGCCATCTATCGGGATTGGAAAGGAATCCTGTACTATGAACTTCTGCCAAGTAACCAGTCAATTGATTTTGAAAACTACTGCTCGCAACAGGGTGAATTAAAGGAAGCCATCTATCGGGATTGGAAAGGAATCCTATACTATGAACTTCTGCCAAGTAACCAGTCAATTGATTTTGAAAAGTACTGTGAGAAACAGGGTGAATTAAAGGAGCTATCTATCGGGATTGGAAAGGAATCCTATACTATGAAATTCTGCCAAGTAACCAGTCAATTGGATTGGTGTGCAATTGCGAGAAACAGGGTGAATTAAAGGAAGCCATCTATCGATTGGAAGTGAATCCTATACTATGAACTTCTGCCAAGTAACCTGTCAATTGATTCTGAAAAGTACTGCTCCCAACAGGGTGAATTAAAGGAAGCCATCTATCGGGATTGGAAAGGAATCCTGTACTATGAACTTCTGCCAAGTAACCAGTCAATTGATTCTGAAAAGTACTGCGAGAAACAGGGTGAATTAAAGGAAGCCATCTATCGGGATTGGAAAAGAATCCTGTACTATGAACTTCTGCCAAGTAACCAGTCAATTGATTTTGAAAAGTACTGTGAGAAACAGGGTGAATTAAAGGAAGCCATCTATCGGGATTGGAAAGGAATCCTGTACTATGAACTTCTGCCAAGTAACCAGTCAATTGATTCTGAAAAGTACTGTGAGAAACAGGGTGAATTAAAGGAAGCCATCTATCGGGATTGGAAAGGAATCCTATACTATGAACTTCTGCCAAGTAACCAGTCAATTGATTCTGAAAAGTACTATGCGAGAAATGGGTGAATTTCAAAGTGAGTTTTCATCCATCAGGATTGGAAAGGAATCCTGTGCTATGAACTTGCCAAGTAACCAGTCAATTGATTCTGAAAAGTACTGCTCACAACAGGGTGAATTAAAGGGAAGCCATCTATCGGGATTGGAAAGGAATCCTGTACTATGAACTTGCCAAAGTAACCAGTCAATTGATTCTGAAAAGTACTGCGAGAAACAGGTGAATTAAAGGAAGCCATCTATCGGGATTGGAAAGGAATCCTTATACTATGAGCCTGTGCCAAGTAACCAGTCAATTGATTTTGAAAAGTACTGCTCACAACAGGGTGAATTAAAGGAAGCCATCTATCGGGATTGGAAAGAATCCTGTACTATGAACTTCTGCCAAGTAACCAGTCAATTGATTCTGAAAGTAATTGCGAGAAACAGGGTGAATTAAAGGAAGCCATCTATCGGGATTGGAAAAGAATCATATACTAGAGCTTGCCAAGTAACCAGTCAATTGATTCTAAAAGTACTGCTCACAACAGGGTGAATTGGGGGAAGCCATCTATTCGGATTGGAAAGGAATCCTGTACTATGAACTTGCCAAGTAACCAGTCAATTGATTCTGGTGCACTGCGAGAAACAGGTGAATTAAAGGAAGCCATCTATCGGGATTGGAAAGGAATCCTGTACTATGAACTTCTGCCAAGTAACCAGTCAATTGATTTTGAAAAGTACTGTGAGAAACAGGGTGAATTAAAGGAAGCCATCTATCGGGATTGGAAAGGAATCCTGTACTATGAACTTCTGCCAAGTAACCAGTCAATTGATTCTGAAAAGTACTGCGAGAAACAGGGTGAATTAAAGGAAGCCATCTATCGGATTGGAAAAGAATCCTATACTATGAGCTTGCCAAGTAACCAGTCAATTGATTCTGAAAAGTACTGCTCAAAACAGGGTGAATTAAAGGAAGCCATCTATCGGGATTGGAAAGGAATCCTGTACTATGAACTTGCCAAGTAACCAGTCAATTGATTCTGAAATGTACTGCGAGAAACAGGGTGAATTAAAGGAAGCCATCTATCGGGATTGGAAAGGAATCTGTACTATGAACTTCTGCCAAGTAACCAGTCAATTGATTTGAAAAGTACTGTGAGAAACAGGGTGAATTAAAGGAAGCCATCTATCGGGATTGGAAAGGAATCCTGTACTATGAACTTCTGCCAAGTAACCAGTCAATTGATTCTGAAAAGTACTGCGAGAAACAGGGTGAATTAAAGGAAGCCATCTATCGGGATTGGAAAGGAATCCTGTACTATGAACTTCTGCCAAGTAACCAGTCAATTGATTTTGAAAAGTACTGTGAGAAACAGGGTGAATTAAAGGAAGCCATCTATCGGGATTGGAAAGGAATCCTGTACTATGAACTTGCCAAGTAACCAGTCAATTGATTCTGAAAAGTACTGCGAGAAACAGGGTGAATTAAAGGAAGCCATCTATCAGGATTGGAAAGGAATACTGTACTATGAACTTCTACACGTGAAACTGTATCAATTGATTTTGAAAAAGTACTGCTCGCAAC
The DNA here is from genome assembly GCA_037127315.1 of Ascarosepion bandense. Taxonomy (NCBI): domain Eukaryota; kingdom Metazoa; phylum Mollusca; class Cephalopoda; order Sepiida; family Sepiidae; genus Ascarosepion; species Ascarosepion bandense. Next base: position 80,352 of record JBBBDQ010030988.1, on the reverse strand, counting down.
AGGGTGAAATGTTAGTTTATCACGGTGGATTTGGAAAAGAATCCTGTACTAGAACTTTCACAAGTAACCAGTCAATTGATTTGAAAAGTACTGCTCGCAACAGGGTGAATTAAAGGAAGCCATCTATCGGGATTGGAAATGAATCCTGTATCAAGAGTCGCTAAGTAACCAGTCAACTGATTCTAAAAATACTACAGAAACAGGTGAATTAAAGGAAGCCATCTATCGGATTTGGAAAGGAATCCTGTACTATGAACTTCTGCCAAGTAACCAGTCAATTGATTCTGAAAAGTACTGCTAGAAACAGGCGGAATTAAAGGAAGCCACTATCTGATTGGAAAGGAATCCTGTACTATGAACTTCTACAAGTAACCAGTCAATTGATTTTGAAAAGTACTGCTCGCAACAGGGTGAATTAAAGGAAGCCATCTATCGGGATTGGAAAGGTATCCTATACTATGAACTTCTGCCAAGTAACCAGTCAATTGATTCTGAAAAAATACTGTAGGAGAAACAGGGTGAATTAAAGGAAGCCATCTATCGGATTGGAAAGGAATCCTATTAGAGCTCATGAACTTCTGCCAAGTAACCAGTCAATTGATTATGAAAAAGTACTACAGAAAACAGGGTGAATTGGAAGGAAGCCATCTATCGATTGGAAAGGAATCCTGCTAATTATGAACTGCCAAGTAACCAGTCAATTGATTCTGAAAAGTACTGGGCGAGAAACAGGGTGAATTAAAGGAAGCCATCTATCGGGATTGGAAAAGGAACTTGTACTATGAACTTCTGCCAAGAAACCAAGTCAATTGATTCTGAAAGTGGTTCGCAAGAAACAGGGTGAATTAAAAGGAAGCCATCGATCGGATTGGAAAGGAATCCTATACTATGAACTTCTGCCAAGTAACCAGTCAATTGATTCTGAAAAGTACTGCTCACAACAGGGTGAATTAAAGAAGTCAATCATCAGGATTGGAAAGAATCCTATACTATGAGCTTCGCCAAGTAACCAGTCAATTGACGGAAAAGTACTGGCTCACAACAAGGTGAATTAAAGGAAGCCATCTATCAGGATTGGAAAGGAACTCTATACTATGAGCTTCTGCCAAGTAACCAGACAATTGATTCTGAAAAGTACTGCTCACAACAGGGTGAATTAAAGGAAGCCATCTATCGGGATTGGAAAGGAATCTGTACTATGAACTTGCCAAGTAACCAGTCAATTGATTTGAAAAAGTACTGCTCAAGCAACAAAGAATTAAAGGAAGCCATCTATCGATTGGAAAAGGAATTCTATACTATGAGCTTCTGCAACCTGTCAATTGATTCTGCAGCACAAGGTTTCAAGAACAGGGTGAATTAGCAGCTACTGGACTGGATTGGAAAGGAATCCTGTACTATGAACTTCTGCCAAGTAACCAGTCAATTGGATTCGAAAAGTACTGCTAGAAACAGGGTGAATTAAAGGAAGCCATCTATCGTGGGATTGGAAAGGAATCCTGTACTATGAACTGCTGGTGCAAATCAGCTAATGATTTTAAAAATTGCTCACAACAGGGTGAATTAAAGGAAGCCATCTATCGGGATTGGAAAGGAATCCTGTACTATGAACATCTGCCGGTAACCAACTTCAATGATTCTGAAAAGTACTGTGAGAAACAGGGTGAATTAAAGGAAGCCATCTATCGGATTGGAAAGGAATCCTGTACTATGAACTTCTGGCAACCAGTCAATTGGATTCTGAAAAGTACTGGCAGAAACAGGGTGAATTAAAGGAAGCCATCTATCAGGATTGGAAAAGGAATCCTGTACTATGAATCTCTGCCAAGTAACCAGCTCAATTGATTTTGTGAAAATACAGAAAACAGGGTGAATTAAAGGAAGCCATCTATCGGGATTGGAAAGGAATCCTATACTATGAGCTAGTAACCAGTCAATTGATTTTGAAAAGTACTGCTTCAAATGGGTGAATTAAAGGAAGCCATCTATCGATTGGAAAGGGAATCCTATACTAGAAATTCTCTGCCAAGTAACCAGTCAATTGATTTTGAAAAGTACTGCTCACAACAGGTGATTTGGGAAGGCCATCTATCGATTGAAAAGGAATCCTGTAAAATTTTGAACTTCGCCAAGACCAGTCAATTGATTCTGAAAAGTACTGCTCGCGAACAGGGTGTTCAAATGGCCATCTTTTATCGATTGGAAAAGCACCTTGCATGCGGAACTTCTACAAGTAACCAGTCAATTGATTCTGAAAAGTACCGCTGGAAGATAGTAATTGAAGGAAGCCATCTATCGGGATTGGAAAGAAATCCTATACTATGAGCTTCTCAGTTGGCAACCAGTCAATTTATCTTGGCAAATATTGTGAGGAACAGGAACAAAGGAAGCCATCTATCGGGATTGGAAAGGAATCCTTATACTATGAATCCTACAGTAACCAGTCAATTGATTATGAAAAGTACTGCGAGAAACAGGGTGAATTAAAGAAGCTGGATCATCAGAGCCTCGAGGAATCCATACTATGAACTTCTGCCAAGTAACCAGTCAATTGATTCGAAAAAGGTCTGAGAAACAGGGTGAATTAAAGAAGTTTATCTATCTGGATTGGAAAGGAATCCTGTACTATGAACTTCTGCCAAGAAACCGAATACTGATTCTAGCAAATTACAAGAAACAGGGAAGAATAAAAGGAAGCCATCTATCGGGATTGGAAAAGGAATCCATACTATGAACTTCTGCCAAGTAACCAGTCAATTGATTCTCCAGCATTGCCTACAACAGGGTGAATTAAAGGGCCATCTATCAGGATTGGAAAGGAATCCTATACTATGAGCTTCTGCCAAGTAACCAGTCAATTGATTCTGAAAGTACTGTAAAAACAGTGAATGAACAAGCCATCATTTGATTGGAAAGGAATCCTATACTATGAGCTAAGTAACCAGTCAATTGATTTTGAAAAGTACTGCTCACAACAGGGTTAATTAAAGGAAGCCATCTATCGGGATTGGAAAGGAATCCTGTACTATGAACTTCTGCCAAGTAACCAGGCCAATTTGATCTGAAAAGTACTGCGAGAAACAGGGTGAATTAAAGGAAGCCACTATCTGGATTGAAAGGAATCCTATACTATGAGCTTCTGCCAAGTAACCAGTCAATTGATTCTGAAAAGTACTGGCAGGAAGCCAGGAAATTAAAGGAAGCCATCTATCGTATCAAAGGCAATCCTTATACTTATGGAGTTTTCAACAGCAATCAAAGGCCTACTGATTCAGTGTGCACTGCTCACAATTAGAAAGAATAAAGAAGAATTATCGTGGATTGGAAAGGAATCCCAGAACAAAGAACTTCAAGCCAAGTAACCAGTCAATTGATTCTGAAAGTACTGCGAGAAACAGAAAGAATAGTTAGGCCATCTATCGGATTGGAAGAATCTGTACCATGAACTGCTGAAAGTAACCAGTCAATTGATTTTGAAAAGTACTGTGAGAAACAGGGTGAATTAAAGGAAGCCATCTATCGGTGGGATTGGAAAGGAATCCTGTACTATGAAACCTTCTACAAGTGCAACCAGTCAATTGATTCTGAAAAGTACTCAAGTAGAAACAGGGTGAATTAAAAGGAAGCCATCTATCGGATTGGAAAAGAATCCCATATTATGAGCTTCTGCCAAGTAACCAGTCAATTGATTCTGAAAAAGTACTGCTCAAAACAGGAATTAAAGGAAGCCATCTATCGGGATTGGAAAGGAATCCTGTACGATGAACTTCTGCCAAGTGTCCAGTCAATTGATTCTGAAATGTACGAGAAACAGGGTGAATTAAAGGAAGCCATCTATCGGGATTGGAAAGGAATCCTGTACTATGAACTTCTGCCAAGTAACCAGTCAATTGATTTTGAAAAAGTATCTGTGAGAAACAGGGTGAATTAAAGCAGTCATCTATCGGGATTGGAAAGGGAATCCTGTACTATAACTTTCCACAAGTAACCAGTCAATTGATTCTGAAAAGTACTGCGAGAAACAGGTGAATTAGCAAGTCACATCATCAGATTGGGAAAGGAATCCTGTACTATGAACTTGCCAAGTAACCAGTCAATTGATTTTGAAAAAGTACTGTGAGAAACAGAAGAATTTAAAGGAAGCCATCTATCGGATTGGAAAGGAATCCTGTACCTATGAACCTCTGCCAAGTAACCAGTCAATTGATTCTGAAAAGTACCTGCGAGAAACAGGGTGAATTAAAGGAAGCCATCTATCAGGATTGGAAAGGAATACTGTACTATGAACTTCTGCCACGTAACCAGTCAATTGATTTTGAAAAGTACTGCTCGCAACAGGGTGAATTAAAGGAAGCCATCCTATCAGGATTGGAAAAGAATCCTGTACTATGAACTTCTGCCAAGTAACCAGTCAATTGATTTTGAAAAGTACTGCTCGCAACAGGGTGAATTAAAGGAAGCCATCTATCGGGATTGGAAATGAATCCTGTACTATGAGCTTCTGCTAAGTAACCAGTCAACTGATTCTAAAAATACTGCGAGAAACAGGGTGAATTAAAGGAAGCCATCTATCGGGATTGGAAAGGAATCCTGTACTATGAGCTTCTGCCAAGTAACCAGTCAATTGATTCTGAAAAGTACTGCGAGAAACAGGGTGAATTAAAGGAAGCCATCTATCGGGATTGGAAAGGAATCCTGTACTATGAACTTCTGCCAAGTAACCAGTCAATTGATTTTGAAAAGTACTGCTCGCAACAGGGTGAATTAAAGGAAGCCATCTATCGGGATTGGAAAGGTATCCTATACTATGAACTTCTGCCAAGTAACCAGTCAATTGATTCTGAAAAATACTGTGAGAAACAGGGTGAATTAAAGGAAGCCATCTATCGGGATTGGAAAGGAATCCTATACTATGAACTTCTGCCAAGTAACCAGTCAATTGATTATGAAAAGTACTGCGAGAAACAGGGTGAATTAAAGGAAGCCATCTATTGGGATTGGAAAGGAATCCTATACTATGAACTTCTGCCAAGTAACCAGTCAATTGATTCTGAAAAGTACTGCGAGAAACAGGGTGAATTAAAGGAAGCCATCTATCGGGATTGGAAAGGAATCCTGTACTATGAACTTCTGCCAAGAAACCAGTCAATTGATTCTGAAAAGTACTGCAAGAAACAGGGTGAATTAAAGGAAGCCATCTATCGGGATTGGAAAGGAATCCTATACTATGAACTTCTGCCAAGTAACCAGTCAATTGATTCTGAAAAGTACTGCTCACAACAGGGTGAATTAAAGGAAGCCATCTATCAGGATTGGAAAGGAATCCTATACTATGAGCTTCTGCCAAGTAACCAGTCAATTGATTCTGAAAAGTACTGCTCACAACAAGGTGAATTAAAGGAAGCCATCTATCAGGATTGGAAAGGAATCCTATACTATGAGCTTCTGCCAAGTAACCAGACAATTGATTCTGAAAAGTAATGCTCACAACAGGGTGAATTAAAGGAAGCCATCTATCGGGATTGGAAAGGAATCCTGTACTATGAACTTCTGCCAAGTAACCAGTCAATTGATTTTGAAAAGTACTGCTCACAACAGGGCGAATTAAAGGAAGCCATCTATCGGGATTGGAAAGGAATCCTATACTATGAGCTTCTGCCAAGTAACCTGTCAATTGATTCTGAAAAGTACTGCTCGCAACAGGGTGAATTAAAGGAAGCCATCTATCGGGATTGGAAAGGAATCCTGTACTATGAACTTCTGCCAAGTAACCAGTCAATTGATTCTGAAAAGTACTGCGAGAAACAGGGTGAATTAAAGGAAGCCATCTATCGGGATTGGAAAGGAATCCTGTACTATGAACTTCTGCCAAGTAACCAGTCAATTGATTTTGAAAAGTACTGCTCACAACAGGGTGAATTAAAGGAAGCCATCTATCGGGATTGGAAAGGAATCCTGTACTATGAACATCTGCCAAGTAACCAATCAATTGATTCTGAAAAGTACTGTGAGAAACAGGGTGAATTAAAGGAAGCCATCTATCGGGATTGGAAAGGAATCCTGTACTATGAACTTCTGCCAAGTAACCAGTCAATTGATTCTGAAAAGTACTGCGAGAAACAGGGTGAATTAAAGGAAGCCATCTATCAGGATTGGAAAGGAATCCTGTACTATGAACTTCTGCCAAGTAACCAGTCAATTGATTCTGAAAAGTACTGCTCACAACAGGGTGAATTAAAGGAAGCCATCTATCGGGATTGGAAAGGAATCCTGTACTATGAACTTCTGCCAAGTAACCAGTCAATTGATTCTGAAAAGTACTGCGAGAAACAGGGTGAATTAAAGGAAGCCATCTATCGGGATTGGAAAGGAATCCTATACTATGAGCTTCTGCCAAGTAACCAGTCAATTGATTTTGAAAAGTACTGCTCACAACAGGGTGAATTAAAGGAAGCCATCTATCGGGATTGGAAAGGAATCCTATACTATGAACTTCTGCCAAGTAACCAGTCAATTGATTTTGAAAAGTACTGCTCACAACAGGGCAGATTAAAGGAAGCCATCTATCGGGATTGGAAAGGAATCCTGTACTATGAACTTCTGCCAAGTAACCAGTCAATTGATTCTGAAAAGTACTGCTCGCAACAGGGTGAATTAAAGGAAGCCATCTATCGGGATTGGAAAGGAATCCTGTACTATGAACTTCTGCCAAGTAACCAGTCAATTGATTCTGAAAAGTACTGCGAGAAACAGGGTGAATTAAAGGAAGCCATCTATCGGGATTGGAAAGAAATCCTATACTATGAGCTTCTGCCAAGTAACCAGTCAATTGATTCTGAAAAGTACTGCTTGCAAAAGGGTTAATTAAAGGAAGCCATCTATCGGGATTGGAAAGGAATCCTATACTATGAACTTCTGCCAAGTAACCAGTCAATTGATTCTGAAAAGTACTGCTCGCAAAAGGGTCCATTAAGGAAGCCATCTATCGGGATTGGAAAGGAATCCTATACTATGAACTTCTGCCAAGTAACCAGTCAATTGATTCTGAAAAGTACTGCTCGCAAAAGGGTTAATTAAAGGAAGCCATCTATCGGGATTGGAAAGAGATCCTATACTATGAACTTCTGCCAGTAACCAGTCAATTGATTCTGAAAAGTACTGCTCGCAAAAGGGTTACTTAAAGGAAGCCATCTATCGGGATTGGAAAGGAATCCTATACTATGAACTTCTGCCAAGTAACCAGTCAATTGATTCTGAAAAGTACTGCTCGCAAAAGTTTTAATTAAAGGAAGCCATCTATCGGGATTGGAAAGGAATCCTATACTATGAACTTCTGCCAAGTCACCAGTCAATTGATTCTGAAAATTACTGCTCGCAAAAGGGTTAATTAAAGGAAGCCATCTATCACGATTGGAAAGGAATCCTATACTATGAACTTCTGCCAAGTAACCAGTCAATTGATTCTGAAAATTGCACAGCACAAGGTTAATTAAAGGAAGCCATCTATCGGGATTGGAAAGATCCTATACTATGAACTTCTGCCAAGTAACCAGAAAATTAATTGATTCTGAAAAGTACTATGCACCAAAAGGGTTAATTAAAGGAAGCCATCTATCGGGACCAGGAAAATCCTATACTATGAACTTCTGCCAAGTAACCAGTCAATTGATTCTGAAAAGTACTGCTCGCAAAAGGGTTAATTAAAGGAAGCCATCTATCGGGATTGGAAAGGAATCTATTCCTGAACTTCTGCCAAGTAACCAGTCAATTGATTCTGAAAAGTACTGCTCGCAAAAGGGTTAATTAAAGGAAGCCATCTATCGGGATTGTAAGGAATCCTATACTATGAACTTCTGCCAAGTAACCAGTCAATTGATTCTGAAAAGTACTGCGATAAACAGGGTGAATTAAAGGAAGCCATCTAGCCAAGTTGGAAAGGAATCCTATACTATGAACTTCTGCCAAGTAACCAGTCCAATTGATTCTGAAAAGTACTGCGAGAAACAGGGTGAATTAAAGGAAGCCATCTATCGGGATTGGAGAAAGGAATCCTATACTATGAACTTCTGCCAAGTAACCAGTCAATTGATTTTGAAAAGTACTGCGAGAAACAGGGTGAATTAAAGGAAGCCATCTATCGGGATTGGAAAGGAATCCTATGCTATGAGCTTCTGCCAAGTAGCCAGTCAATTGATTCTGAAAAGTACTGCGAGAAACAGGGTGAATTAAAGGAAGCCATCTATCGGGATTGGAAAGGAATCCTATACTATGAACTTCTGCCAAGTAACCAGTCAATTGATTCTGAAAAGTACTGCGAGAAACAGGGTGAATTAAAAGGAAGCCATCTATCGGGATTGGAAAGGAATCCTATATTATGAACTTCTGCCAAGTAACCAGTCAATTGATTCTAACAAGTACTACCGAGAAACAGGGTGAATTAAAGGAAGCCATCTATCGGGATTGGAAAGGAATCCTATACTATGAACTTCTGCCAAGTAACCAGTCAATTGATTCTGAAAAGTACTGCGAGAAACAGGGTGAATTAAAGGAAGCCATCTATCGGGATTGGAAAGGAATCCTATACTATGAACTTCTGCCAAGTAACCAGTCAATTGATTCTAACAAGTACTGCGAGAAACAGGGTGAATTAAAGGAAGCCATATATCGGGATTGGAAAGAATCCTATACTATGAACTTCTGCCAAGTAACCAGTCAATTGATTCTGAAAAGTACTGCGAGAAACAGGGTGAATTAAAGGAAGCCATCTATCGGGATTGGAAAGGAATCCTATACTATGAACTTCTGCCAAGTAACCAGTCAATTGATTTTGAAAAGTACTGCGAGAAACAGGGTGAATTAAAGGAAGCCATCTATCGAGTTGGAAAGAATCCTATACTATGAACTTCTGCCAAGTAACCAGTCAATTGATTCTGAAAAGTACTGCGAGAAACAGGGTGAATTAAAGGAAGCCATCTATCGGGATTGGAAAGGAATCCTATACTATGAACTTCTGCCAAGTAACCAGTCAATCGATTCTGAAAAGTACTGCTCACAAAAGGGTTAAATAAAGGAAGCCATCTATCGGGATTGAAGGATCTCTTGCTATGAACTTCTGCCAAGTAACCAGTCAATTGATTCTAACAAGTACTGCGAGAAACAGGGTTAATTAAAGGAAGCTATCTATCATTGCATTGAAAGCGAACTTATGCTACTATGAACTGCTACAACCAGTCAATTGATTCTGAAAAAAGTACTGCTGCTCGCAAAAGGGTTAATTAAAGGAAGCCATCTATCGGGATTGTACAACCATACTATGAACTTTCAAGCTAAGTAACCAGTCAATTGATTCTGAAAAGTACTGCTCGCAAAGGGTTAATTAAAGGAAGCCATCTATCGTGATTGGAAAGGAATCCTATACTATGAACTTCTTGCCAAGTAACCAGTCAATTGATTCCGAAAAGTACTGCTCGCAGGGTTAATTAAAGGAAGCCATCTATCGGGATTGGAAAAAGGAATCTCATTCTATGGAACTTCTTGCCAAGTAACCAGTCAATTGATTCTGAAAAGTACTGCTCGCGAAAAGGGTTAATTAAAGGAAGCCATCTATCGGATTGTAAAGGAATTTATACTATGAACTTCTGCCAAGTAACCAGTCAATTGATTCTGAAAAGTACTCAGAAACAGGTGAATTAAAGGAAGCCATCTACTCGGATTGGAAAGGAATCCTATACTATGAACTTCAGTTTAAGTAACCAGTCAATTGATTCTGAAAAGTACTGCGAGGAAACAGGGTGAATTAAAGGAAGCCATCTATCGGGATTGGAAAGGAATCCTATACTATGAACTTCTGCCAAGTAACCAGTCAATTGATTTTGAAAAGTACCGGCGAGAAACAGTGAATTAAAGGAAGCCATCTATCGATTGAAAGGAATCCTATGCTATGAGCTTCTGTCAAGTAACCAGTCAATTGATTCTTGAAAAGTACTGCGAGAAACAGGGTGAATTAAAGGAAGCCATCTATCGGGATTGGAAAGGAATCCTATACTATGAACTTCACAAGTAACCAGTCAATTGATTCTGAAAAGTACTGCGAGAAACAGGGTGAATTAAAGGAAGCCATCTATCGGGATTGGAAAGGAATCCTATATTATAACTTCTGCCAAGTAACCAGTCAATTGATTCTAACAAGTACTGCGAGAAACAGGGTGAATTAAAGGAAGCCATCTATCGGGATTGGAAAGGAATCCTATACTATGAACTTCTGCCAAGTAACCAGTCAATTGATTCTCAAAGTACTGCGAGAAACAGGGTACCTTTAAAGGAAGCCATCTATCGGGATTGAAAGAATCCTATACTATGAACTTCTTGCCAAGTAACCAGTCAATTGATTCTAACAAGTACTGCGAGAAACAGGGTGAATTAAAGGAAGCCACATATATCGGGATTGGAAAGGAATCCTATACTATGAACTTCTGCCAAGTAACCAGTCAATTGATTCTGAAAAGTACTGCGAGAAACAGGGTGAATTAAAGGAAGCCATCTATCGGGATTGGAAAGGAATCCTATACTATGAACTTCTGCCAAGTAACCAGTCAATTGATTTTGAAAAGTACTGCGAGAAACAGGGTGAATTAAAGGAAGCCATCTATCGGGATTGGAAAGTGAATCCTATACTATGAACTTCTGCCAAGTAACCAGTCAATTGATTCTGAAAAGTACTGCGAGAAACAGGGTGAATTAAAGGAAGCCATCTATCGGGATTGGAAAGGAATCCTATACTATGAACTTCTGCCAAGTAACCAGTCAATCGATTCTGAAAAGTACTGCTCACAAAAGGGTTAAATAAAGGAAGCCATCTATCGGGATTGGAAAGGAATCCCATACTATGAACTTCTGCCAAGTAACCAGTCAATTGATTCTGAAAAGTACTGCGAGAAACAGGGTGAATTAAAGGAAGCCATCTATCACGACTGGAAAGGAATCCTATACCATGAACTTCTGCCAGCACCAGTCACTGATTCTGAAAAGTACTTATGAACAGGGTGAATTAAAGGAAGCCATCTTATCGGGGATTGGAAAGGAATCCTATACCATGAACTTCTGCCGGGTAACCAGTCAATTGATTCTGAAAAGTACTGCGAGAAACAGGGTGAATTAAAGGAAGCCATCTATCGGGATTGGAAAGGAATCCTATACTATGAACTTCTGCCAAGTAACCAGTGAATCGATTCTGAAAAGTACTGCTCACAAAAGGGTTAAATAAAGGAAGCCATCTATCGGGATTGGAAAGGAATCCTATACCATGAACTTCTGCCAAGTAACCAGTCAATTGATTCTAAAGTACTGCTAGAACAGAAGGAATTTAAAGTAGCTGGTCTACCGTTTACTGGAAAGGAATCCTATACTATGAACTTCGCCGGTAACCAACAATTGATTCGAAAGTACTGTTCTAAAAGGGTTAATTAAAGTGAAGTCATCTATCGGGATTGGAAAGGAATCCTATACTATGAACTTCTGCCAGCGTAATCCAGTCAATTGTTTTGAAAAGTACTGCTAGAAACAGGTGAATTAAAGGAAGCCATCTATCAGGATTGGAAAGGAATCGGCGGCCACACCGTTGTTAACCAGTCAATTGAGTCTGAAAAGTACTGCGAAAGAAACAGGGTGAATTAAAGGAAGCCATCTATCAGGATTGGAAAGAATCCTATACTCATGAACTTCTGCCGCGTAACCAGTCAATTGATTCTGAAAAGTACTGTTTTGCAAAAGGTTAATTGGAATTAGCCATCTATCGGGATTGGAAAGAATCCTATACTATGAACTTCTGCCAAGTAACCAGTCAATTGATTCTGGAAAAGTATCAAGCAGAAACAAAGCAAGAATTAAAGGAAGCCATCTACCTGGATTGGAAAGAAATCCTATATTATGAACTTCTGCCAAGAACTGTCAATTGATTCTGAAAAGTACTTCAGAAACAGGGTGAATTAAAGGAAGCTATCTATCGGGATTGGAAAGTGAACTACACTATGAACCTTCATAAGTAAACTAAATGAATTGATTCCTGAAAAGTAATTATAGAACAGGGTGAATTAAAGGAAGCTATCTATCGGGATTGGAAAGGAATCCTATACTGCTGAAACTCTGCTAAGTAACCAGTCAATTGATTTTGAAAAGTACTGCGAGAAACAGGGTGGAATTAAAGGAAGCCATTTATCGATTGAAAAAGGAATCCAAGTGCTATGAGCTTGCCAAGTAATCAGTCAATTGATTCTGAAAAGTATCATGAGGAACAGGGTGAATTAAAGGAAGCTATCTATCGATTGGAAAGCGAATCCTATAATATGAACTCCTGCCAAGTAACCAGTCAATTGATTCTGGAAAAGTATCAAGTAGGAAACAGGGTGAATTAAAGGAAGCTATCTATCGATTGGTGCGAATCCTATACTCATGAACTGCCAAGTAACCAGTCAATGGATTCTGAAAAGGTATCAAGTAGAAACAGGGTGAATTAAAGAAGCCATCTATCGGATTGGTGCTAGAATCATACTCATGAACTTCTCCAAGCCAAGTAACCAGTCAATCGATTCTGAAAAGTACTGCTCACAAAAGGGTTAAATAAAGGAAGCCATCTATCGGGATTGGAAAGGAATCCCATACTATGAACTTTAAGCAGCAACTAGTCAATTGATTCTGAAAAGCACAAGTAGAAACAGGGTGACCAAAGGAAGGTATCTATCACGATTGAAAAGGAATCCTATACTATGAACTTCTGCCATGCAACTAGTCAACTGATTCTGGAAAAGTACTGGCCCGTAAAAGGGTTAATTAAAGAAGTTTATCTATCGGATTGGCATGAATCCTATACTATGAACTTCTGCTAAGTAACCAGTCAATTGTTTCTGAAAAGTACTGCGAGAAAACAGGTGAATTAAATGAAGCCATCTATCAGATTGAAAAAGGAATCCTATACTATGAACTTCTGCTAAGTAACCAGTCAATTGATTCTGAAAAAGTACTGCTCGCAAATGGGTTAATTAAAGGAAGCCATCTATCGGGATTGGAAAGGAACTTCTATACTATGAACTTCTGCTGAAGTAACCAGTCAATTGATTCTGAAAAGTACTGCGAGAAACAGGGTGAATTAAAGGAAGCCATCTATCGAGATTGAAAGGAATCCTATACTATGAACTTCTGCCAAGTAACCAGTCAATTGGATTTTGAAAGTACTGCGAGAAACAGGGTGAATTAAAGGAAGCCATCTATCGGGATTGGAAAGGAATCCTATGCTATGAGCTTGTTAAGTAACCAGTCAATTGATTCTGAAAAGTACTGCGAGAAACAGGGTGAATTAAAGGGAAGCCATCTATCGGGATTGGAAAGGAACTTATACTATGAACTCCTGCCACAATCCAGTCAATTGATTCTGAAAAGTACTGCGAGAAACAGGTGAATTAAAGGAAGCCATCTATCGGGATTGTAAAGGAATCCCATACTATGAACTTCTGCTAAGTAACCAGTCAATTGATTCTGAAAAGTACTGCGAGAAACAGGGTGAATTAAAGGAAGCCATCTATCGGGATTGGAAAGGAATCCTATACTATGAACTTCTGCTACAACCAGTCAATCGATTCTGAAAAGTACTGCTCTACAAAAGGGTTAAATAAAGGAAGCCATCTATCGGGATTGGGAAAGGAATCCTATACTATGAACTTCTGCCAAGTAACCAGTCAATTGATTCTGAAAAGTATCATAGAAACAGGGTGAATTAAAGGAAGCCATCTATCACGATTGAAAGGAATCCTATACCATGAATCCTGCCAAGTAACCAGTCAATTGATTCTGAAAAGTACTGCTCGCAAAAGTGGTTAATTAGCGAAGCCATCTATCGATTGGAAAGGAATCCTATATCATGAACTTCTGCTACAATCAGTCAATTGTTTCGGCGCATCATAGAAACAGGGTGAATTAAAGGAAGCCATCTATCAGGATTGAAAAGGAATCCTATACTATGAACTTCTGGTTAAGTAACCAGTCAATTGGATTCTGAAAAGTACTGCTCGCAAATGGGTTAATTAAAGGAAGCCATCTATCGATTGGAAGGAATCCTATACTATGAACTTACAACCAGTCAATTGATTCTGAAAAGCATCACAGAAACAGGGTGAATTAAAGGAAGCCATCTATCGATTGGAAAGGAATCCTATACTATGAACTTTGCCAAGTAACCAGTCAACTGATTCTGGAAAGTACTGCTCGCAAAAGGGTTAATTAAAGGAAGCCATCTATCGATTGAGGCGAATCCTATACTATGAACTTCTGCTAAGTAACTAACACCGAGTCTGAAAAGTATCAAGTAGAAACAGGGTGAATTAAAGGAAGCCATCTATCAGGATTGAAAGGAATCTCATACTATGAACTTCTGCCAAGTAACCAGTCAATTGGATTCTCTAAAAAGTACTGCTCGCAAAAGGGTTAATTAAAGGGAAGCCATCTATCGGGATTGGAAAGGAATCCTATACTATGAACTTCTGTTAAGTAACCAGTCAATTGATTCTGAAAAGTACTGCGAGAAACAGGGTGAATTAAAGGAAGCCATCTATCGATTGGAAAGGAATCCTATACTATGAACTTCTCACAAGTAACCAGTCAATTGATTCTGGAAAAGTACTCACAGAAACAGGTGAATTAAAGGAAGCCATCTATCGGGATTACAAAAGGAATCACCATGAACTTCTGCCAAGTAACCAGTCAATTGATTTTGAAAAGTATCATAGAAACAGGGTGGAATTAAAGGAAGCCATCTATCGGGATTGGAAAGGAATCTTAGCGCAGGAGCTTCGCTATAACCAGTCAATTGACTTGAAAAGTACTGCGGAGAAACAGGGTGAATTAAAGGAAGCTATCTGTCGGATTGGAAAGGAATCCTATACAGGAGTCGCTACAACCAGTCAATTGATTCGAAAGTACTGCTCGCAAAAGGGTTAATTAAAGGAAGCCATCTATCGATTGGAAAATAGAATCCTATACTTCATGAACTTCTGGCCAAGTAACTAGTCAACTGATTCTGGAAAAGTACTGCTCGCAAAAGGGTTAATTAAAGGAAGCCATCTATCGATTGGAAAAGAACCTATACATGAACTTCTGCCAAGTAACCAGCCAATTGATTCTGAAAAGTACTGCTCGCAAAAGGGTTACCCAAAGGAAGCCATCTATCGGGATTGGAAAGGAATCCTATACTATGAACTTCTGTTGAATAACCAGTCAATTGATTCTGAAAAGTACTGCCTGCAAAAGGGTTAATTAAAGGAAGCCATCTATCGACTAAAAGGAATCCTATACTATGAACTTTCAGTTAAGTATCCAGTCAATTGATTCTGAAAAGTACTGCTCGCAGCGAAGTTAATTAAAAGGAAGCCATCAATCGGGATTGGAAAGGAATCCTATACTATGAACTTCTGCTGCTAACCAGTCAATTGATTTCGAGGCATTGCTCGCGAAAAGGTTAATTAAAGGAAGCCATCTATCGGGATTGAAAGAATCTCACATTATGAACTTCTACAACAATCAGTCAATTGATTCTGAAAGTGGCACTGGCTCGCAGCGGTTAATTAAAGGAAGCCATCTATCGGGATTGAAAGTGAATCCTATATCATGAACTTCTGCTAAGTAACCAGTCAATTGATTCTGAAAAAGTACTGCTCTCGCAGCGGTTAATTAAAGGAAGCCATCTATCGGGATTGGAAAGGAATCCTATACTATGAACTTCTGTTAAGTAACCAGTCAATTGATCTTGAAAAGCATTGCTCGCAAAAGGGTTAATTAAAGGAAGCCATCTATCGGGATTGAAAGGAATCCTATACTGCGAACTTCTACAAGTAAATCAGTCAATTGATTTCTGAAAGTACTGCTCGCAGTACAAGCACTAAAGGAAGCCATCTATCGATTGGAAGGAATCCTATACTATGAAACTTCGTTAAATAACCAGTCAATTGATTCTTAGAAAAGTACTGCTCGCAAAAGGGTTAATTAAAGGAAGCCATCTATCGGGATTGGAAAGGAATCCTATACTATGAACTTCTGTTGAGTAACCAGTCAATTGATTCTGAAAAGTACTGTTCGCAAAAGGGTTAATTAAAGGAAGCCATCTATCGATTGGAAAGGAATCCTATACTATGAACTTCGTTTTAAGTAACCAGTCAATTGATTCTGAAAAGTACTGCTCGCGAAAAAGGGTTAATTAAAGGAAGCTACTCCATCGGGATTGGAAGCGAATCCTATACTATGAACTTGTTAGTAACCAGTCAATTGATTCTGAAAAGTACTGTGAGAAACAGGGTGAATTAAAGGAAGCCATCTATCGATTGGAAGGAATCCTATATTACAACTGGCAACCAGTCAATTGATTCTGGAAAAGTACTGCGAGAAACAGGGTGAATTAAAGGAAGCCATCTATCGATTGAAAGGAATCCTATACTATGAACTTCTGCTAAGTAACCAGTCAATTGATTCTGAAAAGTACTGCGAACAGGGTGAATTAAAGGAAGCTATCTATCAGATTGGAAAGGAATCCTATGATTTATGAACTTTGCCAAGTAACCAGTCAATTGATTCTGAAAGTACTGCTCGCAAAGGGTGAATTAAAGGAAGCCATCTATCGGGATTAAAGGAATCCTGATGCTATGAGCCACACAACCAGTCAATTGATTCTGAAAAGTACTACAGAAACAGGGTGAATTAAAGGAAGCCATCTATCGATTGGAAGGAATCCTATACTATGAACTCCTGCCAAGTAACCAGTCAATTGATTCTGAAAAGTACTGCGAAAGAAACAGGGTGAATTAAAGGAAGCCATCTATCGATTGGAACTTGTTGACCATGAACTTCTACAAGTAACCAGTCAATTGATTCTGAAAAGTACCAGAAACAGGGTGAATTAAAGGAAGCCATCTATCGGGATTGGAAATCCTATACTA
Organism: Ascarosepion bandense; assembly: GCA_037127315.1. Classification (NCBI taxonomy): domain Eukaryota; kingdom Metazoa; phylum Mollusca; class Cephalopoda; order Sepiida; family Sepiidae; genus Ascarosepion; species Ascarosepion bandense. Next base: position 63,379 of record JBBBDQ010030988.1, on the reverse strand, counting down.
TGAACTTCTGTTGCTAACCAGTCAATTGATTCTGAAAAGTACTGCGAGAAACAGGGTGAATTAAAGGAAGCCATCTATCACCATTGGAAAGGAACTTAGCGCTCATGAACTTCGCCAAGTAACCAGTCAACTGATTCTGAAAAGTACTGGCTCGCAAAAGGGTTAATTAAAGGAAGCCATTCATCGATTGGAAAGGAATCCTATACTATGAACTTCTGCCGAGTAACCAGTCAATTGTTTCTGAAAAGTACTGCGAGAAACAGGGTGAATTAAAGGAAGCCATCTATCAGGTTTGGAAAGGAATCCTATACTATGAACTTCTGCCAAGTAACCAGTCAATTGATTCTGAAAAGTACTGCTCGCAAAAGGGTTAATTAAAGGAAGCCATCTATCGGGATTGGAAAGGAATCCTATACTATGAACTTCTGCCAAGTAACCAGTCAATTGATTCTGAAAAGTACTGCGAGAAACAGGGTGAATTAAAGGAAGCCATCTATCGGGATTGGAAAGGAATCCTATATTATGAACTTCTGCCAAGTAACCAGTCAATTGATTCTGAAAAGTACTGCGAGAAACAGGGTGAATTAAAGGAAGCCATCTATCGGGATTGGAAAGGAATCCTATACTATGAACTTCTGCCAAGTAACCAGTCAATTGATTCTGAAAAGTACTGCGAGAAACAGGGTGATTTAAAGGAAGCCATCTATCGGGATTGGAAAGGAATCCTATGCTATGAACTTCTGCCAAGTAACCAGTCAATTGATTCTGAAAAGTACTGCGAGAAACAGGGTGAATTAAAGGAAGCCATCTATCGGGATTGGAAAGGAATCCTATGCTATGAGCTTCTGCCAAGTAACCAGTCAATTGATTCTGAAAAGTACTGCAAGAAACGGGGTGAATTAAAGGAAGCCATCTATCGGGATTGGAAAGGAATCCTATACTATGAACTTCTGCCAAGTAACCAGTCAATTGATTCTGAAAAGTACTGCGAGAAACAGGGTGAATTAAAGGAAGCCATCTATCGGGATTGGAAAGGAATCCTATACTATGAACTTCTGCCAAGTAACCAGTCAATTGATTCTGAAAAGTACTGCGAGAAACAGGGTGAATTAAAGGAAGCCATCTATCGGGATTGTAAAGGAATCCTATACTATGAACTTCTGCCAAGTAACCAGTCAATCAATTCTGAAAAGTACTGCTCGCAAATGGGTTAAATAAAGAGCCATCTATCGGGATTGGAGAGAATCCTATACTAGACTGCCAAGTAATCAGTCAATTGATTCTGAAAAGTACTGCTCGCAAAGGGTTAAAGGAAGCCATCTGAAAAGTTGGAAAGGAAGTCCTATACTATGAGAACTTCTGCAGTAACTTCAGTCAATTGATTCTAAAGTACTGCTCGCAAAAGGGTTAATTAAAAGGAAGCCATCTATCGGGATTGGAAAGGAATCCTATACTATGAACTTCTGCCAAGTAACCAGTCAATTGATTCTGAAAAGTACTGCTCGCAAAAGGTTAATTAAAGGAAGCCATCTATCGGGATTGGAAAGGAATCCTATACTATGAACTTCTGCCAAGTAACCAGTCAATTGATTCTGAAAAGTACTGCTCGCAAAGGGTTAATTAAAGGAAGCCATCTATCGAGATTGGGAAGGAATCTCATCTGTGAGCTTCTGCCAAGTAACCAGTCAATTGATTCTGAAAAGTACTGCTAGCAAAGGGTGAATTAAAGGAAGCCATCTATCGGGATTGGAAAGGAATCCTATACTATGAACTTCTGCAAGTAACCAGTCAATTGATTCTGAAAAGTACTGCTCGCAAAAGGGTTAATTAAAGAGTATCATCAAGTTGAAAGGAATCCTATACTATGTACTTCTGTAGTAAACAGTCAATTGATTCTGAAAAGTACTGCTGCCAAAAGGGTTAGTTAAAGGAAGCCATCATCGGGATTGGAAAGGAATCTATACTATGAACTTCTGCCAAGTAACCAGTCAATTGATTCTGAAAAGTACTGCGAAAACAGGGTGAATTAAAAGGAAATACCATCTATCGGGATTGGAAAGGAATCCTATACTATGAACTTCTGCCAAGTAACCAGTCAATCGATTCTGAAATGTACTGCTCACAAAAGGGTTAAATAAGAAATGACCATCTATCGGGATTGGAAAGGAATCCTATACTATGAACTTCTGCCAAGTAACCAGTCAATTAATTCTGAAAAGTACTGCGAGAAACAGGGTGAATTAAAGGAAGCCATCTATCAGGATTGGAAAGGAATCCTATACTATGAACTTCTGCCAAGTAACCAGTCAATTGATTCTGAAAAGTACTGCTCGCAAAAGGGTTAATTAAAAGGAAGCCATCTATCGGGATTGGAAAGGAATCCTATACTATGAACTTCTGCCAAATGACCAGTCAATTGTTTCTGAAAAGTACTGCGAGAAACAGGGTGAATTAAAGGGAGCCATCTATCAGGATTGGAAAGGAATCCTATACTATGAACTTCTGCCAAGTAACCAGTCAATTGATTCTGAAAAATTACTGCTCGCAAGGGTTAATTAAAGGAAGCCATCTATCGGGATTGGAAAGGAATCCTATACTATGAACTTCTGTAAGTAACCAGTCAATTGATTCTGAAAAGTACTGTGAGAAACAGGGTGAATTAAAGGAAGCCATCTATCGGGATTGGAAAGGAATCCTATATTATGAACTTCTGCCAAGTAACCAGTCAATTGATTCTGAAAAGTACTGCGAGAAACAGGGTCGAATTAAAGGAAGCCATCTATCGGGATTGGAAAGGAATCTATACTATGAACTTCTGCCAAGTAACCAGTCAATTGATTCTGAAAAGTACTGCGAGAAACAGGTGAATTAAAGGAAGCCATCTATCGGGATTGGAAAGGAATCCTATACTGTGAACTTCTGCCAAGTAACCAGTCAATGATTCTGAAAAGTACTGCGAGAAACAGGGTGAATTAAGGAAGCCATCTATCGGGATTGGAAAGGAATCCTATGCTATGAGCTTCTGCCAAGTAACCAGTCAATTGATTCTGAAAATTACTGCAAGAAACAGGGTGAATGAGAAGCCATCTATCGGGATTGGAAAGGAATCTATACTATGAACTTCTGCCAAGTAACCAGTCAATTGATTCTGAAAAGTACTGCGAGAAACAGGGTGAATTAAAGGAAGCCATCTATCGGGATTGGAAAGGAATCCTATACTATGAACTTCTGCCAAGTAACCAGTCAATTGATTCTGAAAAGTACTGCGAGAAACAGGGTGAATTAAAAGGAAGCCATCTATCGGGATTGTAAAGGAATCCTATACTATGAACTTCTGCCAAGTAACCAGTCAATCGATTCTGAAAAGTACTGCTCGCAAATGGAACAAATAAAGCCATCTATCGGGATTGAAGAATCCTATACTATGAACTTCTGCCAAGTAACCAGTCAATTGATTCTGAAAAGTCTGCTCGCAAAAGGGTTAATTAAAAAGGAAGCCATCTATAAGGTTGAAAGGAATCCCTGCCTATGAACTTCTGCCAAGTAATGATCAAGTGATTCACAATACTGCTACTGTAAAGGGTTAATTGAAGCCATCTATCGGGGTTGGAAATGAATCCTATACTATGAACTTCTGCCAAGTAACCAGTCAATTGATTCTGAAAAGTACTGCTCGTTAAAAGGGTTAATTAAAGGAAGCCATCTATCGGGATTGGAAAGGAATCCTATACTATGAACTTCTGCCAAGTAACCAGTCAATTGATTCTGAAAAGTACTGCTCGCAAAAGGGTTAATTAAAGGAAGCCATCTATCGGGATTGGAAAGGAATCCTATACTATGAACTTCTGCCAAGTAACCAGTCAATTGATTCTGAAAAGTACTGCTCGCAAAAGGGTTAATTAAAGGAAGCCATCTATCGGGATTGGAAAGGAATCCTATACTATGAACTTCTGCCAAGTAACCAGTCAATTGATTCTGAAAAGTACTGCTCGCAAAAGGGTTAATTAAAGGAAGCCATCTATCGGGATTGGAAAGGAATCCTATACTATGAACTTCTGCCAAATAACCAGTCAATTGATTCTGAAAAGTACTGCTCTTCAAAAGGGTTAATTAAAGGAAGCCATCTATCGGGATTGGAAAGGAATCCTATACTATGAACTTCTGCCAAAGTAACCAGTCAATTGATTCTGAAAAGTACTGCTCGCAAAAGGGTTAATTAAAGGAAGCCATCTATCGGGATTGGAAAGGAATCCTATACTATGAACTTCTGCCAAGTAACCAGTCAATTGATTCTGAAAAGTACTGCTCGCAAAAGGGTCAATTAAAGGAAGCCATCTATCGGGATTGGAAAGGAATCCTATACTATGAACTTCTGCCAAGTAACCAGTCAATTGATTCTGAAAAGTACTGCTCGCAAAAGGGTGAATTAAAGGAAGCCATCTATCGGGATTGGAAAGGAATCCTATACTATGAACTTCTGCCAAGTAACCAGTCAATTGATTCTGAAAAGTACTGCTCGCAAAAGGGTTAATTAAAGGAAGCCATCTATCGGGATTGGAAAGGAATCCTATACTATGAACTTCTGCCAAGTAACCAGTCAATTGATTCTGAAAAGTACTGCGAGAAACAGGGTGAATTAAAGGAAGCCATCTATCAGGATTGGAAAGGAATCCTATACTATGAACTTCTGCCAAGTAACCAGTCAATTGATTCTGAAAAGTACTGCTCGCAAAAGGGTTAATTAAAGGAAGCCATCTATCGGGATTGGAAAGGAATCCTATACGATGAACTTCTGCCAAGTAACCAGTCAATTGATTCTGAAGAGTACTGCGAGAAACAGAGATTGAATTAAAGGAGGCATCTCGAGTTGGAGAGAATCCTATACTATGAACTTCTGCCAAGTAACAGTCAATCGATTCTGAAATGTACTGCTCACAAAGGGTTAAATAAAGGAAGCCATCTATATCGAGTTGGAAAGGAATCCTATACTATGAACTTCTGCCAAGTAACCAGTCAATTGATTCTAGAAAGTACTGCGAGAAACAGGGTGAATTAAAGGAAGCCATCTATCAGGATTGGAAAGGAATCCTATACTATGAACTTCTGCCAAGTAACCAGTCAATTGATTCTGAAAAGTACTGTTCATAAATGGGTTAATTAAAGGGAAGCCCATCTATGGATTGGAAAGAAGTCTATCTATGAACTTCTGTAAGTAACCAGTCAATTGATTCTGAAAAGTACTGCGAGAAACAGGGTGAATTAAAGGCCATCTATCAAGTTGGAAAGGAATCCTATACTATGAACTTCTGCCAAGTAACCAGTCAATTGATTCTGAAAAGTACTGCTCGCAAAAGGGTTAATTAAAGGAAGCCATCTATCGGGATTGGGAAAGTCCTATGAACTTCTGCAGTCAATTAAGGTCTGAAAGTGCCTAAAAGCAGGGTGAATTAAAAGGAAGCCATCTATCAGGATTGGAAAGGAATCCTATACTATGAACTTCTGTAAGTAACCAGTCAATTGATTCTGAAAAATCTGCTCGCAAAAGGTTAATTAAAAGAAGTCATCTATCGGGATTGGAAAGGAATCCTATACTATGAACTTCTGTCAAGTAACCAGTCAATTGAATCTGAAAAGTACTACGGCTGAAGGGTGAATTAAAGGAAGCCATCTATCGGGATTGGAAAGGAATCCTATATTATGAACTTCTGCAAGTAACCAGTCAATTAGTTCCTGAAAAAGTACTGCGAGAAACAGGGTGAATTAAAGGAAGCCATCTATCGGGATTGAAGGAATCCTATACTATGAACTTCTGCCAAGTAACCAGTCAATTGATTCTAGAAGAGTACTGCTCGCAAAAGGGTTAATTAAAGGAAGCCATCTATCGGGATTGGAAAGGAATCCTATCGATGAACTTCTGCCAAGTAACCAGTCAATTAGATTCTGAAAAGTACTGCTCGCAAGGGTGAATTAAAGGAAGCCATCTATCGGGATTGAAGGAATCCTATGCTATGAACTTCTGCCAAGTAACCAGTCAATTGATTCTGAAAAGCACTGCTCGCAAAGGGTTGAGGTGAAGCCATCTATCGGGATTGAAGGAATCCTATACTATGAACTTCTGCCAAATAACAAGTCAATTGATTCTGAAAAGTACTGCTCGCAAAGGGTTAATTAAAGGAAGCCATCTGTCGGGATTGGAAAGGAATCCTATACTATGAACTTCTGCCAAGTAACCAGTCAATTGATTCTGAAAAGTACTGCTCGCAAAGGGTTAATTAAAGGAAGCCATCTATCGGGATTGGAAAGGAATCCTATACTATGAACTTCTGCCAAGTAACCAGTCAATTGATTCTGAAAAGTACTGCTACATAAAAGGGTTAATTAAGAGAGCCATCTATCGGGATTGGAAAGGAATCCTATACTATGAACTTCTGCAAGTAACAGTCAATTGATTCTGAAAAGTACTGCTCGCCAAGGGTGAATTAAGGAAGCCATCTATCGGGATTGGAAAGGAATCCTATACTATGAACTTCTGCCAATGTAACCCGGACTCAATTGATTCTGAAAAGTACTGCTCGCAAAGGGGTTAATTAAAGGAAGCCATCTATGTCCCAGCAGGTTGGAAAGGAATCCTATACTATGAACTTCTGCCAAGTAACCAGTCAATTGATTCTGAAAAGTACTGCTCGCAAAGGGTTAATTAAGGAAGCCATCTATGAGTTGGAGAGAATCCTATACTATGAACTTCTGCCAAGTAACCAGTCAATTTATTCTGAAAAGTGCTACGAGGAAACAGGGTGAATTAAAGGAAGCCATCTATCGGGATTGGAAAGGAATCCTATACTATGAACTTCTGCCAAGTAACCAGTCAATTGATTCTAAGTACTGCTCGCAAAGGGTTAATTAAAGGAAGCCATCTATCGGGATTGAAGGAATCTATACTATGAACTTCTGTAAGTAACAGTCAATTGATTCTGAAAAGTACTGCTCGCAAAAGGGTTAATTAAAGGAAGCCATCTATCGGGATTGAAGGAATCTACTATGAACTTCTGTAAGTAACCAGTCAATTGATTCTGAAAAGTACTGCTCGCAAAGGGTTAATTAAGGAAGCCATCTATCGGGATTGAAGGAATCCTATACTATGAACTTCTGCCAAGTAACCAGTCAATTGATTCTGAAAATACTGCTACTTAAAGGGTGAATTAAAGGGAAGCCATCTATCGGGATTGGAAAGAATCCTATACTATGAACTTCTGCAAGTAACCAGTCAATTGATTCTGAAAAAGTACTGCTCGCAAAGAGGTTAATTAAAGGAAGCCATCTATCGAGTTGGAAAGGAATCCTATACTATGAACTTCTGCCAAATAACCAGTCAATTGATTCTGAAAAGTACTGCTCGCAAAAGGGTTAATTAAAGGAAGCCATCTATCGGGATTGGAAAGGAATCCTATACTATGAACTTCTGCCAAGTAACAGTCAATTGATTGAAAAGTACTGCTTTCATGAAGGGTTAATTAAGGAGAAGCCATCTATCGGGATTGGAAAGGAATCCTATACTATGAACTTCTGCCAAGTAACCAGTCAAGTGATTCTGAAAAGTACTGCTGTAAAAGGGTTAATTAAGGAAGCCATCTATCGGGATTGGAAAGGAATCCTATACTATGAACTTCTGCCAAGTAACCAGTCAATTGATTCTGAAAAGTACTGCTACTTAAAGGGTGAATTAAAGGAAGCCATCTATCGGGATTGGAAAGGAATCCTATACTATAGAACTTCTGCCAAGTAACCAGTCAATTGATTCTGAAAAGTACTGCTCGCAAAAGGGTTAATTAAAGGAAGCCATCTATCGGGATTGGAAAGGAATCCTATAAACTTCTGCCAAGTAACCAGTCAATTGATTCTGAAAATTACTGCTACCAAGGGGTTAATTAGAAGCCATCTATCGGGATTGAAGGAATCTATACTATGAACTTCTGCCAAGTAACCAGTCAATTGATTCTGAAAAGTACTGCGCAAAAAGGGTTAATTAAAGGAAGCCATCTATCGAAGTTGGGAAAGAATCTACTATGAACTTCTGCCAAGTAACCAGTCAATTGATTCTGAAAAGTACTGCTCGCAAAAGGGTTAATTAAAGGAAGCCATCTATCGGGATTGGAAAGATCCTATACTATGAACTTCTGCAAGTAACCAGTCAATTGATTCTAGAAAAGTACTGCTCGCAAAAGGGTTAATTAAAGGAAGCCATCTATCGGGATTGGAAAGGAATCCTATACTATGAACTTCTGCCAAATAACTAAGTCAATTGATTCTGAAAAAGTACTGCTCGCAAAAGGGTTAATTAAGGAAGCCATCTGTCGGCATTGAAGGAATCCTATACTACATGAACTTCTGCCAAGTAACCAGTCAATTGATTCTGGAAAGTACTGCTGCAAAAGGGTTAATTAAAGGAAGCCATCTATCGGGATTGGAAAGGAATCCTATACTATGAACTTCTGCCAGTTAACCAGTCAATTGATTCTGAAAAGTACTGCTCGCAAAAGGGTTAATTAAAAGGAAGCCATCTATCGGGATTGCAGAGAATCTATATTGTGAACTTCTGCCAAGTAACCAGTCAATTGATTCTGAAAAGTACTGCTCGCAAAAGGGTGAATTAAAGGAAGCCATCTATCGGGATTGGAAAGGAATCCTATACTATGAACTTCTGCCAAGTAACCAGTCAATTGATTCTGAAAAGTACTGCTCGCAAAAGGGTTAATTAAAGGAAGCCATCTATCGGGATTGGAAAGGAATCCTATACTATGAACTTCTGCCAAGTAACCAGTCAATTTATTCTGAAAAGTACTGCGAGAAACAGGGTGAATTAAAAGGAAACCATCTATCGGGATTGGAAAGGAATCCTATACTATGAACTTCTGTCAAGTAACCAGTCAATTGATTCTGAAAGGTACTGCTCGCAAAAGGTTAATTAAAAGGAAGCCATCTATCGGGATTGGAAATGAATCCTATACTATGAACTTCTGCCAAGTAACAGTCAATTGATTCTCGAAAAGTACTGAGAAACAGGGTGAATTAAAGGAAGCCATCTATCGGGATTGAAAGGAATCCTATACTATGAACTTCTGTCAAGTAACCAGTCAATTGATTCTAGAAAAGTACTGCTACTTAAAGGGTTAATTAAGGAAGCCATCTGTAAAGGTTAAGGAAAGGAATCCTATACTATGAACTTCTGCCAAGTAACCAGTCAATTGATTCTGAAAAAGTACTGCTCGCAAAAGGGTTAATTAAAGCCATCTATCGGGATTGGAAAGGAATCCTATACTATGAACTTCGCCAAGTAACCAGTCAATTTGATTCTTGAAAAGTACCAAGTATGAAAACAGGGTGAATTAAAGGAAGCCATCTATCGGGACTTGGAAAGGAATCCTATACTATGAACTTCTGCCAAGTAACCAGTCAATTGATTCTGAAAAGTACTGCTGTAGAAACAAGGTGAATTAAAGGAAGACCATCTATCAGGATTGGAAAAAGGAATCCTATACTATGAACTTCTGCCAAGTAACCAGTCAATTGATTCTGAAAAGTACTGCAAGTAGAAACAGGGTGAATTAAAGGAAGCCATCTATTGGGATTGGAAAAGGAATCCTATACTATGAACTTCTGCCAAGTAACCAGTCAATTGATTCTGAAAATGTACTGCGTAAAGGAAACAGGGTGAATTAAAGGAAGCCATCTATCGGGTGGGATTGGAAAGGAACTTCCTATGAACTATGAACTTCTGCCAAAAGTAACCAAGTCAATTGATTCTGAAAAGTACTGCGTAGAAACAGGGTGAATTAAAGGAAGCCATCTATCGGGATTGGAAAGGAATCCTGTACTATGAACTTCTGCCAAGTAACCAGTCAATTGATTCTGGAAAAGTACTACAGAAACAGGGTGAATTAAAGGAAGCCATCTATCGGGATTGGAAAGGAATCCTATACTATGAACTTCTGCCAAGTAACCAGTCAATTGATTCTGAAAAGTACTGCCTCGCAAAAGGGTTAATTAAAGGAAGCCATCTATCGGGATTGGAAAGGAATCCTATACCTATGAACTTCTGCCAAGTAACCAGTCAATTGATTCTGAAAAGTACTTCCGCGAGAAACAGGGTGAATTAAAGGAAGCCATCTATCGGGATTGGAAAGGAATCCTGTACCTATGAACTTCTGCCAAGTAACCAGTCAATTGATTCTGAAAAAGTAACTTAGCGAGAAACAGGGTGAATTAAAGGAAGCCATCTATCGGGATTGGAAAGGAATCCTATACTATGAACTTCTGCCAAGTAACCAGTCAATTGATTCTGAAAAGTACTGCGAGAAACAGGGTGAATTAAAGGAAGCCATCTATCGGGATTGGAAAGGAATCCTATACTATGAACTTCTGCCAAGTAACCAGTCAATTGATTCTGAAAAGTACCTGCGAGAAACAGGGTGAAAATTTAAAGGAAGCCATCTATCTGGGATTGGAAAGGAATCCTATACTATGAACTTCTGCCAAGTAACCAGTCAATTGATTCTGAAAAGTACTACAGAAACAGGGTGAATTAAAGGAAGCCATCTATCGGGATTGGAAAGGAATCCCTATACTATGAACTTCTGCCAAGTAACCAGTCAATTGATTCTGAAAAGTACTGCGAAAAGAAACAGGGTGAATTAAAGGAAGCCATCTATTGGGATTGGAAAGGAATCCTATACTATGAACTTCTGCCAAGTAACCAGTCAATTGATTCTGAAAATGTACTGCGAGAAACAGGGTGAATTAAAGGAAGCCATCTATCGGGATTGGAAAGGAATCCTATACTATGAACTTCTGCCAAGTAACCAGTCAATTGATTCTGAAAATGTACTGCGAGAAACAGGGTGAATTAAAGGAAGCCATCTATCGGGATTGGAAAGGAATCCTATACTATGAACTTCTGCCAAGTAACCAGTCAATTGATTCTGAAAATGTACTGCTCGCAAAAGGGTGAATTAAAGGAAGCCATCTATCGGGATTGGAAAGGAATCCTATACTATGAACTTCTGCCAAGTAACCAGTCAATTGATTCTGAAAAGTACTGCGAGAAACAGGGTGAATTAAAGGAAGCCATCTATCGGGATTGGAAAGGAATCCTATACTATGAACTTCTGCCAAGTAACCAGTCAATTGATTCTGAAAAGTACTGCGAGAAACAGGGTGAATTAAAGGAAGCCATCTATCGGGATTGGAAAGGAATCCTATACTATGAACTTCTGCCAAGTAACCAGTCAATTGATTCTGAAAAGTACTGCGAGAAACAGGGTGAATTAAAGGAAGCCATCTATCGGGATTGGAAAGGAATCCTGTACTATGAACTTCTGCCAAGTAACCAGTCAATTGATTCTGAAAAGTACTGCTCGCAAAAGGGTGAATTAAAGGAAGCCATCTATCGGGATTGGAAAGGAATCCTATACTATGAACTTCTGCCAAGTAACCAGTCAATTGATTCTGAAAAGTACTGCTCGCAACAGGGTGAATTAAAGGCAGCCATCTATCGGGATTGGAAAGGAATCCTATACTATGAGCTTCTGCCAAGTAACCAGTCAATTGATTCTGAAAAGTACTGCTTATAACTGAATGAATAAAAGGCAGCAATTCAAGAAAAACCCAGAATTGGGAAACAGGAAAGGATAATGCTAGACCCCACATTTGATGACCTGACAAAAAATGTCACTTGGCGGGTATGTGTTACCCCACCCACAATATTCACCAGACATTGCTTCTTTGCATTTTCATTTATTCAGGTCCTTGCAAAATAATCTCAATGATAAAAATTTTTAATTTTTTGGATGACAGAAAAAAGAACCACCACTAAGCAGAGAAACCACAAAAATTGTGGCTGGATGGAATTTTAAGTTGAAGTAAAAAAAAGGAGAAAGGTTTTAAAAAAAAAGATGGTTCATATTTAGTTGAATAAAACATGGCATAATTTTGTCATGGGATTTAATTTCCCTTAAAAATCAACATGGACTTTCCAGACAACCCAATAATATAAGTAAATTGATAATATATTTTCCTTTATGTTTCTATTATAAAAATTAATTATTGAACTCTCGTTCATATTTCTGATAGACTTTTATTATGTTATCAGTTACATACTTATAAGGCATTTCAATTAAAATCAATAGTTATATATTTTACTAAGAATTAATGTTGTGGCAAACTATTTTTTCAATGTGAAAATTTAAAACTGTTTGTTCTTTTAAGAAAATATACCTCAAATATAGATGATATAATTAATTCCCATAATAGGCATATTTTAATGAACCTAAATAATACCGACGTTAAATCCTGAATTGTTTATAAATGTAATTGTAATTCTGTGGATACCTACCCAGTGCAGGGCAAATGGAAATCCACCCAAGTAATTTATGAAGCCCGTATTTCTCCATCTAACAACAAAGACAATTACCGGACTTATATTGGCATGTCCGCGGGCTCTTTCAAACAGAGACTTTACAACCACAAGTACTCGTTTTCGAACCCTACCCAAAGATTCCAGATGGCACTATCACATAGATTCTGGAAAATGAAGGAGGAAGGGCAGGACCCTATAATCAGCTGGAAATTAATTGGCTCAGCTTGTTTTTTGAGATAGGTGCCGTCTATGTTTATTAGAGAAGATTCTGATTTTGAAGTATCCTCATCAGGACTTACTTTTGAATCTTAGGAAGGAATTCATTAATAAGTGCCGTCATAGGGCGGATTTTAAACTTTAAATTTTAAATTTTTAAATTGTTAATTTTTAAATATTAATTTTTTTAATTTTTAATTTTTTAATTTTTAATTTTTCTTTTTATAAATTTTATGTATATGTGTATGTTTGTGTGTGTATGTGCATATTTGTATATATGTGTGTATATATGTATATATGTATGTGTGTATATATGTATTTATGTGTGTAAAAAAATTTTTAGCTATTTAAATGCTCTTTTTTATAATATTCATTAATTTTTTATATTTTTTATGTGTGTGCATATATATAATGTATATGTGTGTGTGTGTGTGTGTATATATGTGTGCATGTGTGTGTGTACACATATATATTGTGTGTGTGAATTTTTGTATATGTGTACACATATATATGTGTGTATGTGCATGTATGTGTATATACGTATATAAGTCTGTATAGAATTGAATGTAAGTGTGTGTGTGTATGTGTATGTATGCATATATGTATTCATAATCAAAGAATTGTGTGTGTGTGTATGTGTATGTATGTATGTGTGTACTTCTATATGTATGTATAATTGTAAATGGAATTTTTTTTTACCTAGCGGTGTCTTTATTTAGTTTAAATCAAATGACCTAATTTTTTTTTTTTAAATTTTATTTTCAATCCTATATCTTTTTATTCCCTTTAAAAATAATTATGCCTTTTTAAGTAAAGTCCTTTTTCTAATACTTCAACGTTTTTGGGAAGTTAGGTTTTTGAATATGTCCAGCGTCTGTAATATATAAAAAATTTTTTCTTTCTTTTCTTTTCTTTTCTTTTCTTTTTCCCTCCCTTCCTTCCTTTATCTCTCTTATCTCCCACCTTTTTTCCGTGTTGTTCAGTTGTGTATATATAAATATAATAATTACTGTTAATTAGTTTTTGGTGATAATTAAATTAGACCAGTGTACAGTTGTATTAAAAAGTTCTCAATATTGTAGAGATTTTGAATATTTTTTACTTAGAAATGAGCTATTACTGAAACTGAAGCATTTTCAGGTGATTTATAATAACTAATTATTCACACACACACACACACACACACACACACACACACACACACACATATATATAGCACAAGTATGTTATAATATCACTACAAAGTAGCTATTTTCTTTAAACACTTCTCATGTTTTGTCAAGTGATGGTGCTGATTGCGAGATGAAGAGCTTTAAAAGGTTGAAAACTATCCAAACCCCCTCAACAGATATATTAAACATACATATTATCTGACATTTAAAGCATGACTCTGAATTTTATACATTACACAATCATCAGATTCATATTATAAAGCAATGGCAATGGTTACCAAAAATAACAAATGCAGTTCGCAAATTTGCAATGCCGTTGCTTAGCGGAGTTTTATGTGAACACAATATAAAATCATCACTGATGATGGATGTTATTGTGTTACCATCCTTATAACCTCTCTGAAGATGGCTCATGTGAGCTGAAAGCTTAGAACCAACTTAATAAAAAATTATCCAAATGTTGGAGAATTTTTGTCTTTATTTTCAACTGAAATTAAAGCCCAAATACGTTTAGAACGGCTCATGATTAAACATAATAATTGTCTCTTATATTTAACAGTATATGTTTAGAAAATTATTTGCTGCCTCAATACACTATATATATATATATATATATATATATATATATATATATATATATATATAAAAGGTAACAAATCATTTTTAAATTTCCATAAAAATAATTTTTATCATCAGTTACCAACCATTAACTGATTCATAGTGTTAAAACATGAAACCTTTTGTGTAGAGAAGTAAAAATTTTTTATTATGATCACTTATAATAAAAATATTATGATATATATATATATATATATATATATATATATATATATATATATATTGTTATATACGTAACTATAAACATCAATAGCTATGTCCCAATCCTCGTAAATACGTTGGGCACTATTGTGAGGGGAATTAGAATGCTGTCTAGCAGTTCACCACTAGCAGTGGTTATCTACTTCATGCAGTTGGTGAGTATTGTATTTTGCTGATGTTATAATGATTACTATTTTATTTTTCAACATCCATTTTAGTTATTTCTCATTCAGTAACCTTTTTAAGTTACAACATTATGCTCTCATTACAATTGAGCTCTCTGGAGAAGAAAATTTTAAAAACAGTTTCCACTTCTGCGATATAAGTATTACTCTTCAGAAATGAATTGCATTCTTTCAGTGACTGGCGTGTGTATGCACTGCTTATATACAACACATTAAAATTTCCCTTTTCTGATTCCATGCGCCTATGGCTTATGGGGTAGCGACTCTGACTGACACCAAATCGGTCGAATTTCAATCTCGGCCAGAAGCAAGTGGATGTGTCTAGCCACACTGATGAGCTGTGATACAGCGAAACAGGCTTGTATGTGGATGACTAATATATATATATATATATATATATATATATATATAATAAATTTTCAATATTCAAAAATGTTGAATGAACATTTTGACATAAAATTCCTAGGAGAGATTTTACATAATCTCAGCAACGATCCTTCTTTCAAAATGGAAATTAAAAAAAAAAAAATGACCGTTGGTGAGATGAGGTAAAATCTCTCTTAGAGATTTTATATCGAAATGTTCATTCAACATTTTTGAATATTGAAAATTTATTTTAATTTATATTAGCTCTGTAATTTTAATTACATTAAGCTCTCCTCCTGTATCATTTTTTAATATTAAAAATTTTTAATATTAATTAGGATCAGGGTCTTGGGATTTACCTTCCTACTTTTCCATTTTGGATTAAAGTATTATAAAATATATATATATATATATATATATATTTAGTATATCGAGGCAGCAAGTAATTTTCTAGACATATTCTATTAAATATAAGAGACAATGAATGTCTATTATGTTTAATCATGAGCCGTTCTAAATGTCGTATTTTTGCTTTAATTTCAGTTGAAAATAAAGACAAAAATTCTCCAACATTTGGATAATTATTTATTTATTAAGCTTAGAAGAAAACCAATAAATAATTATCCAAATGTTGGAGAATTTTTGTCTTTATTTTCAACTGAAATTAAAGCAAAAATACGACGTTTAGAACGGTCATGATTAAACATAATAGACATTCATTGTCTCTTATATTTAATAGAATATGTCTAGAAAATATATATATATATATATATATATATATATATATATATATATATTCCCTCCTGTCATGCTCAGGGGCAATAACCTGTGAAGAAACAGCTAATAATCCTCACAAATATTTTGATGGCAGGTGTACACTCATTTTGTAACTGATGTTCAAAATCAGGTAGAATTTCATTGAAACACATTTTCTTACTTGTTGGTTTATTGGGAAATAAAACCTTTTCAAAATATAAAATATGTTAGGCCCCAAAAATATGTTAGGTCTCTAAAATATGTTAGGCCCCAAAAATATGTTAGGTCTCTAAAATATGTTAGGTCTCTAAAATATACTGCCATCTTTTGTAACAACAAGTTCTCAAACATATATCTATGAACAATTCTTGTGGTCCTGGGTATGACAGTAAACTGCATCTGGCAGCAAGGCCTCTGATTGGGAGGAGCATGGAACTACTTCTTATTTGCTATTTTTCCAGGTACACCCTGACCTCGAGTAGTAGCACCTGTTAGGGTCCCAGCTATTGGCAAATAGTTAACCCCAAACTGGGGGTTAAAACACTATGAAAGTATAAAAACAGACTTTTATAGAAATATATACATAAAAAATAGAATTTTATAGTAAAATATATATTTTTAAAAGAAAAGAATTATTACCAGCAATACATTTTTAAATACAAAACTAGAAAACATCTACAGTTTTCTAAAATAAAAAAAAATTTTTAAATTTTCATCAAAATTTGAGTAAATCAACCTTCTCACTATGACTGAACATTAAAAAAAATACCTAAAAACCCCACCATCTTAGCATTAAAAAAAAACAAGAGGTTGATATACTGTTAAACAAAACCCAATCTCGCACTCAATTCTTGTGTTCATTCAAAACAAATATTTGTTAGCAAAAAAAATAAAATAAAATGAGAAAAAAATCACTAAAAAAAATGAAAAATAAAATCAAAATGTATTTGGTCATTAGCAAAATCTGTATTGTGTGTGTGTGTGTGTGTGTGTGTGTGTGTGTGTGTGTGTGTGCGTGTGTGTGCGTGTGTGTGTGTGCGTGTGTGTGTCTGTGTGTGTGTGCCATTGTGTTAAAAATAAAATCTCAAAATAAATCTATAGTCTCTAGTCCAGTCTGTTAGTTAACGTGCCATCTGTGATACATGCTTGGGCAATCATGTCTCAAAAGAGTGACTAGGCAGAAGATTTTCCCACAGTAGGTTGCCATTACTTTCTGTGGTAGACTGGTTGCCAACCAAGGCTTTAGAACCCACTCTGTACTGCTATTTAATCCATAGCTGGTGGGAAGAAACGGATTAATCCCTTTGCCCAAGAGTATTTGCCCGTAAGTGAATGTACCCTGAAATATACAAAACAAAAGAACTTGCTATGAAAATCTCTATGTTAGTCAAAATGCAGACAACTTTATTCAGGTTACTACTAAAATATACTGGTGTTTTAATCTGTCACAGGATGCTTTCAAATTGCAACAAAGAACATTTATCTTTGACCAATACCAAAAACATATTCTTTTCTATTTCAAGACCAAATTAAAAGGAAATATAAGTTAATTCAAAAGTTTAACAAAATTAATGAAATCTAAACTAAGATATTTCTCTTTATTGACTACTAAAAAATTATCCCTTGACACTTGTTTTAAGGAAATGAAATCTTGATTACTTGACCTCTAAATAGATTGAAATTTTACCACTCACCAATATTTTTTTATAGTAAATATTATTTTAACCTTATGAAATTACTTACCTAGTGTAGAAGATGGCAATAACTCTCTCTCTCTCTCTCTCTCTCTCTCTCTGGAGATACTTGTTAAAACATGAAATTATTATTAAAATCTACATAAAAAGTGATTAAAGTTGATTCCATCTTAAAAAATGTCGAGTTTTTATTCACTAAAAGGACTGTTTGAAAATCACCCTTCTTTAACCTTTAAATAGAATTATTGAATAATTAGGAATGATTCATATTTTTAACGTCCGAAACATTTTTCACATATTAAATATTATTTATAAAGACTAAGAGAAATTAAATACTTCTCTACTTCTGTGACAAACAAAAAATTTTAATTTTAAAAATAAAACAGGATCCTTTGAAAATAAAAAAAACTAATGCAGCAGAAACGAAAAATTATTTAAAAATAGTATCGGATGAAATATAAGTTTATTTCTTTTTATCCAAGACCTACTAAATGTGCGTGCGAAAAAAAATCACCATATATTTCTGAATTTTTCCAGTTTTGACATGTTTCGTGGATCCGGTTTAAACATCTGACAATAAGTTTTATTTTATTTTTTTTAAATGCGGTACTAAATGGAAAATTACTTCAGAATGTAAAAGGCAAGTTTACCAATTTTTAAGTTTTATTAAATTACAATTTTTTAATTATTAATCACAAAAGTTTGATTTTTTATTTTTTTATTTTTTAAACATTTATGGAAGAAAAAACTGTGCTCAGATGATAAAACTATTTAGAAACTAATCTGAGGGAGATAAATCAGTGACTGGTATGAGGAAACGATTTGGATGTTAAAAAAAGATATGCGAACAATTTGTTTTGAATTTGAAATTGATGATCCTTTTAGTTTTCAAATGCGAATTCAGTATTGCATTATACCCAACTATCTTGAATTCATTTAATATCCAATGAAATATAAACGAATAAGAAAATAATTAGTAAATTTTTAGCCAATTCTTTATAATTTTGATTTGCTTCTTTATTTTTAAGTTTCGCGACATGTACGACGTCTTTTCAGACCCTGACCTGTTGACTTCCGCTAACAGCTTTTAGGAGCAAAGTAGAAAAAAATAAAATTTCTTTTATTCTAATTATTAGAAAAATATGCTACCATATAAAAACCTAATTTATTTTTTTTACATACAACCATATGACCAGATTAAATATTTTCGCATAATTTATTTTATTTAAACTGCAGAAATACGGGAAGCAGCTTTTTATTGTGGCGCCCCCTTGCAGCTGATAGCAAGGGTAAGTAACTCTTCATGTCTGAGATAGTTGAGTGTCGTCTTGCTTTTTTACAACGAAAGCTGCTTGCATGCAACACATAAAACAGGGTGAAGACGACAAAAAGCAAGCAGAATCTGCCCCGAACCAATTTGTGGAGGCAGTAACAAAACTAAATTCACCCAATTCATCTCCTCCGAGAAGGTAAAATAACCGAAAAAAAAAATATAACGAAGCAAGATGAACTCCAACCAAAGCGGAGCAGGTAGCAGCATGGGATCCGGGGAAGTATATACCTGCGACTACAAGGCCGGGGACACGGGAGCTGCCGGTGCGATTAGCCTCAAGATTTTGGTACCTAACGCTGTTGCTGGGGCTATTATTGGTAAAGGAGGAGAGACGATAGCCCGGGTCCAAAGCGAAGCGGGGGCCAAACTGAAGATGTCAAAGTCGAACAACTTCTACCCAGGCACCACGGAAAGGGTGTGTTTGATAACTGGGCCGTTTGAAGCCGTCCGTAAAGTGCATAACTTCATAATGGAGAAGATCCGCGAAAAGCCTGAGTTAAACCCGAAATACGAGGACTACCGCGGTCCATTTGAACGACACCAACAGGTGAAGATTTTGGTTCCGAATAGTACAGCTGGTATGATCATCGGAAAAGGCGGCAACTTTATCAAGCAGATTAAATCCGAAAGTGGAGCTTCAGTTCAGATATCCCAAAATCAGAAGGGTACGTATATCCCCGAACGATGTGTGACAGTTGCTGGAGATATTGATGCAAATAGAAATGCAGTCGAAATGATCTTACGGGTCATTGCAGAAGATCCCCAGAGTGGCTGTTGTCCTAATATAAGTTACGCCGATTTTGTAGGTCCCATTGCTAGTTCTAATTCCAACACTCTGCCATTTACTCACATCAATTTCAGGAATCAGGAACAAATGGGAATGACCGCCAATAACAATTTAGGAACATTCAATTTCGGTTTCAACAACAACAATTTCAACAACAATTCCAACACTAGTGCTGTGTCTAACATGGGTGTAAACACGGCTAACCTTGGAGGTGGGGGTTCGAGTGGGGGTGGTGGTAATGCTGCTGGTGGAAGCATCAATAGTACAGCACTGGAGAATCTAAAAGCTACTCTCCGTGGTTGTGGTTTCTCAGAGTTGGCAATTGAAGAAATAGGAGCTGCCATGAACACCCTTGCTAGTTATGGCATTCTAACCAGCATTGGATTGAGTCTTGGAGGACTTGGTAATCTAGGTGCTGGAGGTGGAGGAGGGCTTAACTTAAACCTTCAGGGCTTGCAGGGGTCAACTATGATGTCAGGATGTAACACACCCACCACCAGTGTCAGCAACCCCTTTATGAATAACTCAAACAACAACTGCGTATTTGGCCCTGTGGGTAGTTGTCCATCAGCCATGGAAAATTTTACATCCACTTGTGCAAGTTCAAGTCCGTTCAATAATTCTTCAGCAAACATCAACAGCGAACGGTTTGGTGGCAGTCCTATGCTCAGTGACTCCTTCAGTACTACTGTCAACTATTCCCTGAACAACGCTTTATTTGCCGGAGGTCCCAGTTCTTCTGGTGACCAAATGAAGAACCAGATGTCTTTTAGTCACAACTCACCTATGTACAGCCCAGCTGAAGATAAGTCAGGACCAGCTACAAAGAATGAAATTGAAGTTGCAGAAACAATTGTAGGTGCCATCCTTGGGCCAGGTGGTAAAGGTATTGTTGAACTTCAACAATTGACAGGTACAAATATACAGATCTCCAAGAAAGGTGTCTATGTTCCTGGCACTCGCAACAGGGTCGTTACTATCACAGGCACACCAAACAACATCTCAAAGGCTCAGGTCCTTATCCAACAGCGTCTTCAGCAAGAAGAAATGAAACGTGCTCGACAACCCCAAGTCCGTTAAAACTTTTCCTTACGTTGTTTATGTTAGGCTGGGAGAATAATCTTTCAAAGCATATTTCAATTATTGGTTCATTTTGAGTTTTAAACAAATAACTTAAAAAAAAAATTACAAAAAAATAAAATGAATGAATGGAAAAAAAAACTATTTTAGATTAGATGATTTTAGCTGTTGTTAAATGTCAGTTGGCAAATGTTATTAGCCAGTCACTTGTTTGATTCTTAAATCTTATAGCATGTTTAATTATGATTATTTTAAACACTATTCTTAATAATAACCACAATACTGCGATCTGAAGTCCAATGGTTTTCATAACATTTTTCTTAAGCTGTCTGACAATTGAAGTTTGTGGGAGGTAATCATCATTTATCATTAATTCACACCCAATCAACAACAAATGAAAAGTACCATAAAACTATTCATTATTGAAACTGTAATTGAATGGTTTTATGTTAGTCTCATTCTGTTTGTGTGTTTGTTTGTTTGTTTTTTTTATATATCAATGATGATGCTGTTCCCCACCATAAAACTGAAATTATAAGCAAGATTTAGCAACAGTCTTTAAAAGATTTTCTGTCCACAACAAACATATTAATTATTATTTGAGTTAAACATTCTTCATATATATATATATATATATATATAATTTTTGTTTTCTGAGTGTTTTCAAATGTTGTTGATGTGTGTGAAATATTTTATCTTTTTTTCAAAAAATCTTTTTTGTCACTTGCATGATTTTAATTTATTTTGATTTGTACATTTTGAATATTCCATAATCCTAATTCAAATTTTTATTTTCATTCAGCTTTTTTATTGGGTATACATCAGCTTTTTGATTACATTAAGTGATTCTTTTTTTTATTTGCATTTTATTACACTAAAAACATATTTTCCCTTGTGTTAAAAAAATGTTGAAAATATCTAGATTTACAAAAAATAATTTTAACATCAATTTCTGCTTGAAATCTCAAGTAAGTTCTATAAATGTATTTTGAAATTGTAATAAAAATACATTCTAAATTAGCATTTGACTGATGCTAAAACTTCTGTATACATACAGATACACATCCACATTTATACAGGCTATCAATAGACAAGCCTTGTATAGAAACATATCTAAGTACATCAGAAGTATATGCGCGCACACACACACATTTATATATGCCTATATTTATACTCCCACATCTATACATACACACACACGCACATATATATATATATATGATATATAATATATATATAATAATATATATATATATAATAATATATATAATATATATAATCATATATATAATATATAATATATATATAATAATATATATAATATATATATATATATGTATATCTTTGCAAATAAATATCTCAATCTCAAAATGCTGGTCATTGAACTTATGGCCTTTAAATATCAGCTCTATTATTATTATACATACACACACACACACACACACACACACGCACATACATATACATATATATATATATATATATATATATATATATAATATATACAATACATAATCACAGATATGTATATCTTTGCAAATAAATATCTCAGTCTCAAAATGCTGGTCATTGAACTTATGGCCTTTAAATATCAGCTCTATTATTATTAGATATGCAGATATCAGACAATTTTTCTGAAATGGGATCCTGATTTGGAACCTTTCAATTTTTCAATTGTTAACACTGCATTTTTCGAAAATTGCTTTGTAAAATTGTACGTTATCAAAAGGATTATCATATTCATGCAGCCACAACACATTTTGTTTAAAATGGAGAGAAATCATGATTATTACAATTCAGAATGATGTATGCATTTGTGTCTATTTAACATAAATATATTATTATAATATATACATAGATGTCAGTCTAACTTGTGCGGGGATTGGGCATTATGTAGATTGTTGATTATGCATGTCTAAACATAATGGTATTTTGCAAACAAAACTTTGAATTGTAATAATTTGTTCTTCACCTACATGAGCAACACTGTCTTTCTTTTCAATGTGCATTTAACTAATTAACTAAACTGGTGATGTCAGTTTTTTATTTTATTTTTTTTATTTTAGATCAAGATTGCACCTTGTCCTATTACTGTTTAAAATGTTACAGTGGGTGTCATGGCTCATGTGGTAAAGACATAACTTTTTTTTTTTTTTTTTTTTTTTTTTTCCTTGGCCAGCCATATTAGTAACCTCTTAGTGCAGGTTTCAAATCTGGGAAATGCCATCTAAACCTTGGGCAAGTCTTTCACACCTCATGCCCACTGTGGTCAGTCCATTTGTATACTTGTAATATTCCCAATACTGAATGCTATAGATATCAGAGTTTTAACTTGGGTGATTTTCTTCTTTTATGTAAATTTTTTTTTTTTTGTTTTTTGTATGTTATTATATATTCGGAGAATTCCGGCTGTATTGTTCTTGAATCTTGTGAGGAATGGCAACTAATGGTAATGGTGATGTTAAAATCAGTTATAAATGTTTCAACCAAATCCATTTTTTTTCTCTCTCTTTTTCTCTCAACAATATGGGGTTTACTTTACACACACGCACACATATTTTCATTGATACTCTTTCACACTTCATTCCAAAGTTAAAAGAAACTAAAAGGTTCATAGTTTTATTCCCTGTCATTTTTTTTAATGGCCAATTAAATTGGTAATCCATCCCATGATATTTTTTTCTTTTTATCTTAAAACAATTTCTTGTGCATAAAGATGTTTTTTCCATTCATACCCACTCATCTAGCATGTAAAGAAAAAATAAAAGCTAAGGAATGGCTAATTTTGTTTTTTTTTTTTTTTTTGTTTTTTTTTATGGAATTGCCAATCATAAAGATAAAAAAAAAAAGTTTTTTAATTCAGTGATGTGATCCCACCAGGTGCAATATTTTTGGATTGCCCAGTTTTTGTCTGGCAACCCATTGTCTTTTTCTTTGTATTGTACTCTCTTGTTATACTTTCATTAATAAACATTCATTATGAATATTACAAATAGCAGTTTTTAAGGAATGACTTTTTAACTGTTCAAGTAAATTATTTTGAGTTTTCTTTTCTAATATTTAATTTGTTTTATTATAATATTTCATTAAATAAATACATATTAGTTTAAATATTGGTAACTTTGAAAGTTACTGCAAATGTAAATAGTTTTTGGTTTAACTTTAAATATTTCTAAGCAAAAAAAAAAAAGCAAGTCTATGTATCAAATCTATTATTTAAAAAAAACGAAAATGTTCATTGTTTTCAGTTAATGATTAACAATCATTTTATTCATTTGTGAGTAGTGTTGAAAAATGAAAAACTTTAAAAGAAAACCTGTAGACAATGCAAAAGGGGGGCAAAACCTCAAACAATCCTCACAAGTGGGCAGTCCACACTCCGCTGTTAAGCAGCTATACAAGGGGTGCCCTAAAAGTAATGCCTCCTATTTATTTCAATTGAAACTACAATGACTGGAAGCACCATTGGATAGAGCAGATTTTCAGCTAAAAAGCACTATTTTTCCACATAATCATCACCCTTGGCTATGCATGACATATGTTTAATTGCCACTGCTGAAACACATTACTCACTACCTAACTGTGCTCGCATTCACTGTTTGGTCTCTATAAAAACATTCAGCAAGTGTCAAAGAATGTCAAAGGGTGTAATGTTTTTTACCCACATTCAGTGATAACCTCTGCTTCATACATATTTTCATGTTGGATGCCATTTTGTCTTCCTGCTATTGATAACAAGGAAAACAAAAAATCATGGGTTATTAATGGAAAGTTTCAACCTCTACTGCCATACCACTAATATCTGCCTCTTATGTCGTAGGCCAACTTAATAAAATAGAAAGCATTACTTTTGTAGTGACCCTTGTAAACTTGAGAAATTGGATAAGGATTTTTTTTTTTTTTTTTTCTTGTATTGACTTAGACATTTTAAATCTTTATTTATGCTTGCTTCTACTAAAAATAAATGCCCAAAGTGAATCTGGGTCTTCCCTCCTGGTGGCGTGTGAAATTAGAGTTGGTTCTTATATTATATATCTTATTCCGTGCCATACTAAAAAAAAAATCTCCCTTACACCAAACTTCTTAAAAAAGAGTCTAATAATTCTAAAATCATTTTCTTTTTCCAGTTTATTTGATATCCATATAATTTGCATTAATCATTACCTATAAAATGTAGACTGTTAATTTTTAGATGACAAATAATCAACTATAACTGAAAACAAATAATCTGTAGTCACTACAGTTATTTGAAGCTTTTAAAATAGGTGAAATATATTTCAATTAGCAGTCAACATCTAAATCTTCATTAATTGAAGGCATGAAACTGGAGAGAAAAGTGCCAATGAAAGAAGACAAAAAGAAAATTAAGCTTTTGTATATTAAAATTATCTGTACAAACTGAATTTTTTTTTTTTTTTAATTTTCTGCACTAATGATATCGTCCATTGCTAGAATAAGCAAGAACTGAGAGGGTGATCTGCACCCAAACATATTACATAAATCATTCTATAAAATAAATCTTTAGTGACTTGCTGTCATTTTCTTGATAAAACGACATAAATATATAAGTATTTTATTTTAATCCCATGCTTATTCAAATGACATTAAATGTATAATTTATATTTTTAATTCTCAGTTTGTGAATTATCACCTGTTCAAATGTTACAAATAAGTTTCTTTTATATTTATATATATATATATATATATATATATATATATATATAAATAAATCAACATGCCTTGTGGGCATAGAAGAATCCAAAGGAGTATCCTTTACATATAATGGTAGGATAACTCTCTACAAGAGCTCTAAACATATATGCATATAAATACATATAGAGCAAATATAAGAAAAATTAAGACAGACACGTTATTTCATTGTAATTCAGAAGTATAGGCCTATTTCTTTGTTGAATAAAGACGGAAGCTGAAGAAGACTCGCCTGAAATAGGCCTATACTTCTGAATTACAATGAA
Source organism: Ascarosepion bandense (assembly GCA_037127315.1). Taxonomy (NCBI): domain Eukaryota; kingdom Metazoa; phylum Mollusca; class Cephalopoda; order Sepiida; family Sepiidae; genus Ascarosepion; species Ascarosepion bandense. Next base: position 37,583 of record JBBBDQ010030988.1, on the reverse strand, counting down.
ATAAAGTGTCTGTCTTAATTTTTCTTATATAAATCATTCTTGCCTAGGCAAAACAATCATATTGAACAAACTTTAAGGTAATAAAACAAAAAAGATTTTTAAAAACGGGCACTGTTCTCAACTTTTCTGCAGCCATAAAAATAACAAGAAAATATTGAGAAGAAATAACATTATTAAAAGATCATAAAAACTTTAAATTTAAGTTTTTTTTTTTTTTTTTCTTACTGCATTTAATTTTGACCAGAATGGTTCTTTGATATTGTTTTCACCTCCTATTAAAACATAACTGACAAGAATGTTATCAAACCATTTTAGGGAAAGACTATTTCATAACCAGATTGCATTCAAACATTGTCGAAATTAATCATCTATATAAAGTTAATGTCTAAAAAAACATGTAATTGTGTACATATTTAATGTAATTTTGTACACTGGTTATTTGAAAAAAGAAACGATCTGCTCTATATATCCTGACAACTTGATTTTAGACGTTCTATATTTTTCAGTCAACACAGAAAGGCTCTTGTCAGTCTCGGCCATACAGACAACAGATTATTCATGGAAACATTTAAGATTTATCTCCATTTTGGCTTGAGATCGATTAGTATAATTTATGTGGTCTTAAGATGTCACAGATTCATCTTTAAAACAACAAAAAAAAAAACCTCAAAATCACTCTCCCGTCCTCTTTTCCCTTATAAAGACACAAAATAATCCAGATTTTAATTGCTACAATATTATAAATAAAAATTAGCTTTGTACAGCTGCTTACTAAAAAACTAAATAAAGATGCAAAATTTTAATTTAACATAAATTAACTAGATTTTTCAAAAATTCTGGCAGGATATTTGAGCAAATGATACCTGCAAAAATTTTCATGTGCAAAATTCAATTTTTATTGCAGCATAAAATATTTAACATATTTTTTTTCACTTGTGTAGTTAGAGACGCGTGTTTTGATGTAGTGGATATCGGCTCGGAACGAGAAATTGGAGAGCGGAGTTCGAATTCCACTTGAATTCGTTGCATTCACTTATGCGCAAATACTCTTGGGAAAGTTATTAATCGTCTCTTCTTTCTATTTATGGGTTATACAGATTGGGTTCTCTAGCCTTGTTTGGCAACTAGTCTATTGCAGAACGTAATTGCAACCTACTGCAAGAAAATCTTCTGTCTAGTCAGTCATATCTCTCTCAAGACATTGCCCAAGCATGTATCACGTATGGCAATTAACTGACTGATCAAGTTACTTAACATTCATCGATATTTGACAGTGCACATTCTAGGCAGAGGATCTCTTCGTGACCCCCCCACCTAGCCAATGACAATGTCCAAACAGTATTTTTCTTGTGTATAAATAAGAAATAAATAGTAGTACTATAAATATAAAATGTATAGTATGACTATATCGGTTTTCCCTCTGTTTTATGGTGACGTTAGCATGTGTCTTTCTTCTCTTTTAAACCCAAATATTTTTATGTAATGATTTTATATATGTAAAATCCTAATTGTATATGGTTCTCTGGCTAGCACTGTGGATCTGAATCAAGGCATCCATTTTGTTTGAACCAGTAAAGGGGTTCAGATTTGTTAGCAAGATGGTTTGCTTTTCCCAATGATGCCAGTACTTGAACCCAAATTATTTAAAATTAAAAAAAAAAAATTCCAGCATTTCAGTAGCTGATTTTTCAAAGCAGGCAGTCCTTCCTCATTTGCAAGATTGGTGCAACATAATCTTCCTATCTCCTTTTCTCCAAATTGAAACTTGTGCTTAGCTAAACACATAATTATATGTCATGTGTGTATCTCGGCAGCAAATTGTAGACAACATTCATTGAATATTAATGATAATTTCCTTTGTTTTTCTATCCATCCTACAGTGGCAAAGCCAATTTTTCAGGACTTTAACCTAACGTTCCTTCGATGGTATGTTAACTCTGAATATTTAGTTCTTATAGGGTTAGATATTAGTAATTTAAGAAATTATATTTCGTGTTAGCAAAAATATTTTTGGATAGCAAATTCTCTCAAAAATCTTTCATTGAATGTGACTAAAAACATCCAAATAAGATTAATTATAGAATTATTACAATGCTTTACTCAATCGTACACAAAAAATATTTTAAGGGCTTAGATATTTTTAAATTATTAGAGTTTGGTGCTTGAAATATTTAGACATTATGACAATCTAATCTAAATCTAAACTTATTTATAAATGGAACTTTGTCTCTTGTGTGTGTGTGTGTGTGTGTGTGTGTGTGTCCGTTGCCTATAGACTCCGAAATGGCTGAACTGATTTTCTTAAAAATTTACACAGTTGTACTATAAGTGTCTGCGAGTGTTCTTAGCTAGGTTTTGTGTCAAGGTACCCCCCGATAAATATTGATAATTGAAAAAATCGCGTTATAGAAGGAGTGGTCCGATTTTAATCAAATTTGATGCACTCATAGACAAAAACATAAGAAACGATATTCAGAATTTTGAAGATTGCAGTTCTTACAATAGTGCAGAAAAAAAAATATATATATATATATATATATATATATATATATATATATAAAAGGCAAGATGTTTGTGTGTGTGTGTGTGTGTCTGTTTATCTGTCTGTATGTCCTTTATACAAATCCACAATTTTTATCCGATTCTCACCAAACTTCACACAAATATTCTTTAAGCTGAGTCTGAGCTCCAGGACCATGGATTAGTTTTAAAGCTTTCATTACACCCGAGCAATGCCGGGTTATACTGCTAGTAGATTTATAAACTCATTTTCCTTTCTTTTGGTCTTGTAATTCAGATTTGAGATTTGTCACTTATGTCATTTTATTGTGAAAATCAAGTTGTCATGATATGTAATAAATGTATTCAATCTTAAACATTCCTTAAAATGATGATCCAGATTACAAAAACATTGTAGATAGATTTTTGAAAAAAAAAATTAAAAAATTCTTTGTTAAAAAAAAAATATTTCACTTGATTGGCTGTCAATAAATGATATTAATTCCTGATAAAAACAAATCATTATTTCAGTTTTTCAGCCCTTATAAAATTTGAATCATGTTTTTTTTTAATCATCTTTTTTGTTCCTTTCAAAATTTCCTTCTTCTTTTCCTATTAATTGACTTACAAATTTAAATTATATGAAGTAAATAACATGATTTCTCTGTCCTTATTGGTAAGAATCTTATAAAAAAAAGTATGGGCATTTTTCATGCATGTACTTTTTATTAAGCATATTAAAATTCATATTTTGTATTTAATGGAAACTACATTTGTTTTTATAATCACTTCAAGTATCATGATGACCCAAGCAATTATATATAAAACATTTCATGTAAACAACGTATGTTTATTAGTGCCAACCATTCTGTGGGGTAAAGTAACTATTTTAACAGTACAGTCTACATAGTTTCATCTAAAGACATTTGCATAGAAGATAAAATGATTTTTAATCTGTACACTGACACACAAACACACACAACTATTTACAAAGAAAAGAACCAATTTCCTGCAATTTAGCATGACTTTACCGTTGTCTTTCATATTTGTCTGACACTATTTCCCAGCATTGTTACCTTCAGGTGGAATTTTGTTGATGGTATCAGCTTCTTCAAATGAAAGTGCAGAAGGCCCAATATTTCTGTAAAAGCTTGGGTCAGTCTTGATTGTAACATAATAATACTGTTAAGAGTATTTGCTATTATTGTTTTCATTTTAATTACAAAGCAAATATGCTGCCAAAAATATAGACATAAGATCATGTCTCTTCTCTCTTGCATACACACACTCACTCACTGTACAAACTTCAAAATATCCATTAATCTTCATAACCAGGATAGTTTTACTTCATTTAGCCACTATGTTAAAAAGAAAAATTCCCACTACAGTTATTGTGTGATGTATTATCTGTATTTTACCAAATTTAATTTCCATTTAATACAACCCACACCCTACCTGGCATTTATGAATTGTCATACAATATCTCTTATTATTGTCTGCCATCTTGTATTTAGCATCCTATTAGAAAGGGACCAAAATAAGTATTGTTAAATAGTTTTCATAAGTAATTAATTTATTGCTCATGCTTCATTTTATTGCTACTCTTTTTATCTCATTAATTTTTTTATTAGAATTGTTTTCCTTTCTTCACTCTCTGTTTTGGTTTTGCTTTCGGAAACCCTTTTTTTTTTCCTCTTTAGTTCTTTTGTTCTTCCTTAGCTGAAAACTTTTCAATTTTTTTTTTTTTTTCTTTCTAAGTGACGGTTTTATCTTTTTTCATAAATTATTTTTTAAGAATTTCATTATTCTTATATTATATAATTTTCAGAAATATTACTGCATTTTTAGGATGGGGTGGGGTTTATATCCACATTGAAAATACTTTAATCTTGATCTACTTCTAAACTAAAGTGTACTGTATATCATCTAAAAATATTGTCAAAATTTGCCATCTTGGGGAGGGGGGTTTAGCTGATAATTTTGCATGTCAATCTAATTCATTGTCTCCAGTTAACAAATTTAACTTTTTCTTTTTTTGTATTAAAAAAAAAAATGCAATATTAATGCTTTCAAAAACATATGTGCCACCCTGAGATCTTTTCACATAGATGTATTCTAACCTCATAATTTTCAGCTACATATACATCTCATTTAAAAAATATCCTGAAGTTGAAGGTTGTTAAAAACTTAACTTATTCTGCAACATTCTTACCATCTTTTGAAGTGCATCTTTTTTGCATAAAATATCTTTGATCCTCTCATCATAGCCATTAGCAAAAGATAACCTATTGTTTGAAATATATGATCTTGTTGTTGTTGTTGTTGTTATGAAGCACACTTACAGAAACATGCCATTTAAAAAAAAAAATAAATGCATTATTTGCATTGCTTATATTCCTCATCACTTAGTCTTTAGCTGCATACTTCTATTGTCTAAAAAAAATATATTATGTAATTACTTGATTATTTTCATATTTTTGAAAGGCTTTTTTAATGTTTAATAGCAGTTTTTTCTCAGTTTCCCCAAAAAGTAATTTATTGAATACCATAAAAGCAAGCAAATCGTAATTATATGTTAGATTCTTTAAGTAGTTCACTTTCAAAGCAACATAACATCCATTTGTGGTCATTTACTGTAAGCATTCTGTGCTCACATATTTGTTGCTAAAAGGCTATTTTATAACTAGATACTTGATGACCCAAGACTTTTTCCAAATTTTTGTTGTTATTTTTAAAGAAATTAATTTGTGATTTTGTAAAATTTCTTTACAAAATTAAAATAGTATTAATGCTGCTTAAACTTGGAAAAGGCCATTTCATAATAAGTCATAATCAAATATTGATTTTCCATTCTAAAGCTTTATGTGCTATCTTTCTTCTGATTGAATCATTTTCATTAGTAGACTATCACCAAATAGTCTTTAGCCATGAAACATGCATTTTGTTTAAAAATATTACATTCTAAATCAGAAAATAGTTTAACTTTTATATCCTTAAGTATTATATACCACGTTTTTCTCTTTGCATCGATATATCCTCACTTCATAGTTCTTAGCTAAAAGCAAAAGTCATTTTATCTAATTTTATACTTATTTTCAAAACATATTCAGAAACCAGAGAGAGACTCTATTCAATAAATAATCAGCTACACAGAAAAATATATTTATTCAGTATTTATTTCAGCCATTTTTTTTCTCTACTCCAATTCTTCAACAGTCAAAAACAAATTCTTCATTTCACTTAATAATTTGTTATATAAGCTTGATAAATAGAATACTGTTTTCTCTCTGTCCTTTTTTTTTTCCCAATCACTCTTCAAACAGATCCGTTTTCTTAAAAGAGCATAAACTGTGATATCAATTTGTCATTTGGTTTAAGACATGGTTTCACAAAGACTACAATACATAAATATCAATAAATAACTGCCTTTTCTTCATAGACAAAATTCAAGATAGCACAACCATCCAACATTTCAATTAAACCTCCTTAATATTTTTGTTTATTTTTTTAAAACGTTATTCTTCTCATAGCAAACCGATTTAAATTCCATTGATTTCTCAACTTTTATGTGCACATGGCTTTTCCACCCATTGTTAATTTATAACTTTTACTGGGTAGTGTATTCTCAGGCTTTTCCTAGCCAATGATAATAATTAAAACAGGAAAATTGTATCAAGAGTTAAAGATAGAAATAGGTCTCTATTTTTTTTTTGTTTTTTCTATTGCCAATAAATGACTTTAGTTTTTCACCAGTCAGTTTATAACTTCCTACAGAGAAGCAAACAGATTGTTTATTTATCACTGGCAATCTGTTCCGAGGGGGGGGACTACGAAGTTTTAACTAGCTCTTGATATTTCGGATACTTTATTAGTATGAACTTCAGACATTGCTAAAAGCATTTAATTCAATCTCAATACTATGGAAGTGATGGAAACGACTTGTTTCAGTAAAATATCAGTGACATTTTCTTTTCTTGTATCTGTTGAAGATTTCTAAATAAAGTAACAATGCGTAATAAAAACATTGATTTTTTTTTCTTTTTCTTTTTTTTAAATTAATCAGAAGATAATAATTTTACAATTGGCCAGTAACTTTTTTTCTTTTAAATGTTGTCCATCAGAATAGAATGTTTCTCGGAAAATCTTAAATCTTTGGACACTGTGGATGCTAGAGGGTTAAGTTTGGATGCACAGATGTCCTATTCACAGGGAATTTTTTTTTTTTTTCTGTTTTTAAAATTGACTGTGTCCACTAATGTTCAAGAAAAACAGCATACATACATTTGGGTGCATATCATAACATTTGGTTATAAACCAGATGTTTTAGTTTAGAAGTATCCATCTTAAGACTGCACCTAATGTATACTTGTAAAATCTACATATATTAGAATTATATACACATAAAATTATGACAAAAGTAAAAAATAATTACCCCTAAATAAATTACTGCCAAATATTTTAGCATTGAATAAAATTTTGATTTTTATTTTCTGTTGCATTATTAAATCAATTTCATATACCTTATTAACATGGGGTATGTCATATGGCTCATCTGGTAATGACAGTGATTTTTTTTTTTTTTTTTTTAAAATTTTCAATCTACCAATATTGATAATGACAATAGGTTCAGATTTAAGCTTAATGGCTTTCTAAACCTCGGGCAAGTCTTTCACACCCTATGCCCATCTTGGTCAGTACATTTGTGTACTTGTAAAGTCTGTAATACTCTTGTTGAAATGTTGACACAACCTGCTGGATTCCCAAAACAAGTTTCAAGAAAAAATATTGATAAGATGAAAAATTTATTACACTTTTTTTTTCTTTTTTTTTTCTCCTTTTTTTTTTTTTTTTTTTTTTTTTTTTTTGTAACCACCATTTACCATTTTGGTGGTTTTGTTATAACAACACTAAAAAAAAAAACAAAAGAATATTGAAAAATACATTTTTATTGTAAAAGAAAAATAAAATTAAAATATTTGCTTTTTAATATCAATAGAGAATTTGAAAAAAAATAAAATAAAATTGTTATCTAGTTTGGATTGGTGCCAAACCAATTCTTTTGAAAATTGTCTTTTGCTTCTTATACATGAGTTTTCCTAAATTGAAAATAAAGATTTTAACAAATATTCTGGGAAGGAAATAATGAGCAAAAGACTGTATATTAGTTTTACAGACACCCCCTGACTCAAATAATTTTCACCCTACAAACCCTTGATTTGAATTTTATTAGTAACTAGAATAGGCTTTATATATATATATATATATATATATATATATGTGTGTGTGCGTGCATGGCGGAGTGGTTCAAATTTCACCATGGCCGATTTGTCAGGAAAGTGACTTCTTGATGTTATTGGTATGGAGGAGAGGATCCCAGCATGTAGCACCTTTGGAAATTGCTTGAGGCTCATGCCACAGGTTGAGCCAATCCTTGTGAGTGAAACTGGGTAAATGCTTCACTTTGAGGAGCTGTCAATGGTTGTACTAGCTCGAATTTACAAGTAATCATGACGAAAGGTTTGGGCGTCCTGGATTAGTTCAGACTCTGTTGTTCACACTCTCACCCAGAAACTGTAACTAAGGTTCACTCAGCATAGTTACAGTATAAACCACAGGTGGGCTCTATGGGTGTTAAACAAGTGTGCCTGAGCAAGCGTCTGCAATGAGGATTAGCTAGATGGAAGACAGGCGTCCTCAGATACGAGTGGCCAACAATACATACAGATAAACACACACACACACACACACACACATATATATATATATATATATATATATTTGTGTGTGTAAATTTCTGTATACTTTGAATAGAAGTGTTTGTGGTCATTTGGCAGTTAACCCTCTGATTTAGAATCTTAGAATAATTTTTTTTATCTTCGTTATCCATGTTAATTTGAAAGAGAGCATCACATGAGAAATACTGAGGGGTTACGAAATGAATTTCAACTCGGAACTGTTGTTTCAACTCGTTCGAGTTGAAGTTGGTTCCAAGTTGAAATTAGTTCTGCAACCCATGCAAAGTAGTATTCCCTATTTGGTGTGCGTACAGTTCTTAAAGAAATTTAACTGTTGGGCATCATGGAAACAAATTTACTGAAGTCAGGGTGTGTCTGTATTAAAATGCAAAAGAAATTGTTACTTTAATTTCTCATGTTGTTTTTTATGTTAATTTTATTTCCATTTCAATGTTTTGTAAATTGGAGTTTCAGAAATGTTTTTTTTCTGCACTCCTGAAAATATCAACATTAAAATGTCTATCTTGAAGAAAAGGGGTTTACTTTAATTGTCCACTGCACGTATGAACTGCAGGTGAAATCAATATGAGGTGGAGAACAGGAAAAAAAATTGAACCACACTTTTGTTAGTCGTGGCATTTTTAAAGAAAACTATCTCCTATTGCTACCAAGCAACAATGATTCATTTTCAGTCTTTTGGGATTAGAGCAACATTAATACAAAATTAGTGACATGTTTGCAAAATTCTGGTTCATCTTTGACTACTCAGAAATAGAGAGAAATGAAATATTTCTAGAACTTTTCCACAAATATATAATTACTATCCACTCATAATGTTAATTTTCTTTATCCGTAAAGGAGTAGGAATTAAAAAGAATAACCAGTATAATGTGCTTTTCAAAAGCATTTTGCTGAATTTATTTATTTATATTATCTATTTAGATAGACATTATTTTCTCTGAAGCTCTTATGGCAATGAACACCAAATCTAGCCATAGTTGATAGAAGAGCAGAACAGCATTAAAGAAAGACTTCATCATATTTAAACCGACATATTTCTAATTTTTGTTCAGATGGAACTATCAATCTATTTATGTCATCTTTGATACATATTCATCTGTTTTACTCTTTCTTGTCATATATATATATATATATATATATATATATATAAATATTTTATAAACATATATTGTTAAATATAAGAGACAATGAATGTCTGTTATGTTTAATCATGAGCCATTCTAAACATCATATTTTGGCTTTAATTTCAGGTGAAAATAAAGAAAAAAATTGTCCAACATTTGGATCATTTTTTTTATTATGCTGGTTCAACTTTTGTCTTTATTTTCACCTAAAATTAAAGCCGAAAGACAATGTTTAGAGTGGCTCATGATTAAACATAATAGACATTCATTGTCTCTTATATTTAACAGTATATGTTTATAAAATTATCTGCTGCCTCGATACACTAAATATGTGTGTGATTAATGTGTATGCATACACACCTACATATACAAAAAACATAATACTATAGACAAATTCATCACTCTTATCCCAGCAAGACTTCATTATGAATCTTTCTATCTGTTTATATGCGTACAGATAGATTCTGCTTGTTTAATATGAAATAGTTTTCTCCTGAAAAAGAAATGTTTTTCTTAACTCTTAAAAATGTTTTTTTTTTTTTTTTACAGTATATGCTTAATGTATTTTTATTTATTTTAGGGGAAAAGAAATAAAACAAATTTTTAAAAATTCAAACATTTTTAAGGAAAATTGAAAAATTTGGAAAATCATTGTTTTTAACACTAAAAAAATTCTCATTTTTATTTTATTATGTTTTAATATTCCTCCCCCCCCCTCCCGGGTCTTCAGATTTATTTCATATACTATTTGTAAATGAAAACCCAAAAATCAAAATTATTTGTTTTGTTTTTTGTTTTTCTCCAGAAAAACTTATGCTTTTCATTGTGTTATCATGACTCCCCATAATTTTGTTTTCCCAAGAATTCAAATGTTCTGTTATCCAGATGTATATTTGATTTGATTATACATGAACAGCTTATTCCTCAATTTTCCTTTCATTTTTACTTTCTTTCTTTTTTTTTTTTTTTTGTTGTTTTGAACTGTATAATATTGACCATTTTCCACCTCAAGTACACTGATTGTTAAAATATTAAATATTGCAGTTGGATAGTTTGTTGTGTGTTTTTTCTTCATTCATTTTTCTTTAACTTTCAATTTTAAAATTAAAAAAATTTAAAAAAAAAACACTCACACACCAACTCAAAAGCTGTTCATTATTGTTGTTGCTGTTGTTTTTGTTATTTTCAATGCCCAAAAATTGCTTCTCTCCTTTTGTTTTTACCAAACCTCTTTGCTTATCACCTTTCTATTTATTTGAAGGCAAATACAATTTATAGTATGTACTTTACAAAATTTCAAACACATAATTGCCCCATTTATTTTTAGAGTTGATATTTAAAGAGCTCACAGCCATATCACGTTGAATACACCGGTTCTTGCTTGATCACCGAAGTTAAGCAACATTGAGCCTGGTCAGTACTTAGATGGGTGACTCCTTGGGAATACCAGGTGCTGTAAGTGTTTAGTGACGGATGTGTGTTGTGGTGCAGTGGATATTGGCTCAGAAAGAGAAATTGGTGAGCCGAGTTCGAATTCCAGTTGAATACCCTGCATTCACTAAAGCACTGGTACCCTTGGGAAAGGTATTAATCTGTCCATTCCCTCCAGTTATGGGTTAAATAACAGGGTAAGACTTGGGGACCCTGCCCTTAAAAAAAAAAAAACAAATCTCAATGAATCTTGATACTCGAAAAGAAAAAAGTATTACTAGACACAAAACTTATATAAAACAATAATAAATTGTTGAAAGAAAAAGGTATTACCAGCAATAAATAAAATTTAGTTGGCAATAAATGACTCGCCGAGGTTGATATGCTATAAAAAAAACAAAAAACAACCAACCAAAAAATGATATTTAAAGACGGCATTAAAATCCCAAAAGTGTGTCATTAAGTGTTAAATAAGTTAAAGAAAAGTAGCGATCAGATTTTATATTTCTATATAGTCATTTTCTAATTACAACAAATCATGGAAATAGACACCAAAAAGTTATTTTGCACCCCAGTTTTTTTGTTTTTTTTTAATGATGTATTTCATACTATTTTTTAGTGATTATTGCCAAGTGGATAATTCTAAATGAAAAGAGAATCGTTCTTTTGTTATTATTACTTTACAAAATTTTACAAGGCAAATAGCGACAATTTACCTATTGCATCCTGTAGATTTTATATTTATATTTATTTATATATATATATATATATATATATATACACACACACACACACACACTACCAGCCATAATTATTAGACAACCCCAGTGTTTAAAAAAAAATGATGTATTCCATGCTACTTTTTAGTGTTTATTACCAAGTGGATAATTCTTAATGAAAATAGGCACTCGACAAGAATGGTGAAGCCCGAACCGTTGCCTTGGATATCTCCAAAGCATTCGACAGGGTCTGGCATGCTGGCCTCTTGTGCAAACTGCGGAGCTATGGGATAACTGGACATCTGTTTGACCTAATCCAGTCTTTCCTCTCTAACCGCACATTGAAGGTGGTATTAAATGGGCATGCCTCCCAAAACTACCATACGAACGCGGGCGTCCCTCAAGGTTCCATCCTAGGTCCCACGCTCTTTCTGATCTACATTAATGATCTCCCCGACACCATTAGATCCCAAGTTGGCATGTATGCCGACGACACAACAATCTACTCTCGCATCGATCAGAAACCAGGTCTGGACGACAAAGTGAACCTCGCTGCCATACTTGAAAGGGACCTCCAATCCGTAGTGGCCTGGGGTAGGAAATGGTTGGTAAATTTCAATGCCTCTAAAACAAAGCTGTTATCAACTAACCACCATAGACAATCGCATCTACCTCCCATTAGCATGGGACAGGCTAGCCTCCCAGAGAGTAAAATACTATGCCTCCTTGGCCTTACACTCTCGGCGGACCTCAAATGGAATGACTATATTGAATCCATTGCCAAATCTGCTGCTATGAAAGTCGGCTCCCTGTGCAGGGCCCGGAAATTTTTCCCACCTGAATCTATTCTGCACATATACAAATCTACCATCCGCCCGTGTATTGAATATTGCTGCCATATCTGGTCGGGTGCCCCTGCTGCTCTCCTTGGGCTTCTTGACAAAATACAAAGGAGGATCTGTAACGTGGTTGATACTGACTTGTCAGACCGGCTGCAGCCGCTTTCTCACCGGCGTGATGTGGCTTCCCTGTGCCTCTTCTACAAGTACTTTCATGGCTTCTGCTCCAATGAGCTTAGATCACTGGTGCCGCCTAAGCAGGAATTTACACGAGATACTAGATTAGCAACTAGGTCCCACCCTTTTACAGTTAAACAAATAAGATGTAACCGTAAATTCTACTCCAACAGCTTCTTTTCTCGCGCTTCCCGCCTGTGGAACTCCCTTCCACAAGTCTGCTTTCCCGACAGTTACAATCTCCAGGTGTTTAAATGTAGGGTCAATAGACACCTCCTATCACACTAACTCCCAACTATTCTCAGAACACTCATCTACCCAACCCTCATTCTCAGTATCCTTACCCGCCAATCACCCACCCTCTGACATTTCCTATATTTAATCAGCCTTTCTCCACTCTACGTAGCCCCCTGCGCAGTAGTGGCAGTGACATGCCTTGCTCGGGGTGAAACGCTTATAAAAAAAAAAAAAAAAAAAAAGAATGGTTCTTTTGTTAATACTGCACAATAACATGTGCATCAAATGAACTGTTTTGGTGTCCAGTTTTTGTGCTCTCTTCCCCATGCTAGTCTCTTCTTATTGGCTGGCCGAAGCAAAGGCTTCCTGGCTGCCTTGTAAAACTTTGCAAAGTAATAATAACAAAAGAACCATTCTACTTTCATTTAAAATTATACACTTGGCAATAAATACTAAAAATAGTATGAAATAAATCATTTTCTTTAAAAAACTGGGGTGGCCTAATAATTATGGCCGGTAGTGTATGTATAGTTCATTTTGTCCATAATTCAAGGATTACATCATTATCCAGTGTTACTGTCACCATTTTCGTTTTAAGGGCTTACACCCATGTCACAATGAAACACTGTTTCCTATATGATTACTAAATTTAATCCTGGTCACAACCTAGATGGGTGACTACTTGAGAATACCAACTGCTGTAAGCATAAATATGTGTGTGTGTGTGTGTGTGTGTGTGTGTGTGAGATGTAATCAATAATGGCTCAGAATTGTTAATCAGGGATCTGAGTTCAAATTTCGGTTGAGTTCATTATATTCACTTAGACACAAATACCTTTAGAAAAGGTATGAATTCCCCTCTTTTCCCCATCTATGGGTTAATTAGTAAGACTTGTCTCACTAAATTATTATCTAAAAAAAAAAAACTAATTCTATTTAATGCTTCTGCTTTGATGAACTTAGCTCACTCGTGTCCCTATATATGAATTTACTCAAGCCCCAAGATTAGCAACTAGGTCCTACCATTTTACTGTGAAACCAATAAATTGTAAATGCAAATTCTACTCCAACAGCTTCTTTTCTCGCACTTCCCATCTGTAGAATTCCCTTCCATTTACTTGCTTCCCCAACAGCTACAATTTCTGAGAATTTAAATGTAAAGTCAATAGTCATTTCCTATCTCACTAACCTGCATCCTCTCTCCCATGCTCCTTCTCCATTCACTCTCATCAGTATTCTCATCCTTTTCTTACCCTCTTCCTGACACCCCCTGTAACCTGTCACTCTTTCTCATAACTTTCCTCCTATGTAACTGCCGCAAAACAGTGACAATAAAATGCCTTGTTTGGGGCGATATGATTATTAAAAAAAAATTATTACAAACTAAAGATAATTTATGGTTTTAATTAACCTGCAGAGAGTTTATAAGCTTTAGAAAATGAATGAATCAATCAATCAATATTTTTAAAGCAATTTGATTGTATAAAATATTATTTATTTTTCTATACTTCTGAAATGAGGTTGTATTTCCATTATTTACACTATTCAGACTGTCCCCAGGGACACATGGCCAAGTGGCTATAGACATTGGTTAGTTCTAGTGACTTGACCCAAAGAGTTGTGAGTTCAGTACTAGGCAACAGCAATGATGAACAAATAACTGAGAGAGTTGAAGTAAAGGGAGACAACTACATGGCATCCAGAAGTGGCATCACAGATGGAATGAGAATCTTATATCCCAGTGATCAAAATAAAGGGTTTGGTTCAAAATTCCTCGCACCTGAAGAAGGCCAGAGCATACGATGGCTGAAACGTCGTAAACATGGCAATAAAGATGAGGAACAGTCCGAACCATGTAAATAATGAAAATATTTATCTAAAAGATATACTGATCTCATATTAAAAAAAAATTTTTTTTTAAAACTTGAGATCATTAATATGCTCTTAATAGAAAAAAAGTATATTTAATTTTCTGCTTTTAGAAAATTGTGAACATTTTTTCTGTGTTTTTTTTTTTTTTTTAACCCTATTTAACTCCAGGAAATGTAAACATCGCCAAAAAGATGTGGACAACAGTATGAACAGTATAAATGATGTACATCAAAATTATACTAAACAGCTAAATAATGAAACAAAAACAAGTTATATCAGCATTCACAATGATTTTCACTTGACCGTATTTTTACGGATATGCTTTTTAAAATGTTTGACTGCAAATATAGAATGTTCAGGAAATAACAACCAAATATAAATGCAATAAGTACAGAAATATTGTTTTATTTAAATAAAAAATTAATAACATTTTCCTGTTGAAAAAAAATGACAACAGTTAGGCAATATAATAACAAAGTTCCTGTTCTGTTGTATTTAATATTTATATTATATTTATATTTAATAAGAAATTTAATATAGAATTTTAGATCTTGATTTAACTGCTTTTCTACTTATGTTTGCTTTACTTTCTAGAATTTTAAAAAGATAAAAATTTTAAAAGTGTAAAAGAAAAATATTAATTTAAAAAAAAAAATCCTTGAGATTATTAATAGGCTGTTAATAGATGGAAGTATATTTACTTTTTGCTTTTAGAAAACTATATGCTCATTTTTTTTTTTTTTTCTGTTATATATAATAAAACTGCGTTGTGGTGTAGTGGATATTGGCTCAGAATGAGAAATCGGGGGAGCCAAGTTTGAATTCCTTGCATTCACTTACAAGCAAATAACCTTGGGAAAGTTATTAACCATTTGTTGCATATTGGTTACAATTGTAACCTTTCTCTAAAAAAAAATAGAGAATAGTAATAAATTATTTTAGAGAAAGGTTACAATTGTAACCAATATGCAACAAAGGGTTAATCCGTCTCTTCCCTCCAGTTATGGGTTAAATAATAGGACAGATTGGGTTCTATAGCCTTGGTCGGCAACCAGTCTTACCGCAGAAAGCAATGGCAACCTACTGCAGGATAATCTTCTGCCAAGTCAGTCATGTCTCGTAAGAGACATGATCGCCCAAGTGTGTATCACTTAACTGACTGATATAAACTGCAGAGGGTTTAATGCTACTGAGGTTTTAAAATGTGTATCAAATACACTCCACATATGACCAAATATTAGATTTTTTGGTAGAAGGTGGTTATCTTGGACCAAAAGCATTTTGCCAATATCATTTCTATATAAGATTGAAATGCTCTTACTAACTGTATTATATTATTACATACACTTAAAGCATGAATCTGACTGTTACCATGCAGTGTTGATTCCTATGTCTATTCAGTTTACATCTACAAGCATGCTATTTCTGATATCAAGCCCTCTTATTACAAATATCAGTCCATGTTATACGTGATACACACTTGGGCAATCATGTCTCTTTCAAGACATGGCCGAATGAGCAGAAGACTTTCCCACAGTAGGTTGCTTTCTACGACAGACTAGTTTCCGACCAAGGCTATAAAACCCAATCTGTATTGCTGTTTAACCCAGGGATCGATGTAGGGAGAAGAGATGAATTAATACTTTTGCCAAGGCTATTTACACTTAGGGTGAATGCAACGAATTCAACCGCAATTCCAACTCAGCAGTTCAATTTCTCAAATTTCACTTTAATTTTCACAAATATAGTAAACTTTTAACAATATAAAAAACTCAGATACCTTGATCTAAAATGATTGCCTGCTTAATAGGTGTTGATCCCCAATCTAATCCACCTTGAACGCTACAAGACCTGTGGAACCTGATACCAGGATGATAACATTAGGCTTTTCAGTGCTGCACAATTATGTCATGAAGACCAACAGATTTGCAGAACTCATTGGGATTGCAATGAGGGAAATTTGGTGTCCAAGTTACCACTGTGAACATCTAAGAAATGGCTTACAATTATGTCAATGGTGTTTGAGTGGATAGTTACAGTTGAATGTGTAAACTGATGGAATGGACTAAAGGAACACTTTAAAGTTTCGTTTAGAGATTTTACAAGGGTCTCTCAGGTTGAGGACTGGAAGGGATTGAGCAGGAAGAAAATGAGACCCTGCTAGAGGTTTCTATTACGATATCTAGTCTAATCGAGGTAGCATACCAACCACAGTATATAGAAGTTCAAAATTAACTGACCAGTATGTTAAAGACTAGTTAAGAAATTCGTTTCGTCAAGGACACAGCAAGGATTCAAACCATATTACTACTGGTGTTTTTTCTTGGGTAAGACGGGGCTGTGGACGAGAAAACTGAGGAATAAAGGGTAAGAGGGGATGTTGAACAGGAAAACTGACGAATAATGGGTAAGAGGGGATGTTGAACGGGAAAACTGACGAATAATGGGTAAGAGGAGGTTGTTGAAGAGAAAACTGAAAAATAAAGGGTAAGAGGGGATGTTGAACAGGAAAACTGAGGAATAAAGGGTAAGAGGGGATGTTGAATGGGAAAACTGACGAATAATGGGTAAGAGGAGGTTGTTGAGAAAAATGAGGAATAATGGGTAAGAGGGGATGTTGAAGAGAAAACTGAGGAATAAAGGGCAAGAGGGGATGTTGAACGGGAAAACTGACGAATAAAGGGCAACAGGAGGTTGTTGAAGAGAAAACTGAGGAATAAAGGGCAAGAGGGGATGTTGAACAGGAAAACTAACGAATAAAGGGCAACAGGAGGTTGTTGAAGAGAAAAATGAGGAATAAAGGGTAAGAGGGGATGTTGAACGGGAAAACTGACGAATAATGGGTAAGAGGAGGTTGTTGAGAAAAATGAGGAATAATGGGTAAGAGGGGATGTTGAAGAGAAAACTGAGGAATAAAGGGCAAGAGGGGATGTTGAACGGGAAAAATGAGGAATAAAGGGTAAGAGGGGATGTTGAAGAGAAAAATGAAGAATAAAGGGTAAGAGGGGATGTTGAACGGGAAAAATGAGGAATAAAGGGTAAGAGGGGATGTTGAACGGGAAAACTGAGGAATAAAGGGTAAGAGAGGATGTTGAACAGGAAAAGTGAAGAATAAAGGGTAAGAGGATGTTGAAAGAGAAAAATGAGAATAAAAAGAGTAAGAGGGGTTGTTGAAGAGAAAAATGAGGAATAAAGGGTAAGAGGGGATGTTGAACAGGAAAAATGAAGAATAAAGGGTAAGAGGGGATGTTGAGCAGGAAAACTGACGAATAATGGGTAAGAGGAGGTTGTTGAAGAGAAAAATGAAGAATAAAGGGTAAAGAGGGGATGTTAAAAGAGAAAAATGAGGAATAAAGGGTAAGAGGGATGTTGAACAGGAAAAATGAAGAATAAGGGTAAGAGGGGATGTTGAACGGGAAAACTGACGAATAATGGGTAAGGAGGTTGTTAGAAGAGAGAAAAATGAGAATAAAGGGTAAGAGGGGTTGTTGAAGAGAAAAATGAGGAATAAGGTAGAGGATGTTGAACGGGAAAAATGAAGAATAAAGGGTAAGGGGATGTTGAACGGGAAAAGTGAAGAATAAAAGGTAAGAGGGGATGTTGAACGGAAAAGTGAAGAATAAAGGGTAGAGGGGATGTTGAAGAGAAAAATGAGAATAAAGGGTAAATGAGGGATGTTGAAAGAGAAAAATGAGGAATAAAGTGAAGGGGATGTTGAGCGGGAAAAGTGAAGAATAAAAGGAGTGAAGAAGATGTTGAACGGGAAAAGTGAAGAATAAAAGTGAAGGGGATGTTGAACAGGAAAAAGGAGAGTGAAGAATAAAGGGAAAGGGGGATGTTGAACGGGAAAAAGTGAAGAATAAAAGGGTAAGAGAAGATGTTGAACGGGAAAAGTGAAGAATAAAAGGTAAGAGGATGTTGAACGGGAAAAGTGAAGAATAAAGGAAAGGGGGATGTTGGACAGGAAAAGTGAAGAATAAAGAGGTAGAGGGATGTTGAACAGGAAAAGTGAAGAATAAAGGGTAAGAGGGGATGTTGAACGGGAAAAGTGAAGAATAAAGGGTAAGAGGGAATGTTGAACAGGAAAAGTGAAGAATAAGGGTAAGAGGGGATGTTGAAAAGAAAAATGAGGAATAAAGGGTAAGAGGATGTTGAACGGGAAAAATGAGGAATAAAGGGTAAGAGGGATGTTGAACAGGAAAAGTGAAGAATAAGGGAGTAGAGGGGATGTTGAACAGGAGAAAAGTGAAGAATAAAGGGTAAGAGTGGATGTTGAAGAGAAAAATGAGGAATAAAGGGTAAGTGGGGATGTTGAAGAAAAAATGAGGAATAAAGGGTAAGAGGGGATGTTGAATAGGAAAAGTGAAGAATAAAGGGTAAGAGGGGATGTTGAACAGGAAAAGTGAAGAATAAAGGGTAAGAGGGGATGTTGAACGGGAAAAGTGAAGAATAAAGGGTAAGAGGGGATGTTGAAGAGAAAAATGAGGAATAAAGGGTAAGAGGGGATGTTGAACGGGAAAAATGAGGAATAAAGAGTAAGAGGGGATGTTGAACAGGAAAAAGTGAAGAATAAGGGTAGAGGGGATGTTGAACGGGAAAAGTGAAGAATAAAGGGTAAGAGGGGATGTTGAAGAGAAAAATGAGGAATAAAGGGTAAGTGGGGATGTTGAAGAGAAAAATGAGGAATAAAGGGTAAGAGGGGATGTTGAACAGGAAAAGTGAAGAATAAAGGGTAAGAGGAGATGTTGAACAGGAAAAGTGAAGAATAAAGGGTAAGAGGGGATGTTGAGAGAAAAATGAGGAATAAGGGTAAGAGAAGTGTTGAAGAGAAAAATGAGGAATAAAGGGTAAGAGGGGATGTTGAACAGGAAAAGTGAAGAATAAGGGGTAGAGGGATGTTGAACGGGAAAAGTGAAGAATAAAGGGTAAGAGGGGATGTTGAAGAGAAAAATGAGGAATAAAGGGGTAAGTGGGGATGTTGAAGAGAAAAATGAGAATAAAGGGTAAGAGGAGATGTTGAACAGGAAAAGTGAAGAATAAAGGGTAAGAGGGATGTTGAACAGGAAAAGTAGAAAGAGAATAAAGAGTAAGAGGGGATGTTGAAGAGAAAAATGAGGAATAAAGTGTAAGAGGGGATGTTGAAGAGAAAAATGACGAATAAAGGGTAAGATGGGATGTTGAACGTGAAAAGTGAAGAATAAAGGGTAAGAGGGGATGTTGAACGGGAAAAGTGAAGAATAAAAGGTAAGAGGGGATGTTGAACGAGAAAAGTGAAGAATAAAGGGTAAGAGGGGATGTTGAACGTGAAAAGTGAAGAATAAAGGGTAAGAGGGGATGTTCAGCAGGAAAAGTGAAGAATAAAGGGTAAGAGGGGATGTTGAACGGAAAAGTGAAGAATAAAGGGTAAGGGGATGTTGAAGAGAAAATTGAAGAATAAAGGGTAAGAGGGGATGTTGAACGGGAAAAGTGAAGAATAAAGGGTAAGAGGGGATGTTGAACGGGAAAAGTGAAGAATAAGGAGTAGAGGGAATGTTGAAGAGAAAAATGAGGAATAAAGGGTAAGAGGGGATGTTGAACGGGAAAAATGAGGAATAAAGGGTTAGAGGGGATGTTGAACAGGGGAAAAGTGAAGAATAAGGGGTAAGAGGGGATGTTGAACGGGAAAAGTGAAGAATAAAGGGTAAGAGGGGATGTTGAAGAGAAAAATGAGAATAGAAGATGATGGGGATGTTGAAGAGAAAAACAGGGAATAAAGGGTAAGTGGGGATGTTGAAGAGAAAAGTGAAGAATAAAGGGTAATTAGGGGATGTTGAAGAAGAAAAATGAGGAATAAAGGGTAAGAGGGGATGTTGAACGGGAAAAATGAGGAATAAAGGGTAAAAGGGGATGTTGAACAGGAAAAATGAAGAATAAAGTGTAAGAGGGATGTTGAAGAGAGAAAAATGAAGAATAAAGGGTAAGTGGGGATGTTGAAGAGAAAAAGTGAAGAATAAGGGTAAGAGGGGATGTTGAACGGGAAAAGTGAAGAATAAATTATGAAGGGGATGTTAGACAGGAAAAGTGAAGAATAAAAGGGTAAGAGGGGATGTTGAAGAGAAAAATAGAGAATAAAGGGTAAGTGGGGATGTTGAAAGAGAAAAATGAGGAATAAAGGGTAAGTGGGGATGTTGAAGAGAAAAGTGAAGAATAAAGGGTAAGAGGGGATGTTGAACGGGAAAAGTGAAGAATAAAAGGTAAGAGGGGATGTTGAAGAGAAAAATGAGGAATAAAGGGTAAAGAGGGGATGTTGAAGAGAAAAATGAGGAATAAAGGAGGTAAGAGGGGATGTTGAACAGGAAAAATGAGGAATAAAGGGTAAGAGGGGATGTTGAACGGGAAAAATGAAGAATAAAGGGTAAGAGGGGATGTTGAACGGGAAAAGTGAAGAATAAAGTGCTGAGGGATGTTGAACAGGAAGAAGTGAAGAATAAAAGGTAGAGGGGAAGTTGAAGAGAAAAATGAAGAATAAAGGGTAAGAGGGATGTTGAACGGGAAAAGTGAAGAATAAAAGGGTAAGAGGGGATGTTGAACGGGAAAAGTGAAGAATAAAGGGTAAGAGGGAATGTTGAAGAGAAAAATGAGGAATAAAGGGTAAGAGGGGATGTTGAACGGGAAAAATGAGGAATAAAGGGTTAGAGGGGATGTTGAACGGGAAAAGTGAAGAATAGAGGGTAAGGGGGATGTTGAACGGAAAAGTGAAGAATAAAGGGTAAGAGGGGATGTTGAAGAAGAAAAATGAGGAATAAAGGGTAAGTGGGGATGTTGAAGAAAAAATAGAATAAGGTAAGTGGGGATGTTGAAGAGAAAAGTGAAGAATAAAGGAGTAGAGGGATGTTGAAGAGAAAAATGAGGAATAAAAGGGTAAGAGGGGATGTTGAACGGGAAAAATGAAGACTAAAGGGTAAGAGGGGATGTTGGACAGGAAAAATGAAGAATAAAGAGGTAAGAGGGGATGTTGAAGAGAAAAATGAAGAATAAAGGGTAAGTGGGGATGTTGAAAGAGCAAAGTGAAGAATAAAGGGTAAGAGGGGATGTTGAACGGGAAAAGTGAAGAATAAAGTGTAAGAAGGGGATGTTAGACGGGAAAAGTGAAGAATAAAGGGTAAGAGGGGATGTTGAAGAAAAATGAGAATAAAGGGTAAGTGGGGATGTTGAAGAGAAAAATAGAATAAAGGGTAAGTGGGGATGTTGAAGAAAAGTGAAGAATAAAGGAGTAGAGGGGATGTTGAACAGGAAAAGAGTGAAGAATAAAGGGTAAGAGGGGATGTTGAAGAGAGAAAAATGAGGAATAAAGGGTAAGGGGATGTTCAAAGAGAAAAATGAGGAATAAAAGGGTAAGGGGATGTTGAACGGGAAAAATGAAGAATAAAGGGTAAGAGGGATGTTGAACAGAAAAAGTGAAAAGAATAAAGAGGTAGAGGGGATGTTGAACAGGGAAAAGTGAAAGAATAAAGGAGTAGAGGGGATGTTGAACGAGAGAAGAAGTGAAGAATAAGGAGGTAGAAGGGGATGTTGAAGAGAAAAATGAAGAATAAAGGGTAAGAGGGGATGTTGAACGGGAAAAGTGAAGAATAAGGTAGAGGGATGTTGAACAGAAGAAGTGAAGAATAAAAGGTAAGAGGGGATGTTGAACGGGAAAAGTAAAGAATAAGGAGTAGAGGGGATGTTGAAAGAGAAAAATGAAGAATAAAGGGTAAGAAGAGGGGATGTTGAACAGGAAAAGTGAAGAATAAAGGGTAAGAGGGGATGTTGAACAGGAAAAAGTGAAGAATAAAGGGTAAAGAGGAATGTTGAAGAGAAAAAATGAGGAATAAAGGGTAAGGGATGTTGAACGGGAAAAATGAGGAATAAAGGGTAAGGAGGGATGTTGAACAGGAGAAAAGTGAAGAATAAGGCGTAAGAGGGGATGTTGAACAGGAAAAATGAAGAATAAAGGGTAAGGGGATGTTGAAGAGAAAAATGAAGAATAAAGGGTAAGAGGGATGTTCAAAGAGAAAAAATGAGGAATAAAGGGTAAGAAGGATGTTGAACGGGAAAAGTGAAGAATAAAGTGTAGAGGGGATTTTGCAGAGAAAAATCAGGAATAAAGACAGAGGGATGTTAAGAGAAAAAATGAGGAATAAAGGGTAAGAGGGATGTTGAACGGGAAAAGTGAAGAATAAAGGGTAAGAGCGGATGTTGAAGAGAAAATGAGGAATAAAGGGTAAGAGGAAATGTTGAAGAGAAACGCAAGGAATAAAGGGTAAGAGGGGATGTTGAACGGGAAAAATGAGGAATAAAAGGTTAGAGGGGATGTTGAACGGGAAAAGTGAGAATAAGGGGTAAGAGGATGTTGAACGGGAAAAGTGAAGAATAAAGGGTAAGAGGGGATGTTGAAAGAGAAAAAATAGAATAAAGGGGGTAAGTGGGGATGTTGAAGAGAAAATGAGGAATAAAGGGTAAGTGGGGATGTTGAAGAGAAAAGTGAAGAATAAAGGGTAAGAGGGGATGTTGAACGGGAAAGTGAAGAATAAGGGTAAGAGGGGATGTTGAAAGAAAAATGAGGAATAAAGGGTAAGAGGGGATGTTGAAGAGAAAAATGAGGAATAAAAGGGTAAGAGGGGATGTTGAACGGGAAAAATGAGGCATAAAGGTAAGGGGATGTTGAACGGGAAAAATGAAGAATAAAGGTAAGAGGGGATGTTGAAGAGAAAAATGAGGAATAAAGGGTAAGAGGGGATGTTGAAGAAAAAGTGAAGAATAAAAGGGTAAGAGAAGGGGATGTTGAACAGGAAAAGTGAAGAATAAAGTGTAAGAGGGGATGTTGAACGGGAAAAGTGAAGAATAAAGGGTAAGAGGGGATGTTGAACGGGAAAAGTGAAGAACAAAGGGTAAGAGGGGATGTTGAACGGGAAAAGTGAAGAATAAAGGGAGTAGGATGTTGAACAGGGAAAAGTGAAGAATAAAAGGTAAGAGGGGATGTTGAACGGGAAAAGTGAAAAAGAATAAAGGGTAAGAGGGGATGTTAGAGAAAAATGAAGTATAAAGGGTAAGAGGGGATGTTGAACAGGAAAAGTGAAGAATAAAGGGTAAGAGGGGATGTTGAACGGGAAAAGTGAAGAATAAAGTGTAAGAGGGGATGTTGAACGGGAAAAGTGAAGAATAAAGGGTAAGAGGGATGTTGAAGAGAAAAATGAGGAATAAAGGGTAAGTGGGGATGTTGAAGAGAAAAATGAGGAATAAAGGGTAAGTGGGGATGTTGAAGAGAAAAGTGAAATAAAGGGTAAGAGGGGATGTTGAACAGGAAAAGTGAAGAGCAAAAGGTAGAGGGGATGTTGAAGAAAAATGAGGAATAAGGGTAAGGAAGGGGATGTTGAAGAAAAATGAGGAATAAAGGGTAAGAGGGATGTTGAACGGGAAAAATGAGGAATAAAGGGTGAGGGGATGTTGAACAGGAAAAGTGAAGAATAAGGGGTAAGAGGGAGGATGTTGAACAGGGGAAAAGTGAAGAATAAAGGGTAGAGGGGGATGTTGAAGAGAAAAATGAGGAATAAAGGAGTAAGTGGGGATGTTGAAGAGAAAAAAATGAGGAATAAAGGGTAAGTGGGGATGTTGAAGAAAAAGTGAAGAATAAAGGGTAAGAGGGGATGTTGAAGAGAAAAATGAGGAATAAAGGGTAGAGGGGATGTTGAACAGGAAAAATGAGGAATAAAGGGTAAGAAGGGATGTTGAACAGGAAAAATGAAGAATAAAGGAGGTAAGAGGGGGATGTTGAAGAGAAAAATGAAGAATAAAGGGTAAGTGGGGATGTTGAAGAGCAAAGTGAAGAATAAAGGGTAAGGGGATGTTGAACGGGAAAAGTGAAGAATAAAGTGTAAGAGGGGATGTTGAACGGGAAAAAGTGAAGAATAAAGGGTAAGAGGGGATGTTGAAGAAAAATGAGGGAATAAAGGTAGTAGAGGGATGTTGAAGAGAAAAAGAAATGAGGAATAAAGGGTAAGTGGGGATGTTGAAGAAAAGTGAAGAATAAAGGGTAAGAGGGGATGTTGAACGGGAAAAGTGAAGAATAAAGGGTAAGAGGGGGATGTTAGAGAAAAATGAGGAATAAAGGGTAAGAGGGGATGTTCAGAGAAAAATGAGGAATAAAGGGTAAGAGGGAATGTTGAACGGGAAAAATGAAGAATAAAGGAGTAGAGGGATGTTGAACAGGAAAAGTAGAAGAATAAAAGGGTAAGAGGGATGTTGAACAGGAAAAGTGAAGAATAAAGGGTAAGAGGGGATGTTGAACAGGAAAAGTGAAGAATAAAGGGTAAGAGGGGATGTTGAAGAGAAAAATGAAGAATAAAAGGTAAGAGGGGATGTTGAACAGGAAAAGTGAAGAATAAAGGAGTGGGGGATGTTGAAGAGAAAAATGAGGAATAAAAATTGGGGATGTTGAAAGAGAAAAATGAGGAATAAAGGGTAAGAGGGGATGTTGAACGGGAAAAATGAGGAATAAAGGGTGAGGGATGTTGAACAGGAAAAGTGAAGAATAAGGGGTAAGAGGGGATGTTGAACGGGAAAAGTGAGAATAAAGGGTAAGAGGGGATGTTGAAGAAAAATGAGGAATAAAGGGTAAGTGGGGATGTTGAAGAGAAAAATGAGGAATAAAGGGTAAGTGGGGATGTTGAGAGAAAAGTGAAGAATAAAAGGGTAGAGGGGATGTTGAAAGAGAAAAATGAGGAATAAAAGGGTAGAGGGGATGTTAGACAGGAAAAATGAGGAATAAAGGGTAGAGGGGATGTTGAGCAGGAAAAATGAAGAATAAAGGAGTGAAGGGGATGTTGAAGAAAAATGAAGAATAAAGGGTAAGTGGGGATGTTGAAGAGCAAAGTGAAGAATAAAGGGTAAGAGGGGATGTTGAACGGAAAAGTGAAGAATAAAGTGTAAGAGGGGATGTTGAACGGGAAAAGTGAAGAATAAGGGGTAAGAGGGGATGTTGAAGAAGAAAAATGAGGAATAAAGGGTAAGTGGGGATGTTGAAGAAAAAAATGAGGAATAAAGGGTAAGTGGGGATGTTGAAAGAAAAAGTGAAGAATAAAGGGTAAGAGGGGATGTTGAACGGGAAAAGTGAAGAATAAAGGGTAAGGATGTTGAAGAGAAAAATGAGGAATAAAGGGTAAGAGGGGATGTTCAAGAAAAATGAGGAATAAAGGGTAAGAGGGATGTTGAACGGGAAAAATGAAGAATAAAGGGTAAGAGGGATGTTGAACGGAGAAGAGTGAAGAATAAAGGGTAAGAGGATGTTGAACGGGAAAAGTGAAGAATAAAAGGGTAAGGATGTTGAACGGGAAAAGTGAAGAATAAAGGGTAAGAGGGGATGTTAGAGAAAAATGAAGAATAAAGGGTAGAGGGGATGTTGAACGGGAAAAGTGAAGAATAAAGGGTAAGAGGGGATGTTGAACGGGAAAAGTGAAGAATAAAAGGTAAGAGAGATGTTGAACAGGAAAAAGTAAAGAATAAAGGGTAAGAGGGGATGTTGAAGAGAAAAATGAAGAATAAAGAGGGTAAGAGGGGATGTTGAACGGGAAAGTGAAGAATAAAGGAGGTAAGAGGGATGTTGAACAGGAAAAGTGAAGAATAAAGGGTAAGAGAGATATGAAGAAAAAAATGAGGAATAAAGGGTAAGAGGGGATGTTGAACGGGAAAAATGAGGAATAAAGGGTAAGGAGGGATGTTGAACAGGGAAAAAGTGAAGAATAAGGCGTAAGAGGGGATGTTGAACGGGAAAATGAAGAATAAAGGGTAAGAGGGGATGTTGAAGAGAGAAGAAAAATGAAGAATAAAGGGTAAGGGGGATGTTCAAGAGAAAAATGAGAATAAAGGGTAGAGGGGATGTTGAACGGGAAAAGTGAAGAATAAAGTGTAAAGAGTTTTTGCAGAGAAAAATCAGGAATAAAGGAGTAAGAGGGGATGTTCAAGAGAAAAATGAGGAATAAAGGGTAAGAGGGGATGTTGAACGGGAAAAGTGAAGAATAAAGGAGTAAGAGGGGATGTTGAAGAGAAAAATGAGGAATAAAGGGTAAAGAGGAAATGTTGAAGAGAAACATGAGGAATAAAGGGTAAGGGGATGTTGAACGGGAAAAATGAGGAATAAAGGGTTAGAGGGGATGTTAGACAGGAAAAGTGAAGAATAAGGGGTAAGAGGGGATGTTGAACAGGAAAAGTGAAGAATAAAAGGGTAGGGGATGTTGAAGAGAAAAATGAGGAATAAAGGGTAAGTGGGGATGTTGAAAGAGAAAAATGAGGAATAAAGGGTAAGTGGGGATATTTGAAAGAGAAAAGTGAAGAATAAAGGGTAAGAGGGGATGTTGAACAGGAAAAGTGAAGAATAAAGAGGTAAGAGGGGATGTTGAAGAGAAAAATGAGAATAAAGGGGTAAGAGGGGATGTTGAAGAGAAAAAATGAGGAATAAAGGGTAAGAGGGGATATTGAACGGGAAAAATGAGGCATAAAGAGTAAGAGGGGATGTTGAACGGGAAAAATGAAGATAAAGGAGTAGAGGGGATGTTGAAGAAGAAAAATGAGGAATAAAGGGTAGAGGGATGTTGAAGAAAAGTAGAAGAATAAAGGAGTAGAGGGGGATGTTGAACGGGAAAAGGAAGTGAAGAATAAAGTGTGAAGGGGATGTTAGACAGGAAAAAGTGAAGAATAAAGGAGGAGTAGAGGGGATGTTAGACAGGGAAAAGTGAAGAATAAAGGGTAAGAGGGGATGTTGAACAGGAAAGTGAAGAATAAGGGTAGAGGGGATGTTGAACAGGAAAAGTGAAGAATAAAAGGTAAGAGAGGGATGTTGAACAGGAAAAGTGAAGAATAAAAGGGTAAGAGGGGATGTTGAAGAGAAAAAATGATATAAAGGGTAAGAGGGGATGTTGAACGGGAAAAGTGAAGAATAAAGGGTAAGAGGGGATGTTGAACAGGAAAAAGTGAAGAATAAAGTGTAGAGGGGATGTTGAACGGGAAGAGTGAAGAATAAAGGGTAAGAGGGGATGTTGAAGAGAAAAATGAGGAATAAGGGTAAGTGGGGATGTTGAAGAAAAAATGAGAATAAAGGGTAAGTGGGGATGTTGAAGAAAAGTGAAATAAAGGGTAAGAGGGGATATTTGAACAGGAAAAGTGAAGAATAAAAGGTAAGAGGGGATGTTGAAGAGAAAAATGAGGAATAAAAGGGTAGAGGGGATGTTGAAGAGAAAAATGAGGAATAAAGGGTAAGAGGGGATGTTGAACGGGGAAAAAATGAGGAATAAAGGGTGAGGGATGTTGGACAAGGAAAAATGAAGAATAAAGGGTAAGAGGGGATGTTGAACGGGAAAAGTGAAGAATAAAGTGTAAGAGGGGATGTTGAACGGGAAAAGTGAAGAATAAAGGGTAAGAGGGGATGTTGAAGAGAAAAATGAGGAATAAAGGGTAAGAGGGGATGTTCAAGAGAAAAATGAGGAATAAAGGGTAAGTGGGGATGTTGAACGGGAAAAATGAAGAATAAGGTAAGAGGGATGTTGAACGGGAAAAGTGAAGAATAAAGGGTAGAGGATGTTGAACGGGAAAAGTGAAGAATAAAGGGTAAGAGTGGATGTTGAACGGGAAAAGTGACGAATAATGGGTAAGAGGAGGGTTGTTGAAGAGAAAAATGAGGAATAAGGTAAGAGGGGTTGTTGAAAGAGAAAAATGAGGAATAAAGGGTAAGAGGGGATGTTGAACAGGAAAAATAAGAAAAAAATAAAGGGTAAGAGGGATGTTGAACGGGAAAAGTGAAGAATAAAAGGTAAAGAGGGGATGTTGAACAGGAAAAAGTGAAGAATAAAGGGTAAGAGGGGATGTTGAAGAGAAAAATGAGGAATAAAGGGTAAGAGGAAATGTTGAAGAGAAACATGAGGAATAAAGGGTAGAGGGATGTTGAACGGGAAAAATGAGAATAAAGGGTTAGAGGGGATGTTGAACGGGAAAAGTGAAGAATAAGGGAGTGAAGGGATGTTGAACGGGAAAAGTGAAGAATAAAGGGTAAGAGGGGATGTTGAAGAAGAAAATGAGGAATAAAGGGTAAGTGGGGATGTTGAAGAGAAAATAGGAATAAAGGGTAAGTGGGGATGTTGAAGAGAAAAGTGAAGAATAAAGGGTAAGAGGGGATGTTGAACGGGAAAAGTGAAGAATAAAGGGTAAGAGGGGATGTTGAAGAGAAAAATGAGGAATAAAGGGTAAGAGGGGATGTTGAAGAGAAAAATGAGGAATAAAGGGTAAGAGGGGATGTTGAACGGGAAAAATGAGGAATAAAGGGTAAGGGGGATGTTAGACAGGAAGATGAAGGCAAAAAAGGGTAAGAGGGGATGTTGAGAAAAAATGAGGAATAAAGGGTAGAGGATGTTGAAGAGAAAAGTGAAGAATAAAGGGTAAGAGGGGATGTTGAACAGGAAAAGTGAAGAATAAAAAGGGTAAGAGGGGATGTTGAACAGGAAAAGTGAAGAATAAAAGGGTAGAGGGATGTTGAACAGGAGAAAAGTGAAGAATAAAAGGTAAAGAGAGGATGTTGAACGGGAGTGAAGAATAAAGAAGTAAGGGAAAAGGGAATAAAAGGTGACGGGAAAAGTGAAGAATAAAGGGTAAGAGGGGATGTTGAAGAAAAATGAAGTATAAAGGGTAAGAGGGGATGTTGAACGGGAAGAAAAGTGAAGAATAAAGGGTAGAGGGGATGTTGAACAGGAAAAGTGAAGAATAAAGGGTAAGAGGGAATGTTGAAGAGAAAAATGAGAATAAAGGGTAAGAGGGGATGTTGAACAGGAAAAATGAGGAATAAAGGGTTAAGAGGGGATGTTGAACAGGAAAAGTGAAGAATAAGGGGTAAGAGGGGATGTTGAACGGGAAAAGTGAAGAATAAAGGGTAAGAGGGGATGTTGAAGAGAAAAATGAGGAATAAAGGGTAAGTGGGGATGTTGAAGAGAAAAATGAGGAATAAAGGGTAAGTGGGGATGTTGAAGAAAAGTGAAGAATAAAGGGTAAGAGGGGATGTTAATTTTGAACGGGAAAAGTGAAGAATAAAGGGTAAGAGGGGATGTTGAAGAAAAATGAGGAATAAAGGGTAAGAGGGGATGTTGAAGAGAAAAATGAGGAATAAAGGGTAAGAGGGGATGTTGAACGGGAAAAATGAGAATAAAGTGTAAGAGGGATGTTGAACAGGAAAAATGAAGAATAAAGGGTAAGAGGGGATGTTGAAGAGAAAAATGAGGAATAAAGGGTAAGTGGGGATGTTGAAGAAGAAAAGGAGGAATAAAGGGTAAGTGGGGATGTTGAACAGGAAAAGTGAAGAATAAAGGGTAAGGGGGATGTTGAAGAGAAAAATGAGGAATAAAGGGTACGTGGGGATGTTGAAGAGAAAAATGAGGAATAAAGGGTAAGTGGGGATGTTGAAGAGAAAAGTGAAGAATAAAGGGTAAGAGGGGATGTTGAACGGGAAAAGTGAAGAATAAAGGGTAAGAGGGAATGTTGAAGAGAAAAATGAGGAATAAAGGGTAAGAGGGGATGTTGAAGAGAAAAATGAGGAATAAAGGGTAAGAGGGGATGTTGAACGGGAAAAATGAGGAATAAAGTGTAAGAGGGGATGTTGAAGGACGGGAAAAATGAAGAATAAAGGGTAAGAGGGGATGTTGAAGAGAAAAATGAGGAATAAAGGGTAAGTGGGGATGTTGAAGAGAAAAATGAGGAATAAAGTGTAAGAGGGGATGTTGAACGGGAAAAGTGAAGAATAAAGGGTAAGGGGGATGTTGAAGAGAAAAATGAGGAATAAAGGGTAAGTGGGGATGTTGAAGAGAAAAATGAGGAATAAAGGGTAAGTGGGGATGTTGAAGAGAAAAGTGAAGAATAAAGGGTAAGAGGGGATGTTGAACGGGAAAAGTGAAGAATAAAGGGTAAGAGGGAATGTTGAAGAGAAAAATGAGGAATAAAGGGTAAGAGGGGATGTTGAACGGGAAAAATGAGGAATAAAGGGTTAGAGGGGATGTTGAACGGGAAAAGTGAAGAATAAGGGGTAAGAGGGGATGTTGAACGGGAAAAGTGAAGAATAAAGGGTAAGAGGGGATGTTGAAGAGAAAAATGAGGAATAAAGGGTAAGTGGGGATGTTGAAGAGAAAAATGAGGAATAAAGGGTAAGTGGGGATGTTGAAGAGTGAAGAATAAAGGGTAAGAGGGGATGTTGAACGGGAAAAGTGAAGAATAAAGGGTAAGAGGGGATGTTGAAGAGAAAAATGAGGAATAAAGGGTAAGAGGGGATGTTGAAGAGAAAAATGAGGAATAAAGGGTAAGAGGGGATGTTGAACGGGAAAAATGAGGAATAAAGTGTAAGAGGGGATGTTGAACGGGAAAAATGAAGAATAAAGGGTAAGAGGGGATGTTGAACGGGAAAAGTGAAGAATAAAGGGTAAGAGGGGATGTTGAACGGGAAAAGTGAAGAATAAAGGGTAAGAGGGGATGTTGAAGAGAAAAATGAGGAAGAAAGGGTAAGAGAATAAAGGGTAAGAGGGGATGTTGAAGAAGAAATGAGGATGAAAGGGTAAGAGGGGATGTTCAAGAAGAAATGAGGAATAAAAGGAGTAGGGGATGAATGGGAAAAATGAAGAATAAAGGGTAAGAGGATGTTGAAGAGAAAAATGAGGAATAAAGGGTAAGAGGGGATGTTGAAGAGAGAAAAGTGAAGAATAAGGAGTAAGAGTCATTGAACGGGAAAAGTGAAGAATAAAGTGTAAGAGGGGATGTTGAACGGGAAAAGTGAAGAATGAAGGTAAGAAGTTAATTTGAACAGGAAAAGTGAAGAATAAGAGTAAAGAGGGGATGTTGAACGGGAAAAGTGAAGAATAAAAGGAGTAAGAGGGGATGTTGAACAGGAAAAGTGAAGAATAAAAAATAAGAGGGGATGTTGAACAGGAAAAGTGAAGAATAAAGATGAAGAGGGGATGTTGAAGAGAAAAATGATATAAAGGGTAAGAGGGGATGTTGAACGGGAAAAGTGAAGAATAAAGGAGTAAGAGGGGATGTTGAACAGGAAAAGTGAAGAATAAAGTGTAAGGAGAGACCTTTGAACGGGAAAAGTGAAGAATAAAGGGTAAGAGGGGATGTTGAAGAGAAAAATGAGGAATAAAGGGTAAGTGGGGATGTTGAAGAGAAAAATGAGGAATAAAGGGTAAGTGGGGATGTTGAAGAGAAAAGTGAAGAATAAAGTGAGAGGGATGTTGAACGGGAAAAAGTGAAGAATAAAGGTAAAGAGGGGGATGTTATGAAGAAAAAATGAGGAATAAAGGGTAAGGGGGATGTTGAACGGGAAAAATAGAATAAAGGGTAGGGGATGTTGAACGGGAAAAATGAAGAATAAAGGGTAAGGGGGATAGTACAGACAGGAAAAGTGAAGAATAAAGTGTAGAGGGGATGTTGAACGGGAAAAGTGAAGAATAAAGGGTAAGAGGGGATGTTGAAGAAAAAATGAGGAATAAAGGAGTAGAGGAGATTCAAGAGAAAAATGAGGAATAAAGGGTAAGAGAGGGGATGTTGAACAGGAAAAATGAAGAATAAAGAGACAGAGGGGATGTTGAACAGGAAAAAGTGAAGAATAAAGTCAGAGGAGATGTTAGACAAGGAAAAGTGAAGAATAAGAGGTAAGAGTGGATGTTGAACGGGAAAAGTGACGAATAATGAGTAAGAGGAGGTTGTTGAAGAAAAAATGAGGAATAAAGGTAAGAGGGGTTGTTGAAGAGAAAAATGAGGAATAAAGGAATCAGAGGGGATGTTGAACGGGAAAAATGAAGAATAAAGGGTAAGAGGGGATGTTGAACGGGAAAAGTGAAGAATAAAAAGGTAAGGGGATGTTTGAACAGGAAAAGTGAAGAATAAAGGGTAAAGAGGGGGATGTTGAAGAAGAAAAAAATGAGAATAAAGGGTAAGAGGAAATGTTGAAGAGAAACATGAGGAATAAGGAGTAAGGATGTTGAACAGGAAAAATAAGGAATAAGGAGTTAGAGGGGATGTTAGAACGGGAAAAGTGAAGAATAAGGGGTAAGGGGATGTTGGTTGAGAAAAGTGAAGAATAAAGGGTAAGAGGGATGTTGAAGAGAAAAATGAGGAATAAAGGGTAAGTGGGGATGTTGAAGAGAAAAATGAGAAATAAAGGGTAAGTGGGGATGTTGAAGAAAAAGTGAAGAATAAAAGGGTAAGAGGGGATATTGAACAGGAAAAGAGTAAGAATAAAGGGTAAGGGGGATGTTGAAGAGAAAAATGAGGAATAAAGGGTGAAGGGGATGTTGAAGAGAAAAATGAGGAATAAAGGGTAAGAGGGGATGTTGAACGGGAAAAAATGAGGAATAAAGAATGAAGGGGATGTTGAACGGGAAAGATGAAGAATAAAGAGAGAATTAGAGGGGATGTTGAAGAGAAAAATGAGGAATAAAGGGTAAGAGGGGATGTTGAAGAGAAAAATAGAGATAAGGGTAAGAGGGATATTTCAAAGAGAAAAATGAGGAATAAAGGGTAAAGGGGATGTTGAACGGGGGAAAAGTGAAAGATAAGGAGTAAGGGGGATGTTGAACGGGAAAAGTGAAGAATAAAGGTAAAGAGGATATTGAACAGGAAAAGTGAAGAATAAAGGGTAAGGGGGATGTTGAAGAGAAAAATGAAGTATAAAGGGGTAAGAGGGTGAGCCCCAAAGACAGGAAAAGTGAAGAATAAAGGGTAAGAGGGGATGTTGAACGAAGGAAGTGAAGAATAAGGGAGTAAGAGAGAGATATTTGAAGAGAAAAATGAGGAATAAAGAGTAAGAGGGATGTTGAACTGGGAAAAGCTGAGAATAAAGGAGTTAGAGGATATTGAACGGGAAAAGTGAAGAATAAGAATTGGGGGATGTTAGACAGGAAGAGTGAAGAATAAAGGGGTAAGGGGATGTTGAAGAAAGGAAAAATGAGGAATAAAGGTGATGGGGATGTTGAGAGAAAATGAGAATAAGGGAGTAAGTGGGGATGTTGAAGAAAGAAGCCAGAGAATAAGAGGTAGGGGATGTTAGACAGGAAAAGTAGAATAAAGGGTAAGAGGGAATGTTGAAGAAAAAATGAGGAGTAAAGGGTAGAGGGGATGTTGAACGGGAAAATGAGGAATAAAGGTTTAGAGGGGATGTTGAACGGGAAAAAGTGAAGAATGAGAGGTAAGAGGGGATGTTGAACAGGAAAAGTGAAGAATAAAGAATGCAGAGGGGATGTTTAAGAAGAGAAAAATGAGGAATAAAGGGTAAGTGGGGATGTTGAAGAGAAAAATGAGGAATGAGGGTAAGTAGGGATGTTGAAGAGAAAAGTAGAAGAATAAAAGGTAAGAGGATATTGAACAGGAAAAAGTGAAGAATAAAAGAATGAAAGGGGCATGTTGAAGAGAAAAATGAGGAATAAAGGGTAAGAGGGGATGTTGAAGAGAAAAATGAGGAATAAAGGGTAAGAGGGGATGTTGAACGGGAAAAATGAGGAATAAAGTGTAAGAGGGGATGTTGAACGGGAAAAATGAAGAATAAAGGGTAAGAGGGGATGTTGAACGGGAAAAGTGAAGAATAAAGGGTAAGAGGGGATGTTGAACGGGAAAAGTGAAGAATAAAGGGTAAGAGGGGATGTTGAAGAGAAAAATGAGGAAGAAAGGGTAAGAGGGGATGTTCAAGAGAAAAATGAGGAATAAAGGGTAAGAGGGGATGTTGAACGGGAAAAATGAAGAATAAAGGGTAAGAGGGGATGTTGAACGGGAAAAGTGAAGAATAAAAGGTAAGAGGGGATGTTGAACGGGAAAAGTGAAGAATAAAAGGTAAGAGGGGATGTTGAACGGGAAAAGTGAAGAATAAAGGGTAAGAGGGGATGTTGAAGAGAAAAATGAAGAATAAAGGGTAAGAGGGGATGTTGAACGGGAAAAGTGAAGAATAAAGGGTAAGAGGGGATGTTGAACGGGAAAAGTGAAGAATAAAGGGTAAGAGGGAATGTTGAAGAGAAAAATGAGGAATAAAGGGTAAGAGGGGATGTTGAACGGGAAAAATGAGGAATAAAGGGTTAGAGGGGATGTTGAACGGGAAAAGTGAAGAATAAGGGGTAAGAGGGGATGTTGAACGGGAAAAGTGAAGAATAAAGCGTAAGAGGGGATGTTGAAGAGAAAAATGAGGAATAAAGGGTAAGTGGGGATGTTGAAGAGAAAAATGAGGAATAAAGGGTAAGAGGGGATGTTGAACGGGAAAAATGAAGAATAAAGGGTAAGAGGGGATGTTGAAGAGAAAAATGAGGAATAAAGGGTAAGAGGGGATGTTCAAGAGAAAAATGAGGAATAAAGGGTAAGAGGGGATGTTGAACGGGAGAAGTGAAGGATAAAGTGTAAGAGGGGATGTTGAAGAGAAAAATGAGGAATAAAGGGTAAGAGGGGATGTTCAAGAGAAAAATGAGGAATAAAGGGTAAGAGGGGATGTTGAACGGGAAAAGTGAAGAATAAAGGGTAAGAGGGGATGTTGAAGAGAAAAATGAGGAATAAAGGGTAAGAGGGGATGTTCAAGAGAAAAATGAGGAATAAAGGGTAAGAGGGGATGTTGAACGGGAAAAGTGAAGAATAAAGGGTAAGAGGGGATGTTGAAGAGAAAAATGAGGAATAAAGGGTAAGAGGGGATGTTCAAGAGAAAAATGAGGAATAAAGGGTAAGAGGGGATGTTGAACGGGAAACATGAAGAATAAAGGGTAAGAGGGGATGTTGAAGAGAAAAATGAGGAATAAAGGGTAAGAGGGGATGTTCAAGAGAAAAATGAGGAATAAAGGGTAAGAGGGGATGTTGAACGGGAAAAGTGAAGAATAAAGGGTAAGAGGGGATGTTGAAGAGAAAAATGAGGAATAAAGGGTAAGAGGGGATGTTCAAGAGAAAAATGAGGAATAAAGGGTAAGAGGGGATGTTGAACGGGAAAAATGAAGAATAAAGGGTAAGAGGGGATGTTGAACGGGAAAAAATGAGGAATAAAGGGTAAGAGGGGGTTGTGGGGAAGAGAAAACTGAGGAATAAAGGGTAAGAGGGGATGTTGAAGAGAAAAATGAGGAATAAAGGGTAAGAGGGGGTTGTGGAAGAGAAAAATGAGGAATAAAGGGTAAGAGGGGATGTTGAAGAGAAAAATGAGGAATAAAGGGTAAGAGGGGATGTTGAAGAGAAAAATGAGGAATAAAGGGTAAGAGGGGATGTTGAAGAGAAAAATGAGGAATAAAGTGTAAGAGGGGATGTTGAAGAGAAAAATGAGGAATAAAGGGTAAGAGGGGATGTTGAACGGGAAAATGAAGAATAAAGGGTAAGAGGGGATGTTGAACGGGAAAAAATGAGGAATAAAGGGTAAGAGGGGGTTGTGGAAGAGAAAAATGAGGAATAAAGGGTAAGAGGGGATGTTGAAGAGAAAAATGAGGAATAAAGCGTAAGAGGGGATGTTGAAGAGAAAAATGAGGAATAAAGGGTAAGAGGGGATGTTGAAGAGAAAAATGAGGAATAAAGGGTAAGAGGTGATGTTGAAGAGAAAAATGAGGAATAAAGGGTAAGAGGGGATGTTGAACGGGAAAAGTGAAGAATAAAGGGTAAGAGGGGATGTTGAACGGGAAAAGTGAAGAATAAAGGGTAAGAGTGGATGTTGAACGGGAAAAGTGAAGAATAAAGGGTAAGAGGGGATGTTGAAGAGAAAAATGAGGAATAAAGGATAAGTGGGGATGTTGAAGAGAAAAATGAGGAATAAAGGGTAAGAGGGGATGTTGAACGGGAAAAGTGAAGAATAAAGGGTAAGAGGGGATGTTGAAGATAAAAATGAGGAATAAAGGGTAAGAGGGGATGTTGAAGAGAAAAATGAGGAATAAAGGGTAAGTAAGGGGATGGGGTTGAACGGGAAAAATGAAGAATAAAGGGTAAGAGGGGATGTTGAACGGGAAAAAATGAGGAATAAAGGGTAAGAGGGGGTTGTGGAAGAGAAAACAGAGGAATAAAGGGTAAGAGTGGGTTGTGGAAGAGAAAAATGAGGAATAAAGGGTAAGAGGGGATGTTGAAGAGAAAAATGAGGAATAAAGGGTAAGAGGGGATGTTGAAGAGAAAAATGCGGAATAAAGGGTAAGAGGGGATGTTGAAGAGAAAAATGAGGAATAAAGGGTAAGAGGGGATGTTGAAGAGAAAAATGAGGAATAAAGGGTAAGAGGGGATGTTGAACGGGAAAAGTGAAGAATAAAGGGTAAGAGCGGATGTTGAACGGGAAAAGTGAAGAATAAAGGGTAAGAGGGGATGTTGAACGGGAAAAGTGAAGAATAAAGGGTAAGAGGGGATGTTGAACGGGAAAAGTGAAGAATAAAGGGTAAGAGGGGATGTTGAACAGGAAAAGTGAAGAATAAAGGGTAAGAGGGGATGTTGAAGAGAAAACTGAGGAATAAAGGGTAAGAGGGGATGTTGAAGATAAAAATGAGGAAATAAAGGATAAGAGGGGATGTTGAAGATAAAAATGAGGAATAAAGGGCAAGAGGGGATGTTGAAGAGAAAAATGAGGAATAAAGGGTAAGAGGGGATGTTGAACGGGAAAAGTGAAGAATAAAGGGTAAGAGGGGATGTTGAAGATAAAAATCAGGAATAAAGGGTAAGAGGGGATGTTGAACGGGAAAAATGAGGAAGAAAGTGTAAGAGGGGCTGTTGAAGATAAAAATGAGGAATAAAGCGTAAGAGGGGATGTTGAAGATAAAAATGAGGAATAAAGGGTAAGAGGGGATGTTGAAGAGAAAAATGAGGAATAAAGGGTAAGAGGGGATGTTGAACGGGAAAAGTGAAGAATAAAGGGTAAGAGGGGATGTGGAAGAGAAAACTGAGGAATAAAGGGTAAGAGGGGGTTGTTGA
>JBBBDQ010030975.1:0-154532 GCA_037127315.1 Ascarosepion bandense | reverse complement strand
TCTTCTTCTTCTTCTTCTCTGCACCGTATCTATTTAGAACACATGCTCTCGTGGCTCTCCACATTTTCTTGCCTTTTGTTACTCTAAGCAAAGTCTGTTTCCTTGCTATCTCTCTCGCTTCATGTTCTACCACCTATTTATATATGTTCGTTAGTTTACTCGCTTTTCTCTGCTCTCTTGCTTTTGATACGTCCTGTGAGTGTCAAATTTTCCAAGCTATTTTTCCTCATTATATATTCCAGAATATTCAATTTTATCATTCCGATCCTAAGCTCCGGTGTTCTTTTGTTCACTTTTCAATATAACTTTCTCGTTGTTAAAATGGTCATTACAGAGTCCTGTTAAGCCACATTTTTGTTGCTTCCAATATTCTCTTCATATGGGAAGAAATCGCCCAGAATTCACTGCTATATCGGAGGGTTGATATTACATTGATTTTAAAATCCTACTAAACTATAACTAAGATTACGTCATGCTTTTTTATATTTTACTACTGAATTCTATAAAGCATAATTTTGGTGCATCATATTTTTAATGTGTGCTTATGAAAATCTGCCCCAGAAAGTGCAAGCAGATTGTGGCATCATATAAAGAAAAGATTATGCATTGCAACCTGCAGCATGAAATCATTAAATTAATCATTTCGTTTTATTAATAGACCTAAAGCTACGACTGTGGCGCAATACGTTCGCTCGCATTGAACACTGAATAAATCGCCGCCATTGATAGACAAAAACGTTCTCGAAGTCTTTCATCTGACGATAGCATTGTGTCGTTGTTGTTTCACTTTGAAAAGTAAAAATTCTAAGGATAACGATTTTAATTGAGTGGCGATTGTAAATCTTATAATATTCCTACATGCAATTGTCAATAAATAATAAATTCTACGGAAGATATTATGAAAGAAGATTTAATATTTTAAAGCAAGAGAAATCTTTCAACGGTTTATTTAAAGAAAGTAACTGACGTAAATTTAACCCACGTTCATCATATTTAATACCTGTGCCAAAATGATTCACAAAAATAATGGTATTCATGTCGGCTTAAATTGTTATAATGTGAACATGAAAATGGTGAATAATATCCACATTAATTAAAAAAAGTTTACTAATCTACAAATAATATTAGCTTTTACGGTTAAAATTAGTAATTAATGAACTATAATTTGTATTTCGTTTGATGACATCCTCCTGTAAGTTTAAGAGGCTACTTGAAAAATAAATATAACACCCACCCATGAATTTACTTGTGCAACTAGATTGGCAAATAGGTCCCAACCTTTTATCATGAAAATGGGCAAATGTAACCCCAACTTCTTCTCTATCAGTTTCTTTTGTTGTACTTCTCACCTGTGGAACCCATTTCTCTATGTTTGCTTCCCTGATAGCTACAATCTTCAAAGGATTAAGTGTAATGTCAATTTCCATCTTCTATCTCCTTGACTCCCACCTCTCTCTTACCCTTTCTTCGACATCCCCTGTGCCGTTTTCGTTTCTTTTCTCTCTTCTCTCACTGTAACCCTCTGCTTACCAGTGGTAGTACTGCCTTACTTGGGTGAAACGATTATAAATAATCAAACATAATCAGTTTTGTTGGCATCCAAGCTCAAATAGTGACTCTTGGAACCAATGCAATTGAACATTTTTAATGTTTCCAAACATTAGGCATTCAATGACTGAGCAGTTAGCATTGCCGTAGGTTGAAATTTATAAAGCATTTTTCTTAAAACAGTATTTTTTACAATGATGTTCACCTTATACAAGGCCCAAGAGCTACTCGAGGTAGAGGATTACAGGTTAAGAGGTACATTTTATGGGGATATGTAGGGAAGATAACAGTTAATCATAGACTTGGTTAAAACTGATTAAGATTGTACACTTGGGAGGCATTCAACTCACAGCTCGTTGTTTCAAGTCACTAGATTACTTCAGCCAACGTTTTTATCTCCTGTTCCATGTGTCCTTCTCCCCAAGGCCACAGTAGAGGTGAACAAAAACTTTGAAAGTTCAGTTACTAAAGGAAAATACTTGAAACTGAGATATCTAGAAAAGACATGAAACGTTGATCTAGAACAATGAACTAAATGAAAGGTTCGGTTTGAAATTTCAGCAAATAGCCCGGAGCATACAACGGATGAAACGTCGTGAATATGACAATAAAGATGAGGATATAGTGCAAATAGTTGTAGTACCTCATTTCAGAAATATAGATAGAGGGAGAATATATTCTACATGAATTAAAGAAACGAAAATTCGTCTCGGTTTAAACACTTGTCTTTTCTCCTCATTTTTTTCTTATCCACCTAAACGGAATGTACTCAAAAAACTTCACTCCAGGGTTTGGTGACATTCAAACGAATTGCTGTGACCAGAATAAATCCTCTTACTACAAAATACTACATTAGAGAAACTAATATTTTTGCAGGTTTACAAGATTATAATAACATATCTCCCCAGTCCTTCCGCAAATAGCGTAATCTTCAGAACTGTCACTTTCCGATGACCTTTTTGACCCATTAATTGTGTGACTAGCAATTCTAACAATTTTAAGGATATGGTAAAATTCAACGAAAGATTTTATAAATCAAACGTTGTTTTAGTGGGGAATGCACAATTAGAAAACTAAAGATCTATATAAAGTATTTAATAACTGAATAATGATATTCATATAATTCATATCACTAACAGATTTGCCAAAACATCTTACTTTAAATTAATATATTGCGTCTATAGTTCTAGGAGCTGAGGTAGTGCTTACATTACTTATATTGTTCGGACTGTTGTCCATATCCTTATTGCTATATTCACGACGTTGTACGTTCCGGTCTTTTTCAGGTGATTGGAATTTCAAACCGACCCCTTTATTTTGATCACTAGGATATATTGTTCATGGCCCAGTGGATGAAAGCTTTGCTTAGATCTAGTGACTTGACCCAAAGATTTATGAGTTCAATATCTGGCTACAGCATTGTAAACAAATAACTTGTTGAGAGCTGAGTTAAAAAGACATTCCGAAAATCTCATAGCTCATGGAACGAGAACAGTGGCGTGGCTTCTACAAAACTTTTCGTGGCTGCTAATCTGATGTGCTTTTCTCCTGGTGCCCCGATTACACAATTTAAACGTGCTATCAGATTGGTATCTAGATACCACCTTTTACTTTTGAAATATCTAAATGAAACCACCACTTCTACTCTAACAGTTTCTTTTCTCGCACTTCCTACCTGTGGGACTCTCTTCCGTTTAATTGCTTCTCTGACAAATACAATCTTTAAACATTTAAATGCAACGTATATCGCCATCTTGTCTCTTCTGGTATCCAGTTAATCTTTTGTCCTCGAAAACCAAACTAATGACGTTCCATCATCATCGAGCAGACCCTTATATAATGAAAAAGTGTTCTCTTTGCGAAGCCCAGTGCCTGAGAGCAGGCCTCTGTTGGAGCTCGTATATACAATCTGTCACTAAAAATGTTGTAAAAATGGTTCCCTATACCTCTCCAATAAGTACCGAGATCCTCCTTCTATCTTCTATTTTAACAAGGGTCAGAACAAACTGAAAATAGATTACTGATGTCATATATGGTATGGGGTTTCCCAGTCTTCACTTCCAGTCTTGAGAGAATGCTAAAGCGTTTCCACATTCTTCAGTGATGAACTATGTTCCACACTACAATCCCTTTCCCACAGATGAAGCATTGAAAGGCTGTCACTGAACTATCACTATTTCCATGCTAAGTGTTCAGACGAACTATATTCATAAGTTCCAACCAAGTTCACGTCTAAGACCCGCCATGTTACGCACATTGTAGAAAACCATCCTCATACTCTTTCTATTTTATTAGTGAGATGCAAATTTCACACGAGCAGATTCTTTTCAACAACCGCTGTTTTGTGGAACTGATAGCCAAAAGGAGGCTTTCCCGATCATTACAATTTTATTTAAGTCTAGATTTCACCGTTATATTCCCACATAAAAATGTGTTTTTTACTCTGTAATCCTTTACCTCGTGCAAAGAGGAAACATTATTGCAAAAAAATGCCTGTCTCCTTTAGTTACACGCCATTGCTAAATTTTGTACTTCAAATACTGTTTTTTAATTATAAATAAATATATAAATAAAAGCTAATAATTTTCCTTCTAATAACGGCAACTCTGTCTGGTCGGAAGAGAAATGGATGAAATTAAACGTTCGCACCTGCGTTTTTTCTCTTAGTGGTGATTTTAATACCATTGTACAATTTCGATTTAAATAATTTATCACTGGTTACTACTGCATTTGGGGCAGCATGATTTACACAATTAAGAGATCCAACGTTATTCTAATGAAATTAACACAAGACGGATTTTATGCTCGTATGAAAAATAAAAGCAAATTTAAGCGGCATATGGTATAAACTCGGAACGCGAAATCGGTGAGCCGAGTTCGAATTCTAGTTGAATTCATTGTATTCACTTACGCACAAATACTCTTGGGAAAGGTATTAATCCGTCTGTTCTTCCTCCATCTGTGGGTTAAATGACAGGACAGACTGGGTTCTATAGCCTTGACTGGAAATCAGTTTATTGAAAAAAAAAACTAATGGCAACCTGCTCCGGGAAATATTCTGCCCAGTCAATCATGTTTCTTTCAAGATATGATTGGCGAAGCGTATATGCAAAAAAAAAAAAAAAAAAAAAAAAAAACTCGAGTAGTTGCCATGAAAATATTTATAGAAAATGACCGAGGGAAGCCACGTACTGTTGGTGAGAAAGTGACTGAAGTCGAGATGCCTGGTCAGGATCACATACATTACAGACTCTTCTTTGGATTTTGTCAACAGAGAAACAAGACCAGATTTGGCAACATTATTCAATACACAGACAGGTCCTGGATATGAAGGTAAATTGCATCCGACAGCAAGGCCTCTGATTGCGAGATTGTGAGGAGCATAGAACCACCTCTTAATTGCTGTTGTTCCCGGGTCTACTCTGACTCGGAGTAGTAGCACCTGCTAGGGTCCCAGCTATGAGCAAATAGTAACCCCCAAATTGGGGTCAAAACACTATGAAAGTATAAAATAGACTTTTATAGAAATATATACATATAGACTTTTATGGAAAATATACATTTGTGAGGGAAAAATATTACCAAAAATACATTTTTAAGGGAAAAAAATATTGCCAGCAATACATTTTTTAATACAAAACTAGAAAACATCTTCCGTTTTCTAAAATAAAAATACAAATTTTTTCATGAAAATCTGATTAAATCAACCTTCTCACGATAACTGATCATTAAAAAATACCTTAAAACCCCACCTTTTTGGCATTAAATAACCCACAGAGGTTGATATGCTGCTAAACAATATTAATATTACTCACATTTTTTAACAACTTTCCCATTTTGATTAAATTTCTTGAATTCAAAAGAATAAGTATCCATAATAGTATAAATACCCTACATTTTGCTTCCTTCTAAAGAAAAAATAATTGAATAGTAAATATTTTTGTTGTTATTTCGATGCAGTCCTCGATGTTTTGTTAAATACGTTTTTGAAAGTTAAAATATATTTCAATATTTTTCCATCTGTCGCAATCGACATTCTATTTTGAAATGAAAAGGTAATGGGTTATATCTTTCAAGACTTATAAAAGAATTCAAAGAAAACCTAATTTAATATTAAAGAGTAATACAATAAAATATCTATCTTATATATATATAATTATAAATACGTGT
This sequence comes from Ascarosepion bandense, assembly GCA_037127315.1. NCBI lineage: Eukaryota > Metazoa > Mollusca > Cephalopoda > Sepiida > Sepiidae > Ascarosepion > Ascarosepion bandense. The sequence goes on along the minus strand of JBBBDQ010030975.1, from coordinate 148,814 downwards.
GTGTATTCATGTGTGTTAATATATATATATATATATATATATATATATATATATATATATACGCGCAACAAATAAAGAATTTTAAGTAATGCAGAGTTTATGTTATCCGTCCACATGTAGCAGCGTATTACGTATTCTTCTTCTACTTGCTGTAAAACTTAAGGACTTGGACGCTTATGACTCTCCACAATTTACTGTCGTTTTTAACTTTTAATAATGTTTCTCCTTTTGTATCTCTCCAAATTTTTCTTTGACCAACCATTTACACATATTGGTTAGATAGGTTACGCATTGCTTCACTCAGTTCCTCTTGCCTTCAAAATGTCCTGTCAGTGTCACATTATCTAACTTCTCTGTCTTCATTATGCGCCCAAGAAATTTCAACTCTCACTTTCTGATGTTAATTTTGTGTTCATTATGTATCCATTTCCCCTTTCTAACTTGACTGGCCCTTGGCCTTTGCATAAGATTGAACATTAAGAAAAAAGATGCATGTGTAGGAATTGAATTCAGTAGAGATACTTATAGTCGCACATGTATTAATTCATATATTTCTTTTTGTTAGATATATTTTAATTGCACACTTATGTTTCTCATTCTCTGTCTCTCTTTTTTTTTCTAAATTTATTTTATCTGTTGCTTATCTTTTCCAATTTGGTCGCGTGAATTAATTCGAATATTTTTTCCTTTTCTTTGGTTCTTCTCCTCAACGATCAGAAAATAAAAACTTATCTCAAGATTCTAATCATTAACTGACATTAACACAGAATAAAGACGAATGAAATATGAAGAAAATAAAAAAAATTAATCTTTTTGGTGAGACCCAGTTTAAAGCAACCTTCGTAATTAACTGATAGAAAAAATTCTAAATGGACCATACATAACCCCAGTGAGTGATTTAAGTCCTTTTTGTACAGTCAGTCAGTCAGTCAGTCAGTCAGTTAAGTGCCATACGTGATACACGCTTGGGCGATCATGTCTCGAAAGAGACATGACTGACTGGGCAGAAGATTATCCCGCAGTAGGTTGCCATTACTTTCTGTGGTAGACTGGTTGTTAGGCAAGGCTATAGAACTCAATCTGTCCTGTGATTTAACCGATAACTGAAGGAAAGTGACAGATTAATACCTTTCTTAAGGGTATTTGTGCGTAAGTGAATGTAAGGAATTAAACTGGAATTCGAACTCGGCTCCCCGACTTCTCGTTCCGAGACTTTTCTTATTTACTTATGTTCCCCCATTAAAAGCCTCAAGAGTCACAAAAGAAATATTGTTACTGTGTGGTGTAGTACGAGCATAACCATGCATGGGATACTGTTGTCATATCTGGTCAGGCACCTCTGCTGTTCGTCTCAATGCTCTCGACAGGCTCCAATGTGATTAGTATCGACCTGACAGCACGAATCCAACCACTTTCTCATCGGCGGGACGTGGCTTCTTTCTGTCTCTTTTACAAATATTTTAATGGTTTCTGCTCTGATGAACTTAGGTCACTGGTGTCCCCTCCACAAGAATTTACTCGGGCAGCGAGACTGACAACAAGGTCTCACATTCTACTCCATAAGCTTCTTTTCTCGCGCTTCCCGCCTGTAGAACTCCCTTCTATATACTTGCTTTCCTGACGGCTACAACCTCCAGGAATTTAAATACAAAGTCAATTCCCATCTCTTATCCACTTAACTCTAGCCCTTTCTACAACACCTCGTTTATCTTGTTATTTTCCTTTCTCTCTACCTTCGCAACTGTCTTTACTCCTGTGTTCACATCCTTTTTCTTGCCCTTTCTCTTTCACCACCTGTAGCTGGTTCGTCTTCGTATTCACTCTCCTTCTGCCTAAAACGTTAACTCTCTTATGTAGTCCCCTGTACATCAGTGGCGGTACCGCCTTGCTTGGGGTGAAATAATTAAAAGAAGACACGAAATTCAGTTTATGTAAGAAATATAACGGTTAACTATAGACTTAAAGAGGTTAATATTGTAATAATTGTAAAAACACCCTGCCGGAAATCTGTTCCACAAAGTAACAGCCCTTGAGAAGAAACTCTATAAGTGGAATTTACTTTTTATTAATAGAATATGAAGGGAATTAGACAACAGTACTCCATCTTTGACCTGATTTAGCTCTTGTAAAGACAGAGGAGCCTGGTACTTACTGGAACGTTATGGGAAATCGACCATTTCTCCTGTATCTTTAGCGATAGAAGATATTTAGGAAATCCATTTAAGGTTTGGAATACGAGATCAAGTCCACATATGCATGCAAGGCAAGGGTCCTCCTTGACAGAGCATCAGTTCATTGTGATAGACAGAAATTCAGAGGCTGCTCAGTAATTCTGATATCACATCAATAGTTATACTTACACACAGATGAGCACGGAAACGCACATAAACACATGTATATGTATGTTTCGCAAATTATGAGCAAAAAACTTAGAAAATGTTCTATTCACAAGACAAATTGAACGCAAGAGAAACAGAAGAAATGAGCGAGTAACCTACCTAATGAGCTTGTGTAAATGGCCGGGCGAACAGGAACTGGGTAGGATAATGCAAACACAACGCTAAACGCTTCGAAAAATAGAAAGTTGCGGAACGCTATGGTTGCCCACATCCTGAAGAATAAGATATTTATTTTGATTATAGCGCATAATGCTTAAGATAATTCTTCCTAGAAATCTAAATCTAAATTCTCTAAGTTTTAACCATAGATAACTGTTGTTTGTTTTCTCTACTGCCATCACATTGCAAAATGAACTCGGAAAAAAACAAATCGGTAGAAATTTGAATAATTCTGACACGGAGTATTAGCTTTTGTGGAATACTAGAAAATTAAGGAGTGTTGTAATTTTGATAAAAAATATATTTTCACGAGTATTTTTCAATATCCTATGAGTTCACTTGCTTTTATCCTAGTAGTAACTAGTAGCATTAGTAGTAACTAGTGTCTTTGTAATAAACCAGCACCATTCCCGATATTGGCTTGAAACCACATCAGGTTGAAACATCGGTTTCCGTAAGTTCCCCGAAGTTAAGCAACGTTGAACATTGTCAGCACCTAGATAGGTGACCATAGGTGACCAATTGAGAATAAATACCAGGAGCTTCAAGTTTGAATTTAAGGCTGGTGTAACGGATAATGTCCCGGAATTATTATTAGGAGAGCCGAGTTCAATTTCATGTTGGATTCGTTATATTCTCTTATGCGCAAATAACCTCGGGAAAAAGTATAAATTCACATCTTTTTCTGCCAGCTATTAGTTAATTAGTAAGAATTTTATCATTAAAACATTATTAACTCCAAAAAATAAAATAAAATTGCATGCAAAATATTACGTGTTGATATACTGCAAAATAAGAACAATCAACTTACGAAACCAAACCAAGCAACCAAACAACCAATATTATCGATGTTCTATCCGGGTTTAGTCATTTGAATAGTTTTCCTTTATTCCAAAGTTATGTTCATTGAATGTCTGATCATAATTCTTCGGCGTTTCTCCAAGTTTACTGAAAATGATAAGTAGAACTTTCACCCTCATAATCCACCTACACATTTTCAGTTTTCAGGTAATGTTTAAATATTTTATTATCTCCGCCTTAAGGTAGAGATATTGTATTTAGTCGTGTTTCTCTGTTTGATTGTTTATCTACCTGTCCGTGGTCAACATATCTCAAGAGTCACCGAATTATTCAGATAAATCTTTCAAGGATGGTTGGCCTCATGACTAGCATGAACTGATTCGATTTTGTGTTCGATCCAGTACGGGATAAACTGGTTTATTGTTCCGGTTTTATTAATGGAATTTAATTTTTGCCTTTCAAATCCCAAATACGAAATTACCTCCCCTAGATCATTTTAAATATTGAAATACCTGTTTTCTTTGTTCAATCTTGAGAGCGTTCAAATTTATTGCAGCATTCTACTGCATTGAATTGTCAATTTAATTATAATCTTTTGCTAATCGCCGAGATGATATCGTTATTGCCTTGCGGAGGTTTGCGGCCTTTGACTGCTCTTTCTAGATAACTCTTTCTTTCTTTTTTATTTACTCTGTGGTCAGCTTTTAAAATTGATCCATTTGAATTTTATTATAGCTTTTGTATTGAGATTTGGTTGGCACGATCAAGTTCAATGAAGAATTGTTTTTGTCCATATTTTGTGATCTTGTTTTCTGATCTATTTTTTATATTTTCTCTCCCTCTTTTCACGCTTAGTCCATCTATGTCATGCAAGATTTTCTGTGTAGATGTTCATTCTTTCTTTCATCGACTGAAGTTTATCCAATTTTTTTTATCTAATCTGAAATAGTTTGATTATGTGTGCTAGATAATATGACCATCATAGAAATGAATTTGTATAAAAATATTAAATAGATAAATAAAGTAAATGATTCATTTTATAGTTATATATAAAGAGTAATTTTTATATTTTTGCCAGGATTAGCACAGTATTGAAGTATCTGGAAGATCTGCTGTCAGACCATTCGGTTCCTTTTGCATTTGTAAATAGTAACAAGTAAGTGTATGTAAACTCGTATTTTTCTAAACAAAATGAGAGTTGCTACTCTATATCCTGCAATGTATTTTTTATTATAAATTATCACGTTGATAAATGTGGCTTCATTGGCAGAACAGGTTTCTTAGAGTGTGTTATGATGCCTTTCAATAAACTATTCCTCCTGCTATGAATAATAACCTGCATGACTTCCGGGAACGCAGCTGGGAGGCAGTCGAGAGACAGTTGAGACGCAGCGTTCAGTCTTTCATTTTGCTGATTACTAACTATTACTATTATTTGTATATATGTTCTGTTATTCTAATACACTGTTTGAACCTACCTTTTTATTTCCGTCTCTTACTTCCGGTCCCCAAACAACTTGGCGACGAGATTACACCACAAGAGAGCGCAAAAATACAGTTCAGGAATCCGGACAATTTTCAGTTAAGAATATTTAAAAATCTGAATATAAAGCGTTAGACTAAAGATGTCCTTGTTTCTTATTTACAGTGCTTTATTGGCAGGCTGTGATGAGCGCGTAACGTAGTGGTTATTGACGATGAAAGTGGGAGTAGCATGCAGAGTTTAAATTCCATCGAGCCTGTTACTTTTTCTTACGCACAAGTATACATGAAATGCTATAAATTGATCTCTTTCCTGCCAGCTAGAAGTTAAATAGCAGTGCAGACTGGAATCTTTAGCTTGGGTTGGCAACCAGTCTAAGAGAAGGACAACACCGAATTCAAAAATGTTTGGACATGAAGTTATGAATTGCAATACATAAAACCTACTTACTACAGTGACCAACAGCAACATCTGCTTTTGTTTGGCGGTAGCCCTATACCCCACAGAGGTATCTAATGAACTTACATATAGACTTGCTTATGTTTCATTGTCTAATTTTGAAATGAGAGAGTATCATCCGAACATTTGTTTAGAATACTGAGCTCATTTTTTTATATTGTTGTTCCCACTAATACATACGTCTACTTACCTCGGATGCACACTTATTTTCCAAGCCATACCTACAAGTCTTGTCTTGATCCAATTATTGTATTGTTGTAAGTTTTTTCTTCTGCCTTTACAGTTTTTAGCACTAAAAAAGACAAGTTGAGGACAAAACGCAACAGAAAACTTTCCCTATTCAAACAGACTCTACGGCAGAGGAAAGTCCAAGTTTGTTCCCCACAACAACAACAAAAATCTTTAGTCACAAAATGAATAGGGTATTTGAACACTTGGAACCAAAAATATGTTTTTCTCTAAGGCAAAATATAGTTGATTATAGCGCTTGCTAATCACATATTGATGAAACATAATAGATTTTGTTTGTTTAAAACGCATTGTTAGAATATCAGTGAAGTAAAGCTTCGGCGTTTACTAATAAGTGATCATTATGAACTATGTATATTTTTGCAATTATTTACTAAGTATACTTTAGTCTGAAAAAAGACTACAATACGCTCATTTTATCTTTCCTTAGGCCTGAATAGTGGAGTTTTCAAAACTTTTCTACGATGTAGGTGGACGGTGGCAACAGCTCTTTATACTGAGGGTACCAGTTTGGCGGTTTTCTGGTTGCTGCTTCCGACTGGTAGTTAGAAGCCCTAACACTTGCGTAGCAACTTGAGCGGCTGCTCTGATCAAGAGTTGCATAATATCTGGGTTCTTAGAGTATCATGACGCGCATGGATAGGTGTCTCTGAATGCTCCTCCGGTGGGCGATCCTGAGGCCAGACTATGCTGCAGTCTACGCCAGTTTCTTTCCTACATATGTCCTAGTTGCTACCACTACTCAAGGTCTCTCCTTACCAAAAATAACAAAATAAATACTCACAACTACAAATACAATGCTAAACCAGCCTCACGAAAATCACCTAAACTCCTCAACATTTCCTTCACTAACATCTGTGGTATGCGTACCAACTTTTGCAGTGTGGAAGCTTTTCTTCTTTAAAGCTCCTCAGACATACTAGTTCTCTGCAAAAATAACCTGAATTCCACAATCCTCTCCTCTAATTTCTCGATTCCAAATTACCTTCCCTTCTTTAGAAAAGACATCAGCATCCACATGGATGGTCTGGGAGTTTATGTCAGCAATCCCTCTGGCTATGAATGTTTCTATTGAATCTCCTGAACATTCGTACATGTGTCTCCGTCTCTCTCTCTCTCTACGAAACTCAGCTATTTTTTCTTTCTCTATCGTTCCTTTTTCTCTCATGACTGTTCCTTGCTGGACAGTATCTCTGATAATATAGATAAGGCTATTGATTATTACCCGTTTGCCAACATATTTGTGTTCGCTGACTCTATTACCCACCATGCTAAGTGGCCGAAAAACTCTGATACTGATCCTGCTGGCATCCACAGACTGAGATTTGCAATCAGTCTCTAACACAAGTACTGGACTTCCTTACACCTTTCCCTAGTATGCCTGAAGGATATCTGCTTAACTTCTATCCCCGACTCCTGCTATACTATGCATCTTTGCTCTCTTGGCAACTCTGATCATGCTGTGGTTTCTGTTAATATCTCTTTCTACTCCACTTTTCCCCGGAAACATCCGACTAGGAGAATCTCTTACTGATATCAAAGGACAGACTAGGAGACACTCCGAGATTTTCTGTTTAATATCCCTTGGAAAAAGTGTTTAGTCTACCAACGACGAGATGTGGCTTCCTCCTGTCTCTTCTGCAAATATTTTCACAGATACTGCTCCGAAGAGCTTAGCTCCTTGGTGTCCTCTCTGCAGAAATTTACTTTAGCTACTAGACTAACAGCAATGCCCTGCTCTTTTACAGTGAAAGCAATAAAGTTTAACCACAACTTTTTCAGCTTCTTTTTTCCACCTGTGAAACTCTCTTCTGTATCCTTGCTTCTCTGATAGCTACAATTTTCAAGAGTTTAAATGCAACGTCAACTGTCATCTCTTATCTCCTTGACTCCCATCTATTCTCCGACAGCTACTGTGACCTGTTCTTCTTTCTCTTCACATCTCTATTATGTACCCCACCCCCGTGCACTTTCTTGTAGTGAGACAATTATATATAAAAAAAGAAGAGCATTTTAACCATCGCATTATGGTAGTCTCACCACAAAAGACAAATATAGTGCACTCGGTGATGGCTGCATTGCTTCATTAATAATGGTCTAGTACGTTAGCTTGCTACCTATTATTCTACAGGGCTCTCTGTATATAATTTTGTATATTGTTTGTTGAGGATAGGCAAGTTTCAATGTATGACATTTCCCGCTTAAATAAATAGTCTCGCTGATTGCATCTGTTTCAGGCTGATCGATCTTGTAGAAGTTATCGATATTGAGCGAGCTCCAAACATAGTGGACCTTATCAGTGTGTTCATCAACGCGAAAGAAATTTTGGAAACAGTTAACGTAAAAGTAAGGCAATTTTTTTGTCTTCATCATTTGTCTTTAAAATCTTTCTAGTTAGATATGAACTGTCGAACATTTTTAAAGATGTTTTTTCTTTTCTTGAAAGTTCCTTGTGAATTAAAAAAATAAGCGAAAATATAATTTTTTCATTTCTTAAACACAACTTCGTTATATTTTTTTCTTTTCTAGAAAACAGGAAATAAGGAACTTGGTTCTTTAGACTATAAATATAAACTTTTTTGTCATTTTCTACTTTGCAAGTTTAGCTTACAGTCATATCACGTTGAATACATAGGTTCTTGTTCGATCACCGAAGTTAAGCAACGTTGAGACTGGTCAGTCCTTAGATATGTAACCGCTTGTGAATACCAGGTGCTGTAAGTGTTTATTGACGGATGTGCGTGGTGGTGCAGTGGATGTATAATAGAAAGAGAAATCGGTGAGACGATTTCGAATTCCTGTTGAATGCCCTGCATTCACTTACGCGCTAGTACCCTTGGGAAAGGTATTAATCCGTCCCTTCCCTCCAGTTATGGGTTAAATAACAGTGTAAGACTTGAGACCCTGTCCTTAAACAAATCCCAATAAAACTTTCTCTGTCGAGGAGGAAGTTGGCTCAACCCCTCTAGGGTGTATGCGGCTTGGACAAGTTCACTGATTATTTTAGCTAAAGAACTTACGCGGTTGACACTTTTTAATCATTTCACCACAACCAAGGCGATGAAGCTAATAAAATTCAAGGGGTTACTGATACTGAAAGAAACTACGAAAATATTGCTCATGGGAAAGCACTATCAAAAAGCAGGAAAACAGAAGATTAATTTAAAATTATTTCTCCCCAAGCAAAATGATAATACTACGAAGACGTAAAAGGTTACTGGGTGTGAGGAAGAATGAGAAAACTTAAGTGTGGAGAAAATAATAAAAGAAGAGGAATCAGGAAGACAGAAGATAGCGATTAATGTTGTATTTGATTTAAGTGGCTGAGAATCAAAAAAATCCGAAAGGTACGGTTTCATCTGGCGAGTTCAACAGTGAAACAACGAGGTTGCATTTAAATTCTTGAAGATCGTAGTTGACAGAAAAACAAGAAGCTGAAAATGAGTTCTACAGGCGTGAAATGCAAGAGAACAAACAAACTAAAAGAGTAGTAGTTATGGTTGCACTTATCAATTCCAAGAGTAAAATGATAAAACCTAGTACTGCACTTAAGTTCACGAAGCCGATAGCTCGTCAGAACAGTTGCCGTGAATACATTTATAGAAAAGGCACAGCAGAATTACATTAGGGTGTTGATAAAGAGACTAAAACCGAGATACTAAGTTAGTACCGATAATAATGCATTTTTTCTCAATAACCACTAGATACATAGTAGAAGCACTAGACCAGATGACATAACAATATTCAATGCATGGACGAATAGAAGTCAAGAAAACAATTAGTTGCGCTTAAAAAACAACAATAAACATCATCTTTTTGGTATTGTTTCTCATTAATAATAACAATAATAATAATTGAAAATACGGAATTATTTGGGTGTACAAAAGTCACAACCAAAAGATCTTCCTTGCTGTAATGAAACTATTTCTTATATCCTCCTCTCAATCTGCTAAGTTTTTTTTTATAATCGTGTCGTCCCAAGAAAGACATTTTACTGCCACTGTTGTACAGGGGGTTACATAGGAGGAACGTTACGAGGAGTGAGAGGTTGCAGGTGGTGTCAGGAAGCGAGTAGTAGAGGGAAGAGATTACTGATAAGAGTGGGGTGGACGAGGAAGAATGTTATGAGGAGTGAGAGGTTGCAAGGGGTGTCAGGAAGAGAGTAGTAGAAGGAAAAGATTACTGATGGGAGTGGGGTGGACGAGGAAGAATGTTATGAGGAATGAGAGGTTGCAAGGGGTGTCAGGAAGAGAGTAGGAGAGGGAAGAAAGTACTGATGAGAGTGGGGTGGATGTAGAAAAAGCATGAGAGAGAGGATGTAAGTTAGTGAGACAGGAGATAACTATTGACTTTACATTTAAATTCTTGGAGATTGTAACTGCCAGGAAAGCAAGTATGCGGAAGAGAATTCCACAGGCGGGAAGTGCGAGAAAAGAAGCTGAGGAGTAGAATTTGCGTTTATATCTTATTGGTTTCACAGTAAAAGGGTGGGACCTAGTTGTTAATCTTGTGGCTCGAGGAAATTCATATATAGGGGGTACCAGTGAGCTAAGTTCACCGGAGCAGAAGCCGTGAAAGTATTTGTAGAAGAGACACAGGGAAGGCACACTGCGTCGGTGAGAAAGCGAATGTATGCTAGCTGCCAAGTCGAATTCGATCACATTATAGATTCTCCGTTGGATTCGGTCGCGGACACCTAAGTGGATAGCAGGAGCACCGGCCCAGGTATGGCAGCAATACTCAATGCACGAGCGGATGGTAGACTTGTATATGTGCAGGATTGTTTGGGACAGGAAAAACTTCCTGGCCCTACACAGATAACCGACTTTCTTAGCAGCGGATTTAGCTATGGATTCTATATAGTTATTCCACTTGAGGTCTGGTGTGAGAGTTAACCCGAGGAGGCGCAGTGTTTCGCTTTCAGGGAGAGAAACCTGGTCCATGTTAATGGGCGGGAGGAACGATTGTCTGTGGTGGTTATTGGATAGCAGCTTCGTTTTGAAAGCATTAAAATTTACAAGCCATTTCTTACCCCAGTCCACCACGAGGTTTGCTTTTTCAGCCTCGGTAGATTTTTGATCGAGACGAGAGTAAACCGTAGTGTCGTCAGCATATATGCCCACTTGGGATCTTATTACATCAGTGAGATCGTTAATATAGATAAGGAAAAGCGTAGGACCTAGAATAAAGCCTTGAGAGACACCCGCATTCATGTGATAGTATTGGGAGGCTTGTCCGTTCAATACCACCCTCATTATACGGTTTGAAAGGAAGGACTGGCTTAGGTCAAACAATTGTCCAGTTATACCATAGCCCTGCAGCTTGCATAGAAGGCCAGCATGCCAGACTCTGTCAAATGCTTTGGAGATGTCAAGGGCCACAGTTCGGGCTTCGCCGTTTTTGTCGAGGGCCTGGTGTATATACTCAGTGATGGTCGTGAGCATATCAGCAAGGGACCTGGTGAAGCGGAAGCCATACTGTTTGTCAGAGAAGAGTGTATTGTCTGTGAGAGGTTGTATCACCTTGGCGTTGATGATGGCTTCGAACACTTTGCCAAAGATTGGTAGGAGGCTGATAGGGCGATAATTAGCGGAGTCAGAGGGTTCTCCAATATTTTTATATATAGGAACCATGGAGGAGGATTTCCAGCCGGCAGGAAAGCAGGAAGCAGAAAGGTAGAAGTTATAGAGTTTAGAGAGAACAGAGGAAAGTTCAGAAGCACATTTCATTAGGACAATGATGGGCATTCCGTCGCCACCTCCCGCCTTATAGGGGTCAAGCTTAGAAATTATTTTGGAGACCACCGAGAGAGTAATTAGTATGTCAGTCAGTTGGGCCTGGGTTCGGAGAGGGAAGTCAGGTACAGATACTCCAGACGAGTTCAGTGTCGAGTTAGTGGAGAATCTGCGAGTGAAGCATTCTGCCTTGTCTGTTGAAGAGGTGAGGACCTCAAATTCGTTGATTAGAGTGGGGATTGAGGGCTTACGTTCAGCACGCTTTTACAGAGCCTCAAGTAGTCATTGGAGCTGAACTTACGAGATGCTATGCGCTGCTTCATTCTGGCTGCAAACATCAGCTTAACTTCATTAAGTACCTTCTTGCATTCATTACGAGCCGAGGCAAAAAGGTGCCTGTTATGATCTGACGCGTGACTCCGGCAAAGCCGAAATAAGTGCAGCTGAGCAGGCAGGGGAAAACCAGGGGTACGAGTGGGATTTAAGTCTCAACTTTCTGGCAGGGATGAAAGCATTGATGCCAGCCTTAACTCAAGAGGAAACCTCAGTCGCACAGTCTTCAACAGGAAAGCTAAATACTTTATTCCAAGGGACGTCACTCAGGAAGTCGCGGAACGAGTCCCAGTCGGCTCTTTGGTAGCAGTAAGATATTCTGCTAGTCTGAGGTTGTTGGGTGGGGTGGAGGTGGAAGGTGATATTGACGGAAACTAAGGCATGGTCAGAGTTTCCAAGAGGGCAGAGTTGCTTAACATTGCAAGAGTCAGGGGCGGAGGTAAAGCACAGATCTAGTAGTGAATCGTGTCCGTTAAAGTTATTACAGAAACGCGCAGGGAACTCAACCACCTGCGTAAGAAGTGATAGAAGAATTCATAGTGTGTGCACCAGCAAGATCTGTGACGGAGTTATGCAGCCACTCAGCATGATGGGCGTTGAAGTCGCCAAACACAAATATATGGGCAAATGGGTGGGAGAAAATGGCCTTGTCGATATTGTTGGAGATGCTGTCAAGAACGGAGCAGTCGGGAGATGATGGGGAGCGGTAGAGAAAGAAGAGGTAGCGAACTGAGTTTAGAAGGCAGAGACGGAAATACATATAAGAACGATGTTGTGATTCAAGAGAAATCATCCTTACTAGAGGAAAGCGTTTACTAACATAAACACCAAGCCCATGCATGTGGACATTGGAGTCCTTTCTAAAGAAGGGAAGGTAGCCAGAGATAGAGAAGTCAGAAGAGCGTATTGAGGAGTTGAGATTAGTCTCACACTGAGCTAGGATATCAGGGGACTTTTGATGGAGAAAAGATTCAATGCTACTGAAATTGGTTCGGATACCGCGGATGTTAGTAAAGGAAATGTTAAGGGGTTTAGGTGATTTTAATTTGCCTGGTTCATTTTGGACAGGAGTGGTAAACATAAATGGCTTCACAATATGAAAACATACTTAAACAAATCAAAGGTGAAACAGACATTTAATCCTGTCCAACCCTTTTTTATTCAAAGAACCTATATTTTACCTTACTCTTTTCGAGCATAAGATGTATATAGGCGCCAGTAAATACGCATTAAAAAGAGGATGAAGTCAATCATTTTTTTTTATGATTTTCATTTTCTGTAACTTTAATTGTTATCGTAATGGATTTTATTTGTTGCAGTAACGTTGGTAAAATTCTGTCTATTCTAATAATAGTGCTTACTTTTATGCACAAGGTTATGTTTGAGACAAAGACGCTACTGATTTTCTACTCGTAAAAAAAATTGGGAAACTGAAATCTAAATTATTTTTCCAGATCATCATTCATTTTAAGCAAAACGTTTTACTTTAGTTTTTGTTTTTTAGAATCAAAAATATTGATTTTTGTTATCATTTTAGAAACTGGTATCCTGTCAGTACTGTGAAATATTTAATATTTTAAACTGAGAGGCGAAATACTTTCTTTTATTTTTTAAGACCTTTTACAAAGATTTATTTTAAATAAATATCGATATATACATTTTTTATATGATTTATTTTAAAATATTTTAAACGAGCAACATTTTGGTTAACACAAATAAAATTGCTCTAAGAAAATAATTAAAATACAGGATCCAGAAATGTATACCATCAAAATATTAGAAATAAAAATAGAATAAAGAAAATCTTGAACTGACAATAACACAGCATCAGTAATGTGTAGTTATCAATGGCACCGTTTCAAACGTAAAATCTGTAAATAAAAACCATGTAGTATCAATTTGGCACTGTAATTATATTATGTGCGTTGTGGTGCAGTGGATATCGGCTTGGAACGAAAAATCGGTGTGCCGAGTTCAAATTGTAGTTGAATTCCTTGCATTCACTTACGCGCAAATACCCTTCGGAAAGGTATTAACCCGTCTCTTCCCTTCAGTTTTGGGTTAAATTACAGGACAAATTGGGTTCTATAGCCTTGGCTGGCAACCAGTTTACCGCCAAAGCGTGTGTCACGTATGGCATTTAACTGACTGATTTATAATTATTATGCCTAGGATCCCCTTCTAACATTATAAGAATCAATATTTTTCTATTCTCATAAAACTCTGCTTATCTATAAAACATTATTACCCCAAGAATTTGTTCCCTATTTTTGACAAGCAGGCGAGTTAATCACAGTAAATAAAGACAAATTTTAAATTTGTGATTTAAAGCAGTCTTTTATTTTGTTCCAACATCCATCGCCTGTATCTATGCTAATTATTACTCTGTCACAATTTCCGATAGTATTAATGATACTTTTTAATATTAACAGTTAAGCTATATATCACATTTGTATAATATTTATTATGTAGAAATTTCAGATAGTGTATGTATGTATAAACATAATGTAAATAAAGTCAAAACGAAAACTTATCTTAGCCGACGCGTTTCGTCCTCATTTGTCTTGATAAAGTTGCCCAGAGAACGAAATACGTCAGCTAAGATAAGTTTTCGTTTTGTATTTGTCTTCACTTACATAATATTCATTATAACTATTCATATTAACTGTAAAAAAATATGATGATTATTATTTTTATATTACGAGAGATGATTAAAATGTATCAAGACTGGTGTTATAAAAAGAACACTCCAACACATACCAATTCGGTATTTAATCTCCTTCCAAGTAGTCTCTTTCTAAAATCATAAAAAATATCAAGTGTCGTTTCACTTGATGGAAGATTTCATGCAGCTCCTTTTATGGGATAGCTAGGAGCGGCCTCGTCGCATTTTCTTAGATTTTTTTCAAAGTCTTGAAATCTTGTTACTTTTAAATCGGATTTGATTTTTGAATAAGAAAAAGTTGCAAGGAGGGAACCTGGGGAATATGGTTGTTGTCGGACCTGGGGAATATTATTCTTTGCCAAAAACTATTGCACAAATCATAGTCACTGTGTACTCATGGAACTATATGGTGTGGTGAGACGACCACACTCTACACACTTCTCTTGCAAGAACTGTTATTAGCAATAAAAGCGAACGAGAACATTATAACTTAGTGTGCATGCGCAACAAAATGCAAGGTGTATATGTCCCAAGCAGTTTTATTCTGTAAACTTTAGCTCCGTTACCCTAAAAACAGTCCTGATACGTTTTTATTAGACCACGTATTTACACTGTTGACGAATATCTCCACGTAACTTTATTTGTATCCAGTTTTTATTCAAATATTTATTTTTCTTCGGTGTGTTTTAATGATGCCCTCTTTTAGTCAACGTCGATATGTATTTTGTCTCGTCCAATGCTTGTTGAGATTTCTGAAATGTTTTCAAAGAAACTGATTCCAGCCACGACAAGTGACTAAAGAACAACTAAATAATGACCAACACTCACATGATATGGACGCGCTAATTTTCATTTATATGTAATTGATCTTTTTTCTCAACTGTTCGTTTATACAGGGACAGAAATATAAAGGCCACCGTGGAAAGGTTTTTGCTGCCATCACTATTCAGACAAATTGGCGTCGAATACGAGAAAGGCGGAAATTCTTGGAGTGGCGTAAAATGAAATGGGCCTCGGGAGTGTTTGCCATCGCATGGATGATGCGAATGAGAGCCATAAAAAACCGGGAGAGGCTTCGCGAGACTAGAGCTGATAATCTTGAACTTTACAAGAGTAAAATCAAGGTATTTTATTGTTATATTTTTATATACGGCTTACTAACACTGGGTAAAAATAGTTTTACTACTGGAGTAAAAAGCTTATGTTTCAGATCAAATCAATTATTGGAGCTTTTAATGCAGTGATCATTCAGAACATAGGCGATCATAGCCCCATTGATTGTCTTAAGAGAGCTTCGACGGCTTCCTATGGAGTGGATTTTCGACAGTAGGTCTTCTCTCATAACGGTTTGCTAACAAGACCTAGAGATCCCAGTTGATTGAAAAAAAAGTCAGGCTTAATTATAAGTTTCTGTCTAAGAGATCTCAGAATATGTGTGGCAGAATATATAGGGAAAGAAAATTATATTAAAACAAAACTTTTAAACTCTAGGCTCACTGCAACATCACGTTGAAACACCGGTTTCCGTACGATCACCAAAGTTAAGCAACGTCGAATCTAGTCAGAATCTAGATGGATGAACGTTTCGGAATCCCAGGTGTTTTAAACGGCAGGTGAAATGAATAATGGCTCGAAATTATATTATTCATCGGAGGACGGAGTTCAAATTCCCGTTGGGTTCGTTATAATCACTTACGCGCAAATAACTTTAGGAAAGTTATTAATTCACCTTTTCTTCCACCCAGCTATGGGTTAATTAATAAGATTTGCATCATCAAACCAGAATTATCTTTAAAATTCTTACAATCTAAAAATATTTTCTGGCTTTAAATAACTTGCAAAGTGTTGATAAGCTACAGAAAATGAATGAATTTTAAACTCTTTCACTAACCTCATCATTCCATGCTGGACACAAAAAGAAAAGAATATAAAATCTTCAAGACTAAAGATTTAAGTACTATCAACACCAGAAATACTATTTCTAACAATCAATTCTTTATCGACTGAACTCGGAAATATTTAACTATCACACACACACATATATATATATATATGAAAAAATATAAGAAAATTTTGTGTAGTGATATAAGGATTTTATAAAGCATTGTCATAGCAAAATTACAATATTAAGCTCTACTTTTTATTGAGCACTCTTCATAAAAGTTAATGCATGAACAGTGGGTTTTAATCTATCTGTTCTTTCACTCCTTTATAATATATATATATATATATATATATATATATATATATATATATATGTGTGTGTGTGTGTGTGTGTGTGTGTATTATGACCTTGATAATTTCTCGCTGGTTTTTTTATGAAAAGTATTGTTTTATTAGGAAGAAACATGTCACTTAAAGTATTGTCCAATTCTAGCTACTACTTTTTCCCATCTTTCTGGCAGTATTTAAATTCACGTCGGAAGAACGACACGTCTTTTGGAGCTAACCACAAGTCGACCTATTTTTTGTCATCTTCATAAGAATGAAAGTGCTGCTCAGCCAGGCCAAGTGCCATCGATCAGAACAAGTGATAATCGGACGTTTTGAAACTGTTGTGCAATCAATTCCCAATGATTCTACAAGTTCAGGTTGCGTCTGACATGAGCTTTTATGAAGCAATGCCTCCAATGTTTCAACTTCAACCTTTTTCGGTATACCAGTGCGTTCTTTACCTTCAACATTAAAATCCTTCATTCTGAAGCATCTAAACCAATCTCTGCTTATTTTTCAGACAGAGAATGGTTGCCGCAAGTAATAGTCCCAAGCAGTTTCATTCTGTAAACTTTAGCTCCGTTACCCTAAAAGTTCTGTGTGCTTCAGTTGCAAATTACTTTTGAATAAAATAGTGCAGTAAAATTACCCGCCAAATACATTTTCTTGAGAACGAAATCCGACATATTTAAGGCTATGAAAAACAAAGTTGTTTACACTTCGGCGAAATGACATACACTGAATTTGAAGCTTGCTTATAGTACTTATAGATTCATTACCATTTGAAACTACACGCACGCAGTTCTGGGAATGCAATCTGTTGAAAAACAGCTAAAACTTATTCCAGTTCCTAAGACACACACCCATATATATATATATATATATATATATATATATATATATATGTATTCTAAACATATACTGTTAAATATAAGACAATGAATGTCTATTATGTTTAATCATGAGCCGTTCTAAACATCGTATTTTGGCTTTAATTTCAGTTGAAAATTCCTGTTTGGCTGTGTGCATATTTCGTAATATATTACGAAAATTAACGAATGTTAACGGAATTGGTTATAAACTACCGACAATTTGAAATTATTTGTTTGAACATTATTTTTGATCGATACTCGTATTTAAATAGATATTCTGTTTATAACCAAACAGTATTGTATATTTATTTCTACCGGCCTGATTATTTACGATAAATATTTGTTACGAAAATGTGTGTTATTCGAATTCTGCCGAAGGGTATGTAGGATATATAGTGAATGAATCGTGCCTTGAGGTGGTTAAGGTCGTAGTGATTAGGAAAGTATCCTTTTTTTTTTTAGATGAGCCCTGTAAAGATCTGTACTGATGAACCTTAGAAATGTAGTTCGTTTCAACATGTGGTATGATTTGTACAAAACGTTTACAATTTCTTAATGATTTTGAAGTTGTCAAATTGTATGAAAAACATTTCGGAGAGTTATTAGTGAGTAGGAACGATAAGATTTATCCAGCGCAAACGTAAAGAAAAGATTTTATAATCCTCTTCGATTTTTTGACTTAATATGATTATAACTTGCTCGTATTTATGCAAAATGCATATTTTTTGCAAATGTACACCATGCGATGAAAGTTTAATAGCTGCAAGGCTGAGCTTTTATTCTGGTTTCGTTTCAAAAACGATCGAATTCTTTTCATGACTCATATTGAGAAAAGTATTCTTTCACTCCAAAGGCGTATTGGGATGACCAAAGACGCATTCCAAAAGATAAGCCGAGTATTGAGAGACAGGAAAAATTTGTTGGAAACAAAAAAAAAGAAGAGTACTTGATTATGTAATATCTGTCCTCCTATATGGCAACAAGTCTTGATCAATCCCATCAAAGATGAAGGAAGGACTTAAACTAAATGAAATGTAGTTCTACAGATGGGTATTGAGGATACCATGGACTGAACATGTGAGCAACGACGAGATCTTGGAGAAAGTGGAAAAGAAATGAAAACTTATACTTAACACCAGGAAGAGACAACTGAAGTTTCTGGTACATGTAATGAGGAAAGGGGACTTGGAGAACCTGATACTCACGAAACGGAAATAAGTAAAAGAGACAGGGTAAAGCAACGTGTAACCTACTTGATGGGCTTGAGCAAGTGGATAGCAGGATTTTGGAAAAATATCAAGAGAAAGGATGTTAAGAACTACAATGGATAGGGAGATGGAGAAAGCTATGATCACCTTCTTCCTAAAGGAACACGGTACATAGAAAACATTCTTTCACTTTCAATCTGTTTAGTAAAAATATCCATTTACTCTTCCATATCAATGTACAATATTTTAGTAAGATAAAGTAAAAATTATTCATTATAAACAAACATTTTTTAATTAATATTTTAAAGTTTGTTAGTCTTATCACGTTTCCATTAGATGCACAGTGCAGTATTTATATTTTCAATGTTAAAATTAAGTTGTCGGTTCTACAATCACAGTTTTGGTTATTTGTGGTCTCTCAATAAAAGGACAAAGGGTCACTGAAGTTAGAGGCTTACTGGATGAGGTTGTTGAAAGTAGATGACAGTTAACCTGAGACTTGAAGTGGTTAAGAATATAGTGATCGGGGAAGAATCACGTCAAGTGTCTGTTTCAGAAAAGCAAAACGGTTCGTGGGAAAAATCAGCCGATTAAAAACTTAATTGGGCAATTAAAGTTCATTGCTTTACTCGCCCGCGGTCGATTAAAAATCTCGCAATGAAACGTGACCCTTAAATAGAGAAAAAAGAAATCTGATTCCTTTTACAACATATAAGTAAGCCATTGAAGATTCACAAGTTACTTAGAATGACCTACGATGACCTTTTATCGCCCCGGTCAGTGTAAACATTTGTTTAATTAACGCTTCCAGAGTGAATCAAAATGTCTCAGATTTTTAGAAACTCATTTGGAAAAATATTATCCTTGACTGAACATCTATATTTTCTCTCCGCTTACGAAAAAGAAAAAACGAACATTTGAAAGAAAGAAAAAAATACGCATATTTTTCAACCACGCACCGAAAAACAAATTATACAAGGAAGTAATGTTTTTAATAGAAAATGATTGAGAACATCAGATTTGTTATTTTTTTATCATCTATAAGATGGCGGTTGCAGTCAAACAGAAGAAAGAAACGACGAATTTAGGTAACTCCACTCAATTACCATAAAAAACAAAACAACAACAAAAAAAACAAAAAAAAAACATCATATCATCATGCTAAAAGGGTTCAAACTTAATAAAAACAGTTTTATCATCAAAATGTTTATGCTATTATTATGAGGAAAAATCCCATTTTGTTGTTAATATTTTTAAGAAAAATATCCTTTCGAACACGTTCGAAATTTTAATTAAAATTTCATTTTTTTTTTGGTTTTCGTCGGCGATTCACGCTATGTTTACGTAAGGCGACTATTAAGAAAATGGAGTCAGTTGAATAAAATGATTTTGGGGCGAGTAAATTTTCCCTCGCTCTCGACAGCCAGTCGAGTGATTTCCTTTTCAAATCTCAAAGGCTGATCACATCCGAACACATATAGCAATATTTCCCAAAATTAAATAACTACTGTATCATAAAATGAGATAAATATAGGTCCTATATAATTATTATAACTGCTGTTTGGGTGAATCATGAAACAATTTTGTTTCTTTTATGAAGTATGAACAAAATTTTGTTTACACCTTTTGGTGAATATTAGGCTAGACAGAATAGAAACGTTGTATAAAATAAAACCAAAGCGAAATGACATCTGCTATAGCATAATTCTTAATTATCTATTACAGCAGTTGTTTTGCCAGAATTATGCAAAACGATCAACAGCTTATTTAGCTAAAGCAGTTATTAGAGGTAAATGGTCATGAGTTTTTGCTTTACTATATATATATTGTTATCAGTTATTTCTACTTAGTCTTCGATAAAATATCTGTTAAAGAACCTTCAAAAGGAAAAGAAAAGAAAGAGAAAAATTTAGCTTCAAGTGGCGGGAAGAATGTGTACATTAACTGACCGAGAGAACAATGACAATATTTATGAGCATTTGTTCAGGTGGAGCACAAAGCCTTGTTGAATTATCTGACATACCATTGATAAGTGCTTTCGTATTAGTCAAGCTCACTGAAGTAAAGGAAAACGAGAGATTTACGATTAAGGTGAGTGTCTCTTTTGTGCGAACGAATCACTTGATTTTAGCCATTTGACTCATTTCTTACGTTAATAATACAAAGCCATCTGTTTGATAATATGACATCAAAATGAAGTCATTTAAAGTCAGTAACAGAAGTGGTGACAAAGTACAGTGTCGTAATTTAAATAAACAGAAACAGTTGCAAAAAAATCGTTAAGTCTATTCGGTAATGTGCAATTGAGTTCTGTTTTAACATAAATAAATGTTCATAATATCATACGTTCCAAGATTTTATTCAAGAGTGATTTTTTATATATCTTTTTATTGACGGCATATATTTGAACATTTGGAGACAAAAGTTTGACGACACGGTAATGTGCAATTTGATCCAGTAGCATAATTCTGTGCAGCAGTAAAGGACAAATGGTATATATTTTTTCAGTGAAATTGTTATGCAACGTCGATTATTAAGCATGTTTTGAGCAATGATGACAAGACAAACAATTTTCAAATGCCTTAACATAAAACAGCATTACAAATTATTAAATCATTTGCAAGAGACTGTCGTGCGATCAGAAACATGTTACAACCGCATATTAAAAAAAATGAGTGGTGTCTGAATGAGCAAACTGATCCTGTTAGGATGAGCCGTCGGTTAGGAGGTAGAAACATCGGTAACAAGGTGTTTTTCCCCGGGAAGGTGAACAATTGTGTTAAAATGACCTCTTCTGCTGATATCGAATTACTAAAGGTTAGCATTTAAACACCTCCTAAGAAGACAGTGGCATTCAAACGAAAAATTATTTTCATGTGCAAAATTGCTCCATTTCAAGATTTTGGTGCACATAATGAATTTTAGTCAATCTAGATATTTTTAGTGCATAAAACTTTTATATTGCATTTAGTGCATAAAACTTTTATATTGCATGTAGTGCATAAAACTTTTATATTTACAAACGCTCTATCTATAATATTGAGCACTTTAATCCATAAAGATAACATACTTATATATATTGTAATTTTGTTATTACAATGCTTTATGAAAGTATTATATCACTACACAAAAATTTTCATGTTTCAAAACATTATCGTTCTTCTTCAGATGATATTTCAAAACAAAGGTAAAAATAATTTATTTTGAAAAATATAAAATGCATTTATGGTTATTTAAAAAGCTAAGAAGCGATGGTTAGAGGAAGTTAAACCACAGGATTATGGATATCTGTATTACTGAATCAATAGTGAGAATTCGGTTGAACTATAAAATGATCATTTAGGTTGTATAAAGGTGAAGTGTTGAATTAAGTCATGACAAAAAGACAAGTTTGATCTGTCTGGGGAAGATGCATATTATGAACACATTTAAATATGTAGACGGTGGTTTCGAACAGCAGGTTAGATTTTAGGTTTTTTGAGAATTGAAAATGTTTACACAACTGAATTTGTTAAAGAAGCTAAATTGTTTAAGTTAAAATTTAAATTGTAATTATGGTATACTAAGGTATATTAGAGTTATGGACAACATATAAGTATTGAGTGGCTCATTAACTTGTAATAAAGTAATTGTTATGTAATATTAGAGCATAAATTATAAATTAACATTATAATTGATTAAATCTTAAAGTGAAATATTTACGGTGGCTACATAATACTGTCAATTCATTTCTATGATTTAGTAGTACGTTATTTTTAGGGAACTTTATACTATGCAGCTTTTCATTCAGACACGGAGGGCAAATAATATATAATGATTTACAGATTCTTGTTTTTTCAGAATTTTCCATTTTACTTTGGGGTTTTATTTGTTTCTTTTAACTGCTAAAAATATGCAGAAAGGATTGTTTGGTTTTGCTACGCGTTATCTTTTAAGAAAGTTAAATGCAAATACCTCTCTGTTTAAAAGTGTTCTTAGTAGAACCAATGTAAACTCTTTAATAGGGTTTTCATTCGATGACATAGTACATTGGTAAACAATACAATTTGTTAGACATCTATTTTCCGGTGGGCAATTGTTAGGATTTCGACAATTACATAAATTTGTATTTTTATTATATTCAGTATAAGAATAACTATTATTACTTTGGTTTACGTGCTGATTTAAGATGTTATTATTATGATTTTAATATTTTTTCTAGATTTTTTTGCACGACTATAGCCTAATTTAAGGGTATTTTTATTAAGAAAATTTTGTTAGAGAATTAGTACTAGGGAAATGTTTCTTAATTAAGGAACTTCTGCTTTAACTTAGTTCTAACCATTTGGTTAAATTGGAGTATATATCAAATGATTTTTCTATTTCTAGTTTTCCTGTTATAGTTATATTATTTTGTGTATTTGATGTCATGACTTTTATAGCCGTTATTCTTTAGGGATTTATTATAAAAATTGCTATGTTTATAAAATACTTCTTCACTGGATGAGTTTTTGCTAGTTCTATATACCATGGAGTAGGGTAAATGTTTGATTATACTTGGGAAGGGATTAGACTTAGGGTAGATGTATAATGGACATGCGTTAGATTTCATGTATGGTTGGCACATTATATATATATATATATATATATATATATATATATGTGTGTGTGTGTGTGTGTGTGTGTGTGTGAATAATATCAACAAGTTCTATTTAGCCAATATTTTAACGTTTTCAATTTTCTGAATTAGTTATTTTATGTATTCGGTAAATTTATCAAAGTTCAAATTCATTTTTACTTTATTTTATTTATTTTTTTGAGAAACGGATTTTTTGAAAAATGAGTTTAGCAACATTTGAGAGGAATTGGAAAAATAAAATAAAAATAAATATGATATTGAGAAATGCATCGATTATATAAAACAGCTAATTCGGAAATTTGAAAACACGAATAAAAAATTGAATTGAGAGAACTTGTCGATATTATTCAATTATTATTCGAAAGAATTCTTGCTGTCGGAATGCACCTTTATATATATATATATATGTGTGTGTGTGTGTGTGTTATTATTAGCGTATTATTTGAACCTTGTTAATACTTTCTTCGTTCTTTATTCACTTGGATATATATATATATATATATATATATATATATATATATATATATATATATATAATCAAAGATAAGAACAAGAACAAATAGGAAACATTTTCTCTAAGTCCAAGTATTCACTGCCCGGTCCAGGAATTGAATTCAAAATTAATATGATGCCAAATTCAAGGCACAATAATCCAGTGGATTATAGCTTTGGTTCGTGAATTTGCTTTTTGAGTTGGTGAAAATGGATGAGTAATAAATAAGCAGGACCGAAAATAATAGGCAAGATATTCTTCGACATGGCTAATATGGCTAGTGGAATGATAACTCTCTACTCCCATAAATTAAATAAAAAGATTCAGTTAAGAATTGCTTGTAGGTTGTCTCGATTCATATACACCCGATAATCAACTATGCTATTTTGCATATAACATTTTCGTATTTGACAAAATATTTACTGATGCTGTAAATAACATCTTTACAATGCTATATAAGAATAAGAATGCTCAACATTTTCTTTCCCCAGACTTTGAAATCTTCGTGGAAACGCATAAAAAATTCTCGTCGTGTCGTTGTACATATCCCGTCCTTAGGTTACACTGAAGATATCCGCGCACAAATGTATAATTTTCATGTTGAACAAAATAATCAAATTCCAAGGATCTGCAGTATTTCAGGTAAGATCATTTTATGTCTCTATCCCCAAACGTTAATACAATGCCTCACTTTTAACAATGTAATTGTCAGTACATGCGCATTAGCGTTTTTTATAACTTCTCCTTTTCAGAAATTGAATTTCATTCTTTTCATCGATATTCTATTTCACCAGATCCCAACATAGATGTGATTTACGTGTCTCCGATCCCTGTTACCGATGAAGCTAAACAATACTACCAGAAGTTGCTGTCTCTCAAGAAAGCCATTGACAGTGGGAATATAAACGACATTACAGACATGAACACGCGTATTACTTTCGTTGTTCCCGAAGTTATTTCCGATTTTGGTGTAAGTACTACTACTATATCTAATGTAGATAAATGGAATAGCTTAGGGAATTGAACGATCTAGTCTTGCATAGTTCGCTACCTGTCAGAATACAGGTAGACAGAACTTGTTTATCTTGGTTAACCGTATGTTTAGAAGGGTTCAAAACAGGTTTAGGTGGGGTTCCTTCGTCACTTCAGTGACAACCATTCTAGTGAATAACGGTTTCATCATTGTGATAGGGTCGGTTGAGCTGCAACTGGATAGTCTGCTTTCAAATAATGGTTGGGAGATGATTTAGGACCCAATGGCCTCAATTATTCCCTGATGAGAATCATGTATAGCTGTTCGAAATTAGAAACTGGAGATCCAAATTTGAATCTCAGTCGAGTTTATGATATTCATTTACGTTCAAATACGCTTTGGAAAGATAATGGATGCATATTTACTTTCACCCCAGCTATTAAACAGCACCGACAATAGCCGTTGTTGTCAAAGAGTCTAGTAGAAGAACAACTCTGAATTCAAAATCGTAACAATTGTCAGCAATAAGGATGGGGAGAAAAAGTATAATATAATTAAAAATGATAAAATAAAATATACTAATATAATAAATTTCAGGTAACGCAAATAAATTACTAATAGAATGAATTTTGAAGAAACGCAAATGTTATAAAATATTACTTTTCTTAGACGGGTTATCCTCTTATCAATAGGAGGACTGTCAAAATATAACACGAATATTTTAGTTTTAGTTGTCGAGTTGAATAAAGGATGTATTTTCTTCTTCCTTCAAACAAGGAAACTGTTTTGAATATCTCTGAACTAAGGGAAGGGACTTATTTTTCAACATCTGCTCTTATCTGTGTTTGCTTCATCTAAACACCGTGCCTAAATTTTTTAGAGAGATTTGGCGTTGTTAAAAGCAGTTAATCATACATAACCATAAATCATATGATTTGGTTATGTGCTTTGTTTTCATTTGGCCATAACTAAAACGGCCATGTTTATTTGAACACAATACTATGTGATCAAGATCTGTTGATGAGGATATATTACATTAATAATTGATGATTTTATTTTAATTTTAATTATTACCGAAATAGCTGACCTTGATTGGTATTGTGGGGATCAAACAGATGCACTTATTTTATGCTAAGTTGTCAAAAAACGTCAGCTAGTTAAAACGGTTCTAATAATAATTCTATAACAGTTTAGTAAATAAAACAACGATGTGTATTTTCATAGGTTTTCTTCAGAATTAGAACTTTTAAATGAACATGTCATTCTCATTTTAACCATAAAATGATATCCTTTCTCAGTCTCAATCTTTCTTTATTTTAAATGACTGAATCACAAGTAGTTTTATAATTAAATTTTAATAATTGAATAATTACAGAACAAATTATTCCGGGCTGTTTTGTTGGTCTAATAATTATTTAAAAAAAACCCATTGGCAATTATCATTTAGTTATGTTAAATTATTCAAATCTACGCTGTGTTTTAATTAATTAAAATGATTTTTTGTTCATTTTGATGTCCAAAAACCTATTAAAGGAACCATTTTCCTTTCTTCTCTTTAACTATCGTACATTCTGAGGTAGTCAGAAAAAAGCCTTATCCCATAATATTTTTGATAGTGAGTCAAAAAATATTGTTCAACAAAGAAGTAATATTTTAAAATCAACTTAGCGCAAAGAACAAAAACTCTTTTGTAATGCCTTATGAAAACCGCAAATACTCAGAAATGAAACAATTTATCATCTGTCTGTATTTCTGAGACGAGTTGTTGTAACTGTTTACATAATTTACATTGTTTAAACTGTTGTCCTCATCTTTATTGTGACATTTACTATGTATGCTTCGGTCTCCTTCAGTTGATGTACATTGGAATTTTGAACCGATCCTTTATTTTGTTCGCATGCCATTTTTTTGATATCTCAGTTAATTCATATTAGTAACTCAACTCTTCAAGTTTTTTTTCACCTCTGCTTTTGTCAAGTATTGAACTCACAAGTCTTTGGTCAATTCACATTTTGGATTACTTCAAGAAACGCTTTTATCCACTAGCCCATGTGTCCTTGAGTTACTAGAAACTGCTGAAACTGAGATATCCAGAAAATCCATGAACAATCTATCCGAGCACTAAATAAAGTGTTCTGTTCGAAATTTCAACGTATATCACCTAAAGAAGGCTGGAGAATACAACGACCAAAACGTTGTGAATATGACAATAAAAATGAGGATATCAGTTCAGAAAACTTAAATAGTGTAAATAGTAATAATTTGTATTTAATCTATATATATATATATATATATATATATATATATATGAAAGGCAATCTGTGAGTCTGTGTGTGACTGTTCCCTATGCACGCCTACATGCAATTCAATTCAAACTTTCTAGGGACACGTATCTACAGGGAAGCCGATTGTTTAAATTTGCTCCTTAAAACATCTAAGATCGAAGATGGTTGTTAAATTACGTCAAAGAAATCAAATCACACGTGTCAAACGCTACTAAAATATTTTTTAATTAAAAAAAAAAAATGAGCCTTTATATTTAATTTTTATTCCGACGTTTCAAAAATTCATTTGGTCAACAAAAAAATGAAATGTGAATATTTTTCCCCGTAATTTTGAAACAAAAGAAATATTTAAAAAAAGTATTTTTCAAACAAAAACAAAATATGTAAAAAAAAGTGGCATCTTTTCCTATTACTAAAATGTTCTGTGTTGCACGGGAAACACCGGGGTATCAAGATAGTGTCTACTAAAATGAGAAAATAGTTTAACACACAGAAAAAATACGTTAGTCTTTAAACAAACTTATATTCTGAACAACAACAAATGATTTTTTATATTACTTAAGAAGCGCCTATTATTTATGGTCACAGATGATTATTATTTATGGTAAGAGATTTGTTGTCTTTACATTTTAAATGTTTTCTTAAAGGCATGATTAATAGATCAGCTTTGGAATTAAGTATATTCTTAAATTATTGTTTCAGAAAAAGAACTTATGTCTATCTACAATGCTCAGATATAGTCCCAATGCCCTGAAGCGTATCCAGCGATTAATCAAAGGCAGAGATGCTTACATTGTTCCTGGAATGGTACATGTTGATGATCTGGAAGTTGCACGAATATTAGACATCCCAATACTTGGATCGGAACCCCAAGTGGTTCAGCTCTACTCCACGAAATCTGGTGCCAAAAGAATATTCGGAAATGCCCGAGTTGATATGCCACCAGGGGAATTTGACATCTACAGTAGTGACCAGGTAAGAAAACATTAAGGGACAAAACCGGTGGAGAGGAATTTTGAAAAGGTTAACTTGGATGAGGAAAATTAAAATTAAAATTTAACTGTGACCAGTATCTGGGAAAACGATCTAAACTGAAATACTGTTGCCATATCTGGTTGGGTGCTCTCGAGTTTCTCAACAAA
Organism: Ascarosepion bandense; assembly: GCA_037127315.1. Classification (NCBI taxonomy): domain Eukaryota; kingdom Metazoa; phylum Mollusca; class Cephalopoda; order Sepiida; family Sepiidae; genus Ascarosepion; species Ascarosepion bandense. Next base: position 120,726 of record JBBBDQ010030975.1, on the reverse strand, counting down.
ATCCAAATAAGGATATGCTATGTAATCAATCCTGACTTGGCATGTCGACTTCAATCACTTTCACACCGACGTGACGTGGCTTTCCTCTGTCCTTTCTACAAATATTTCCATGGTAACTGCTCTGACGAGCTTTTTCCCTGTTGTACCGACCACATGGATTTAAGCGGGCTACTAGATTGTCATGTTTAATATTGGCGTTCTAGATTTCCCCAGTCTTTTACCGTTGAAATAGTTAAATATACCCGCCACTTTTTTATTCAAAACTTTCTTTTCTCCTATTTATCGTCTGTGGAACACGCTGCCATTTAATTGCTTCTCAGATAACTACAATCTCCAAAAGTTTATATGTAACGTCAGCTGCCATGTTCTTGAATCCCGTCCATCTTTTATCCTTTCTTCAATACTTCCTGTACCCAATGATTTCTCTCACTGTAACTCTCTTGCGCGCTACTGACGGTCTTGTCTTGCTTGGGGTGAAATGGTCAAAAAAAGTCAACAATATATAGAAACATATTAGACGACGTATTATTGGAGATAATGCAACTTAAAATTTTCTATTAGAATTCATTTTTTTTCTCAGGGTTTAAGATTATTTTGATGGGATTTATGATTATCCTCGGTTAGCATTGCTTTTGGCATATTTCCACTTTGTGTTTAGTATGAATTTTCTTTTAATATAATTTTCGGTGTAGGCATAGGACGTGATCTACATGAATATTTCTGGTATAGCTTGTGATCAACAACAGTGTTTAAAGTTTCCAAAACGCAAGCTGAGTACTAAATTGCAGTCTCCCCGTCTCTCTTTCTCTCTTTCTCTTTCTCTCTCTCTCTCTCTCTCTCTCTCTCTCTGACATGTTCAAATTTTAATTAAAGCCGCTTTCTTTGAAGATTACCGCCACACCACCATAATTACTAGTAAATATAGGAAGCATATACATTTCAGAAACATTCAATGAGGCATGTAGAGGTCAGAATGCTTCAAGGGCATATGACAAGTTCAAATTTCAATTAAAGACTCTTCCTTTAAAGATTACCATCTACCTTTGAATAAAAATATGCATTTTTATTCGTAACTCATTCTTCTAATCAGAATTGCACATTTATAACAAAATTTTGAATGTAGATCACAAACCTGCCTAGATATTAAGCTGTAGATCACATATTATTTATCAGCACCGAATTTTCTGCTCTTACAAATTGTTAAAGGAAGAAAAAATGTTATTCCATAACTGTCAGATTTTCCGACTGTTTAACGCTTTACCAGTCTCTCAATTTCATTTTTACTTTTTCTTGATCTTGTGTTTATTTATTTTTCTATCTTCATTAATGTCCTTCCAGGACCATGGGCGATCTTTATTGTTCAAAAATTTGAACCTTTACTATCTCGCTTTTTTTCCTGACTTGTCATCTACTCACAAATTTGTTATGTACATTTTTCACTGTTTCTTCTACTTTCTCTCGACTTAGTCTCATGTGAGTGTTAAATTATCTAGGCTTTCTTTCCTCAATGCGTCACTGAAATTTCCAGGCAAGAGTAGATTTAATGAAAGCACTTTGAGGGTAACAAAAGAGGCGGAATAAACAGTGATTTAACTGTAGTTCACAGGGTGAAAAGTACATAATTCCGATTAAGTGTTAATGTTTAGGAGACGAGAGTAACTGTTGAGTTCTAACCTATCTAGGCCTACACCTACAGTATAGTTCAACCCTAAAACATACGGCAGGCTACCGGTGGTCCAAAACATAGGCCTACCTGAAGATGTAGTTAGGCCACGATGCCTTCAGCTAAAACTACATAAGGTCACAGAATTTATTTGTATATTAAGACACTAAACATAAAATCTTTCTATTTGTGTTGTATTGCGAACAGCCTGCAGCACATACAGAAAGGTACTGTATATTTTAGAAGTATAACTTAGCGAATGTTTAAAATTTGTCAGGTCTATTGATCTAAACTTATTTATAAATGGAACTTTGTCTGTATGTATGTGTGTGTCCGTTACCAATAGATTCCGAAACGGCTGAACCAATTTTCTTGGAAATTTATACAGTTGTACTATAAGCGTTTGCGAGTGTTCGTAACTAGGTTTCATGTCGAAGTACCCCAGATAAATATCAAAAATTGATGATCGAAAAAATCGGGTTATAGAAGCAGTGGTCCAATTTTAATCAAATTTGATACACTCATAGACAAAGGCATAAAAAAAGTTATTCAGAAGTTTCAAGGTTGCAGTTCTTACAATTGTTCAGAAAATCGATAATATATATATATATATAAAATGCAAGATGTTTGTGTGTGTGTCTGTTTATCTGCATGTATTTCTATATTTTTTCAGCCCTTTTATTTTAGTTTTTGCTTCGGGTTTGGCTCTAAGTAGGTATAATTGTAGTTCTTAGTCTCAGCCATGATATCACTTACTCAGAGGACTTATTTAGCCTTCAAAATTCAGTTTACGACGAAAAACACTTATTTGATATCGATAGCAGGAAATCAAAATTTGACTTACATCCATTCATTTTTCTTTCAGTCTACGGTTTCGCTTTAACTGGAAACAACTATTGCTTTTTAGTCTTTCGTGCCAACGTCCAAAGTGCCTGAGCTCCAGGACCATAGATTAGTTTTAAAGCTTTCATTACACCCGAGCAACGCAGGACTATACTGCTAGGGAACACATAAATGTCAACATCAACTCCTATAAAATATTAATATCGCAAATTACAGTAATTACCCGTTAGTGTTTTGACATTACTACTACGCATGGTATGTTATTGTAAAACAGCATCACTCATCTATCATTTACATAAGCGGTTTAAACAAATAACCATTGATTTAGTGTATCAGCTGTTGGACGCGGTGTGTGCAACGTTGATAAAACATTGGATTTGTGTTACTATTATTTATAGTAATTCCTATCTTAATACGATAAATATATTCACCAAATACAAGTTTTAGTGGGATATACTGGTAACAGCCCGCTGAAGGTATGATAAGTGGTGTACAATAATTGTTATGAGTGTTTTTTTTACAAGGTGCGTGTGTGTGCACACGCGCGTTCAATTTCCTTAAAAGAAAATTAACCTAGAATTGAAGACAAAGTTGAACTATGATATATAGGATTATTAGAATAAGGTCCAGGACTAATAGCAGATTTTGTGCCCTAAAACATTTTGTGCCCTAAAACAGAGAAGTCAACGCAGCTCGTCTTTTAGAGCTTTAACGGCTACTCAGGAAATGGCCAAGATAATCTATTCAGTTCATCAACTATAAAGATTCTGATATTCTTATAAGTTTTACTTACCTGAATATAAATGTATCCTGATATTTTTACTAGTCATAGTTAATACCAATTATACGACTTGTGTAATAAAATGAAAGTTTAAAGGAAACGGTACAAACAGCCAAAACATACAAAAATATGCGAGGATATATATTTAAGGCGTGCTAAAAAGTTCTAGGCACCTCCAAGGACAGAATTCCAAAGAGAACTGTAATATTTGATCATTTGGACAGATTTTGAGAAATAAGTTGGTCTGATAACTTTTCTGCAGTCCATCCTGAAAACTGAATTCCGGAAGTACCGCTTCATTTAATCAACAAATATTAGACAAGATTGGAATTTAGGTGTGATAAATATAGTCATCACCCATTTCATCGAGTGCTACGAACCGATATAGGATAATCAAAGACACCGTGTGTGTGTGTGTGTGTGTGGCTGAGTGCTTTTTGTGATGATCCAATTATTAATCTATACTTACCTTCACTGCACACTTGACAATATGCCAAAAAAAAAAAAAAAAAGAAAAAGATTAACGAGTCAAGACAATTCCTATGATAACTAAAATTTTAACAGCTAGATTAGCAAGAAGAGTCTCAGGACAGAGAGAGTTTGATAAAAGTGAGACAACAACGGACGATTCGAGGAACAGTAATACTACGTTTTCTTATTCGCTAAGAACAAATAATTTTAAATCTCTTCTTAGTAAAACATTTGTCTTCGAAAACATTGTTGTTTCATCGTACTTTTTCTTCTTGCTTAAACACGTTATCTTATTCGATCGAGTAAGCTCGAACAATCGTGTGTCACAGCAACCACCATGGTCTTGCATCAAGGTCGGGAGGCCATTAGGGAGGCATTCTGTGTCATAACATAGGGAGTTATTATAATTAATGGAAAACCAACTCGTCTTGCTCCATGTCTATGTGTCCAGAACAGTAAATCACTCTCAAGTTCTTGTTTTGCAGTGTTCTGCAAAGCATATTCTGCGTTCGCGTAAGATTGTAGAAATATCATCAATGACTCCAGGAGATGTTAAGTCTAGCTTTCAGCATCCGTCTGTAGGTTTCATCAAGCTTACACTTAAGGGTTTTAGCTAATGTCCAGGCAGTGGCACCATACATTAACACCGTCTCAAAACAATCTTCGCTTCAAGTTGTCTGCTAGATCATATTTCCAGATTACATCCATTTTATTCAAATCGGTCCAGGCTTTAGTTATACGAATTTAAACATCTTTTTCAGTTGAATTTATCTCATTTCCTAGGTATATAAAAAATTGACAGATTTTATTCATTCACCTAAGACAATTTGTATTGAGTCTTGCTGCTGAAGCATATTTCTTTACAGGCATTGGTATAGAGACCGACACGACTGATATCATTTTCTAATAAAATATTCGTCGTCATATCAGCAACTCTGGATTTCTTTTCTTATCATTTTGAACATTACTCCATCTTGATAATAGTCATATCTAATAGTTGAAACAACACACTATGCGATAATAGTCAAATTATATTTCAGTTATCATACAGGAATACAATTAAATACTAAGTTTACTGTTCTTTTGAATTATTTACATTTGGATCACTGTTTTCATCCATGTTTTTGTTATCACAAAATTTCAGGCGTTGTAAGTTGTCTCTAGGCAGTTGTGTGTTGATCTGAGTAACTTTCAGGGAATTTTGAACTGAACCAGATGCCTGAATGTATCAGCGCGTATGCTAAGCTTTGACGGCCTACCCAGGAGGTATAACAAGAAAATTAATACCATGTAGGAGACATTAATAAAGAAAGAAATTAAAATAACGACGGAGATCTTGCCAAATTCCAGAGCAAGCAGTAGTAAGAAAAGAGAAGCGGCGGTGAAGGCAGTAAAGCGTAGCAGAAGCAAGCAGTCAAATAAACATTAACTTTAATGCGTTTAGTTCAAGGTGCAAGAACAATAACTTGTGGATTAAACAATAATAAGTGGATTAAAAGATGGTTTGTGAATTTATTGAAAGAGTAATTGCGAGTTCACTCTCTGATAGACACAGGGGAAAATAAGACTAACAATAACAGATCAGCACTACAAAGAATAAAACAAATATTCTTTGATATAGATAATAGGATTTTCGGTTTGTTTAATAAATCAACATTGCACTCATTTTAAAAGATGTAGTTTAATGTAATATAAATTGCTACGAAAAAATATATTCACAGCTTTTACCAATTTTTAAGCATTTAGATTTAAAGATAATCTGACAGATTTGACCAGGTCTTTACTTACAAACTGACTTCAAAAGTTTACTATTTTAATAATAAATACAAGTAAATTAATATACTTTTGTGTACACCCACAATAAACGGAAAATATATTAAAGCCAAAATTCTAGTTATGAATTCAGTTAAGTGCCATACGTGAGACATGCTTGGGCAAACATGTCTCGAAAAAGACATGACTGACTTGGCAGTTCATTATCGCGCAGTAGATTGCCGTTACTTTTTGCGGTAGAGTTGTTTCCCTTTCTTCGAGCTGCAGGAAGCTCTCTCCCAATCTATCCTGTTATTTAACCCATGGAAGGAAGAGACGGATTAATACCTTTCCCAATGGTATATGCGCGTGAGTGAATGCAAGGAATTCAACTGGAATTCGAATACAGCTCCCCGATTTCTCGTTCCGAGCTGGTAACCACTGCACCACAACTTATATCCAATTATGAATTACCACCAGCAAAATATGCAATTTTTTAATGCATTTGATATGGAGAAAAAATTGTAAAAGCTGTGGAGAAAGAATTGTAAAATATAACAAAAATAAATAAATAAATAAATAAATAAATAGGCTACTCAATGAATCAGATTTGTTAAATCATAATTAATAAAAACAAAAAACAAATAAAAGTGTATATTACACCATAATTCTAATAGGCAGAAATTATCAGACAAAATATTTAAATTTGCCCTGATTACTGAAAATCGCACTAAAACTACTGCGTTGTATAATATATATCAGAATATAGCTAAATTGTTCATATAATTTCCTTTTGAAGTAAATGAGGGCCTTATTTACTGACAAAATTATTTAGTAATAATGTGCGTATGTCTTTGCATTTTGTCCATATAGAGTTTGTAAAACTTCAGTCTTTCACTGATCACCGGAACGAAATTCAAACGATACAATTTTGAAACGAACTTAATCTTTAAACACTATTCCTCAAAAATGGTAAAGATTTGGAAAAAAATATTTTGTTGTATTGCTTATGATTTCAAACTCCAATTTTCAAATTGAGTGCGACACCAGAATTCTCAAATCGATCGGCCCTAACAGAGATTCGTTTAAGAACAATCCATTTCTGTAGTTTAAATATAGATTATGCGTTGCTTCAAATTCCTAGAGACGGTCGAAGTTGGCAACGACTGAAGCGTTGTGATAACAGCAACAAAGACGAGCGCGTTAGTCCGAATGTAAATTTATTTAAATAATGATCAGTCATCACTTCAAAAATCTCTGCTGGTGCATTATGATATTGTTAGATGGTTATTTTCAATTTGCTTCCTTTATTGCTTTGAGATCAGGAATCACTAATTTAAATTGATGTCGTTGGTTTTTACTTTCTTTCAGCTGCACGAAGCCCTCTCCCAGTTGATTATAAATAACCTGGATATAAAGCGCTGGTTGTTTAAGTTTAATAGTAGTGTGTCTGCAAGTGGAATTGCGTACTGCGACATCACAAGGCACTTGAATTGCTTATCCCATGTGATGAAAGAGAAAGCTCGGTATGGAAAAGAATGGTGTCATAAATGGGCACACGTAAGTCTTTTGGGCGTCACGCTCTTTTGTGTTCTTTTACATAGTGAAACCGGGTAAAGAATTAAATAATTATAAATTAAAATAAATTAAATAGCATTCAGAGGAGAAAATATTTTCACACGTTTAATTAAATAAAAAAAATAAATATACACGCTTCCTTATATATATATATATATATATATATATATATATATATATATATATATATATATAGTTAAATATGACGGACAGTGAATGTCTGTTATGCTTAAACATGGGCCGTTCTAAATATTGTATTTTGGTTTTAATTTCAGGTGAAAATAAAGACAAAAATTGTTCAATATTTGGATATTTTTTTATTATATTGGTTCTAAGCTTTCGGTTCACATGAGCCATCTTCAGAGAGGTTACAGGGACGTTAACATAAAGACATCCACTATCAAAGATGATTATATCTTGTGTTGATATAAAACATTGCTATGCAACGATAACAGTCACCGAATAGCAGACGCAGTTCATAAATTTGTAATGCGGTTCTATTACGTCACTCCGCGTGAGAGACCGAAATGTTAACAGAACCATATGTCTAAATGCAATTTAATTTGTTATGACCAGATTGAAATATGATTTTATTAAGTACGGAGTGACGTCATAGAACTGCATTACAAATTTACGAACTGCGTCTGCTATTCGTTGACTATTATCGTTGCATAGCAATGTTCTATGTTAACACAAGCTATAATCGTCTTTGATGGTGGATGGCTTTATGTTAACGTACCTGGAACCTCTCTGAAAATGACTCATGTAAACCGAAAGCTTAGAACCAACATAAAAAAAAATATCCAAATATTGGACAATTTTTGTCCCTATTTTCACCTGAAATTAAAGCCAAAGTTCGATGTTTAGAACAGCTCATGATTAAACATAATAGATATTCATTGTCTATCATATTTAACAATATATGTTTAGATAATTATCTGCTGCCTATATATATATATATATATATATATAGTGTATCGATATATATATATATATGTGTGGGGGGGGGGCCCAATAGGAAGAGAGAGAGAGTGGAAGAGAGGGAAAGAGAGATGGAGGAAAATAGAGAGAGGGATGTTATTGTCAAGAACAAGTCCAATCCATCTTCCTGGTAGATTCTCACTGAGGTAAGTCTTCGCAGTAAACTTCATTAATTTTTACACATTTTGTTAAAATATGAGATCATTTCAGCGAGAATTGGCTTTGTTATTACACTATATAATTACGACAATTTTGGGTGGACATGCTCTATTTTCCTCCTCGTTCAACTGTGCCTGACAATCATATATTTACACTGATTTTAGACTGAAGCTCGGTTATTGTATGTAATATATTTTTTTAATACTTGCCGTTATATTGTCTCTATATCTCGACAATACGGATATTTTCATGTTTCGTTGTTTCTTGACCAGGAATCATCGTTCCATCAAATTTTCTCTGAGATTCCTGGAATTCTACGGCAACATGCCTGTCCACTCAACAGAATTTTATATCCCAACTGGGAATCTTTCAAAGTTTCATTTCTGAATGAAGGTAGGTGTCAGATTGTAATATGTGCAATGCATATATAAAATTCAATTTTAATATTAAAAACGAACACATATACATGCGCACACAAACATACATAATCGTATAAGCACAAAATGATTATTAAAACTGATTGGTAATCCAATATGGCCGATTTCAGTGAAAGACAGTGAATTCTCATTTAATTAGCGTTATTCATTAACAAAAGCTCTTCATTATTAGTGATAATACATCTTAATGTTACAACAGAATCATTCTTCTGATTTTCAAGTTTCATAAGACCGTTTATGTGAAAGTCTTTTTGTTTAGATGAAAATAATTTCATAAGGGTAGTTTCTAAGTTAGAAACTACTCTCTAAAAATTATTTTGGCGCGAACCAACACATAAAATTACAAAAGTGTAACGAATCCATTGTTGGATTTTCCTAAAAAGAGCAGCCTGTCACCAAAAATAACGGCAAAATATTTATATGGATATGACATCTAAATATGACGGCAATATATATATTGATGGACCTACTATTGAGTATCTTACATTAAGACATAAAAAACCTAAACGCCTTAACGTGACAAAGGGAAATACATTATATATATATATATATATATATGTGTGTGTGTGTGTGTGTGTGTGTGTGTGTGTGTGTGTGTGTGTGTGTGTGTGTGTGTGTGTAAATAAATACACAATGGTCTTTATTATAATAGAGATGCTATTCTTATATATTAATAGCTGATGGTCCAGGGGAAATGTTAGTTACGGTACGGTCGGGCGACCCAAGTGAATCTCTAATAGTAACGCCCAACTCAAAACACGACACACATCTCTGTTAAAAATTTTCGTCATAACGTTTTCGAGAAATTATCATAAACATATAAACAAAACTATCCAATGTGTTAAAAATATAATTAATATCATTGCAGTAAGTTCTGCGGAGGCTGAAAGAGGTATTTCAGTGATGAACATTTTTTTATTCTCAGAAAAGAAATCGTTTAAAATAAGTTAAAAATGTAGCAAATCTTTTCGTCATACATTTGATAGGTCTTCCACTGAATCTTCGGGACTAGTGGAGTTTTCGAATGTGGTTAAGAAACCATAAAAAAGTTGATGTCAGAAAAAAGCATCATATTTCTGAACAGAAATAGTAGGCTCGTGGGTGAAGACAAATAAATATACAGTTTGATACTTAAACGGAGCGCCTACTCAAATACGGGTATACAATAAAAAAGAAATCTACATTGTTATAGATTTCCCTATCTATCTATCTATCTATCTATCTATCTATCTATCTATCTATCTATGCATGTGTGTGTTTTTTTTAAACCGACTTCACACACTCACACACACACACACACACACACACACACACACACACACACACACACACAACTATATATATGTATATTAATAATTTCAGTGTAAGCAGGGCAATGAAGCTACTAAAATGCAATGAAATTATTGAGTATGAGAATATAAGAAAAAGAAAATCATTATTAAAGATGGACAATAAAATAATAGCCGTTAAGAAGACAGAAGATAACAACTGATATTGGATTTCCATTTCTGAAGATCAAAGTTGATTAGAAAGCAACTGGCCAGAAGAGAGTTCCACAATCGAGAAGTGCGAGATATATATATATATATATATATAAATCATATCACCCCGGGAAAGGCGGTAAGGCCACTGGTGCGCATGGGGCTACGTAAGAGTGAAAAGATTGGAAAAGAGAAAGCCGAAAACCACATCATAAACAGGGAACAAGGGATGAGCCCCTACACCTGTTCAATAGACGTGGGTGGAGTGTGAATCGGGCGATAGTTCAGTCTGTCTACTCCAATTAGTCTATCTACTCCAATTTATACCGCAATTTTGTAATTACAATGGTTTATAAAAGCATTATATTGCTACACAAAAAATTCATGTTTCATAACAATATTGTTCTTTTTCAGGTGATATCTTAAATTATGTCCTGTGAATATCAAGTTCTCTGAGCCCGCCTTCCACATGTTTCTTTCAAGAAATTTCAACCGTTGCTTTTATGATTCTAAATGTCCTTTTACTCGCGTATTTTTTAAAAATGTCTGTGTTGTTCACATGTTTCGGCCGTGGTATTTTAAGCCTCTGCGTCCTTTGCGAGGAGATCTTCTTACATTAACGCTCATAAAGAAAGAGTGATATTACATACTAGTTCAACTCAGTTCACTTTTTTTAAGGAAGCAGTCATTAATAATTGCTGTAAACATTTTTCACTACGATGATCGATTTACTCCAAGATTACTTTCTCTTTTTACCTTGAAGAACAGAATCGATTTTCATTTTTTCATTTCATGCTTTGTTCTGTCACAAAAATATTTAGCTCAAGAGACAACGTTTAGTGATACACGTTTTGTAGAGACAACAGAATTATTGGGACATAAATGATTGCAGAATATATTTACTAAATGTGGAGATGATCACTTCTCCCCAGAATATTCACCTCTTCCTTTTCTAGAAATATTTTCATCGCAACTGCTCTGACGATCTATTTTTCCTGGTGCTAAGAACACGTGAATTTAAGCTTTTTACTAGACTGTAGTTCTCACATTCCAGTCTACCGCAGAAAGCAATGGCAACCTACTGCGGGATAATCTTCTGCCCAGTCAGTCATGTCTCTTTCGAGACATGATCGCCCAAAGCGTGTATCACGTATGGCACTTAGCTGAATCCCATTTCTACTCGAAAAGTTTCTTGTGAAACTCCCTTCCGTTTACTTATTTCCATGATTGCTATAATCTCCTAAAATTTAAATGCAACATCAATTGCCATGTATCTTCTTGAATACCGTTCATCTTTTATCATTTTTCAATACACCCTGCACCCAGTTTTTTCTCACTATAAACTCCTCCGCACGAGCAGAGGCCCGTCTTGCTTGTGGTGAAATGAATATAAAACATATGACTTGCACTCATCCAAGTAGCATAAATACTGACATTGAAAAATATTGAAGGAAGTAGAAATAGAGTTTGTGAGAGCAAACTGAAAGCGAGCGTTATACCCTAACTACAGAATTCAGCAACACTATCTCGGCTCTAAGTGAGATTATATTTCTTTGTGTTATCTTCATTCAATGCAACGAAGATATATAACTAAACTTGGCGGAACTTAGTAAAATTCTCGATGAGTTTGTCGTAAGATTAAGAGGTATTAATTATTAACCAACATAATAAGTTTGTGTAACTTGAAAGAACAGGGGGTAGAAAAGATAGCAAAAATACAATCATTGCTAAGAACCACAAAGTGCAGGAAGTTATGGAGAACCATTATCATCCAAATTCTGAAGGGATACATCACATAAAAGAATTACTTTAATTACGCTCAGATGCGTGATTTATAATTTAAACTAATTTAGAAAGAACAAAGATTTACTAAATAATTAAAAATTATTTTTTATCAATGTATTATATATATATATATATATATATATATATATATATATTAGAAAATAATTGGTTCGTGTGCATGTATAGTCGCATCAACGTAACAAGTTTAATCAAGGTATCTCCACTCATTTTTCTATACCTAAATTTAAATTGAAATGTTAATAATAAATAAGTTATCTTCAAGCTTTAAAATTGGCTTTAATTGAAAGCCAACGGATTAAATTTACTAATTTCAGTAAACAAAATACCCTGGTGTATTTTAAACAGAAATTATATTGATCGGAATCAAGAATTTCTAAATTTAAAAAAAAAAAATTTAAAATTTAAAAATTTCCGCCATTTTTCATATAATGTAAACAGAAGCCAATTCTCGGTTTTAAAATATCTTACAAAAATAAAATACACCTCGCTGACACATTATTTTCTTCAAATTACCGAATTTAAACTTACTTTAGGTTGACTTCAAACAAGAATTCACTGCTTACTGCTTGAAAAATGTTTCAAAAAGCATTCCTTAATTACAGTAGCCTTGTTATTACAGCTGTCAATACCTTATCAGCACCTTAGGAGCAGCGGACAGCTGATGATTTAGTATCCGGCCAAAAGTATGGAAGACGAATTTGGTATAAATTTTATTCATACAAATCGTTTTCTTTCATTATTTTTAACTATGTTAAAATTTAAAATTTTACACTGTTTTCAGCTCTTATCCAATATATGATGAAATGTTTAGTTAGTTTAGCTTTGGAGACCTACGTTTGAAGATGTTTTATGAAAAATAAAAATTAAAATAATATAAAACTTTCTTTAAAAAAATTACAATTTAATAATGAAAATAACGGCAGAATTAAATCAATAGTTTATGAAATGTTATGGTATTTATTTATTTTTATTTTTAATATCTATTTTTATATTACTTTTAGGTATCTCTACAAATTCAGAATTTCACAATTTGTTTTTGACAAAATTAGAAAATTAGCAATTAAAATGTAAAATTTGCTTGAAATGTTTAAGAACTGCTTTGCAAAACAGACATTTCTTAAACATTTAAAACAACTTGTGTGTGTTTTAAACGGACATTTTTACTTCAAACATTATTTTTTATGTATACCTCGATTTCTCGAGTACACATGCTGATAGATGTAATACACACTGTTTAGGATAAAAGCAGAGTATCAGTTTCAAATATCCACTAAAGTTTGAGGGGCAATAATATATATATATATATATATATATATATATATGCACACACACACACACACTCCTGGTAAAAATCTTAAGACAAGATACAAAAGAATTAAGAAAATATAAAATACTGTTACTTTAATCGAAATATATTTGCGAAACATTTATATTTGATTAGAAAATATAGTTTATCAAAAAACAAGTGAACATTTTAAGATTTATTGATTAATTTGACGAAGCATTGAACGAGTAAATCAGTTTCATATAATGTTTTTACCAAGGGGGAACATACAATTTGTGGCCAAATAAAGTGTTTATTTTAAAACCGCTTTTATAAAAGAAAACATTGCGCTTTTTCGAACTCATGTGAAATTTCTATATAGAAATTTCAGTCTTCGTGCAATTTTCCGATCAGTTAGTAAACAGCCTGTTGAGGGTATGGCTGTTGTTTTCAAGACAGTATCTCAAGATCTTATCACTCTACTACTTACCTTGTCCTTTCTGGACATAAGTGATCATAGCGCCCTACAACTTTGTGTGTTTATAGCTCTTAATAAATTTTGTCCTTTTTTGGTATCTCTTTTAAACAACTGTTCTGCCATCCATTGACTATTGCTCGTTAGGCAGGATAGTGTCTGTTTTGCCTTCATTATGTCGCGTGAGTATAAAATTTTTCGAGTATTCTTTCTTCATTATGTGCCCTATAAATTTCAACAGTCTCTTTCTGAGGTAAAGTTTTAATTCTATAATTAACTTTGGTAGAAATGTTAAGTACAAGTGTTGTTTTGTTTATATTTTCACTAAAACTTTGTCGTTGTTCACGTTTTCACATTTTCAGTGCGTGTTATTCTCAGCATCCTCCTGTAAAACAATATATCTGTTGTCTTACCTCATCTGTGGGAAGATTGTCCAGAATTCACTGCCATTTAGAAGAAATAATATTACGTAACATTTCAGAACTAGTTTCTTTATCTATAACGAAATATTTCTGTTTCCCAATACTTTGCTTAGCTTTTGGAAGATACGTTTCGCTATCCCAATGCGCCTTATTGTTTCGGTGTTTTTCTTACCGTTTTCTTTTAAAACATTTACCAGATATTTAAATTGTTTTACTTGTTTTATATTGGTATCTTATTATCTCAAGATAGATTGCCAAAATTAACTTTGGTAGTTTAATGAGTAATTACTGATTGTAATAGCATCACATGACAAAGCTAATTTAATCTAATGTTATGACATTAGATTCAATCAGCTAACAACACTTTCGTCCAGTGGTGATTGAAAGCACAAGCAATGACACATCTAATTCGTATTCTCAACATCACTATTTGCAATGTCCACATTATCTAATCAGTTTCGTTTTCATGGAAGAGGTTTCAGATTTGGTTAAAAACGATAATTATTGGCAAAAACTATTACACTCTTGCACAACTTATACAATAAAATTCGTTTTAAAGTTATGATTTTGGCAACATTTTCGTTACATAGTTATGTATATATATATATGTCTATATATATGTGTGTGTGTGTGTGTGTGTGTGTGTGTGTGTGTGTGTGTTAAATAAAAAGTGTAACTGCAAATGTTCTTTTATAAAATATATTGCATTTTATTTTTTATATATTTTGTTACACGTATTTCTGGTCTCGCGGCTGTCATCAGTAAAATTAATCATCGTTATAATGTCTGTGCTCAGTCATCGTCTTATATGTGCGTGGTAATAATTCACACTTTCATGTACTTGGGAAGAAATCTTCCTCCGTTTTAACAGGTAATAAAATAATTTTGGATGGGTCAATATCGGCAAATATCGGGCGGAGGAAAGTTTTGTTTTTATTTCATCTAAATTACTAGTACAACTAAGACTTAGCTTTATTGTGTTTCTGTTGAAATATATATATATATATATATATATATATATATATATATATATAGCTTGATTGTGTTTCTGTTGAAATATATATATATGTATTAAAAGTCGATTGATAGATACACACATTTATTTCTATTTCTGTGTTTGTATATGTATATATATATATATATATATATGTGTGTGTGTGTATATATATATATATATATATATAATTGCACACACATTCACAGACACATATGTGTGTATATATATATGTGTGTGTGTAAACAAATGAGCATAAAGGTCCGTGATGTGTATCTATCTTTAGATATATTATCAAAATATATTACAATAGTAACGTGGAAACACACACACACACACACACACATATATATATATACACTCATATACAGACACATACACACACACTTCCTATGCCATGTATGCTATCTCTGACTGATGAAGGTCGTGAGATCAGAAAGATGTTTAACAGAATATAAAAAAATAAAATACAATATATTTTATCAAAGAAGATTTGCGTTTTCTCTTTTTATTCAAGATAGACTTTTCTCTCGTTAGAACAAATACACTCTCACACTCTGATTGATCACTCTGGAAGAATGGGAGACTTCGAAAAACAGTAGCTACTCTGGCATGTACGCATCGCTCATTCAATAATGAATTAGAGCACTCTGGCTATTGAGCGTGTATAATGATAATATACGCGCTAAAAAGTCTACCTTCTTCTACCGAGCGCCCATAGCCCAAAGGTAGAATCGCCGACTGACCTCAATTCGGTCGGGTTTCAATCCTTGGTTAAAAGCAATCGGAGTTTAACCGTACTGATGAACTGTGATACAGCGAAACAGATCTGTCTGCGGATGACTATATATATATTCGTTCTGCAGATGACTATGTATATACATATATTATTCGCGGGTGTAGTGTTTATAATGTTATTGATCCGGTTTCTATTTATTAGAAACATTTTCAGATTGTGAGAATTTTGGTGGGCAGATAAAAATGGTTTAGTGATACAAGTTTTAGTAATTAACGCATAACTGGCAAAGAAGAGGTGGATTTATACCTTTTCTAAGTGGATGTAATTTTAGGCTTAGTCATAGTTAGATATTTATTCAGTCGATAAAGTATTAATTGGTAGAATTAGTATTTCTGAAGGTGATATTACTTAAATATTTACTATTATAAATTTTATATGCTTTTTACTTATGCGTCGAGAATGAAATGATGAAGGTAGTGAATGATTTTAAAACTGATTAATTTGTTTTCTACGGCTTAGCAACTCAATGCTAGTTATTTAAAGCCAGAAAATATTTTTAGATTGTAAGACTTTAAAAACAATTCCCTTATACTTCCCGTACATCCTAGCTTACAGTACCTTGTATTCCGAAGCGGTCACACATCTAGATGCTGACCAGGCTCGACGTTGCTTTACTTCAGTGATTGTACGGAAATCAGTGTTTCAACGTAATGTTGTGTAAGTATTATTCGAAATAACGAAAATATATTATTTTTCTGATACTTGAAAGAGTCAATGATATCAATAGGGTCCAAACATATTTATCTATTGATCTGAAATAAGTAATTAAAATAGTCATAATGATGGGTGTACGGACAATTCTATTTAAGTAAAATAACGGTTGGGAAAAATAACTATAATCACTTTAAGGTTTTTACCCGTTTCTGTCGTATTTAAGTAACAGCGGTGCTTTTCATAGCAACACTCTTCTCATTTACTTTGTGCGTACCTTGAAATCAGACTGATGTTTCTAGAAGCTATAATTAAGTTGAAGTTTGATAGAACATTTATTTCTAAACTGCCGTCTTGGCTAATAAATTGCTATGAACGCCAATCCACTTTATAAGCTAACCGAGCTACCCGAGTAAAACATTTGCTTCATTGCACACGCGCACAAAACGATGAAGTACTTCCAGAAGTCTTCTTAATAGCAATATCTGTCTCCTCAGCTTCCGAGCAAACAGTGCGATTCACGCTAAATGAACATCGATTGACTTCCGTCCCCACCGCTTCAAAATCAGTGATTCAACTGAAATAGAAACTTCCCAATTAATTAACTTTTGTCGTTTATCTTTGAAGGTGGAATAATCGAGGCATATCCCCCGGCAGAAAGTGTGACTGTCTTACAAGTCGATCTGATGATTGAACCGGATGGACACACGCAACTTTTATGCATCGGAGATCAAATTTCTGAAAGCTCAGCCTTTAAGCCTTGGGGCATTTCGGTTCCACAGTCTTCCATCGATTCCGAATATGTGAATTCAGTTTGCCAGAAGGTGGCTGCGTCTTGCCAGTCTCGAAATATTATTGGTCATTTGTCTCTGACCATGGTTACATTTATAAGCGAAGAAACGGTAAGGGCATTTGTATCTTTTATCCAATCGATAGGAAATCACGTAATAATCATTAAGGAACGATAAACTGTCCATTTTAAGTTGATCACCAAATTACATCTTTCGGTTTCTGTGAAACTTGAATCATGACATACGAAAGTAATTTGCCGTGTTAATTCTTTCGTTGTGAGCGTCGTTTCGTGAATAACGTTAAAACTTCCAAGAGTTATACTCCGAACATTAAATTAAAATGAGTTGGAAGATTTGCTTTAATTAAAGTATTATTTAGAAGAAAACACAATTCATAATACACTTGTGTTGTCATTTCCAAAGTATAAGAAAAATAATGTATTCAATTTTTGTTATTCGGCCCAAAAGACAATAACACAAAATAATGTATACAAAAACTAATACCGAACTAAAAATCACGAAAGACTTGTAAGTTGACGAAAAATATAATGCAATATGATATCTATCTATCTATCTATCTATCTATCTATCTATCTATCTATCTATCTATCTATCTATCTATCACTTTCAATCTATCTATCTATCTATCTATCTATCTATCTATCTATCTATCTACTCACTTTCAATATCTATCTATCTATCTATCTATCTATCTATCTATCTATCACTTTCAATCTATCTATCTATCTATCTATCACTTTCAATCTATCTATCTATCTATCTATCTATCTATCTATCTATCACAATCTAATCTATCTATCTATCTATCTATCTATCTATCTATCACTTTCAATCTATCTATCTATCTATCTATCTATCTATCTATCTATCTATCATTTAATCACTATCTATCTATCTATCTATCTATCTATCTATCTATCTATCTATCTATCTATCTATCTATCACCTTTATATATATCCAAGTGAATAAAGAACGAAGAAAGTCTTAACAACGTTCAAAACATTAATTAAAACAGTGCTCAATATAGAAATAGAGCTATGAATATTTACTACAAAAGTGTACATTTTGTTTCGACATAGAAAAAACAACGAGACATTGTTTTTTCGATGTCGAAACAAAATGTACACTTTTGTAGTAAAGTACAATTTGTACATTTTCTAAACTATAGCTTATAATATACATATATATATATATATATATATATATATATGAATATTGTTCCTCACCGGTGGCTCGACACGGTGTTACATGTACAACGCAATCTTCAGGTGCTTGGAACAAGACCTGCAGATTATGTTGCGCATGTAACTCCGAGGCGTGCTACCGATGAGGGATAATATGTATATTTATTAATATATGCTTAATAGCACTATTTTATTGACTTATTAACACCAGCACTCAATGTGCAATATCTGATATGCACACACACATACACATGCACACGCGCATATAAATAATGAAGAAAAAAGAAAGGAAGTAGTAGAGAAAGAAAAAAGAAAGAGAGTAGAAAAGAGAAAAGGAAAATACGAATGGAATTAGACTGATCAATCTTCATGAAGAAAATTAGATCAAAGTAAAAGAAATTTTAACTTCTAGATTTAGTACTTCAAGTGCAATCTGGAAATTAATATAGCGAATTCAATGACTTTATGATAACTGTAATTTAAACATCAGAATATTCTCCTGTCTTACAATTATTCTTGTAAAATTTACATTATATCATATTATTATGTTATTATTATATTTTTCAACAATATATTGTTTTAAAACATCTAATCGAGTTCTATATATTTTATTCCTTTGGCCGTAGCTATCGTTTTTATCCAGATTTATGTTACCATTGAAATATTTCACCATATACAATTTCGATTGATATGGACAACTGTCAGTTGTAATAAGGGATTATAGTATGCTTCAAAGTCCTTTCTATTTCTATTCTTGCATAACAAGAAAACATTACAAACTATTCTGTATAATTTAGTAAAACGCTTAAACCATATACAATATTTCCTCACAGATTACAATCTATGATGAAAATTCTCGATGTTTTTAACACATATCTATGCCAATTAATATGTTTATCTTCTTTACGAAATAACAAACCTATGTAAGAATTATGGCCAGTATTTTCCTATCAGATAAAATTCTTATATTTAATTCAGTTGGAGCAGATGCTGTGGTGCCTTGACATGTTTGTGGGTTATTCGGACAACTTAGCGATGTTTGAAATGTTTTGTTTTATGACAAACTGCAACTTTGACACTGACAAACATCAAATGACCACTTGTCAAACAGAAGCCCCGCTCAAGACGGAAAAGAAATCTGAAAAGTTTACAACAATAAAGAAAAAAGCATTTGTAAGTATGGCATATTATTAGCTTTTTATTTGTCAGCACGTTTCTTCCTGTTGTATTTCCATCAATCTTTTACTTGACTTGTTCCTATGCAAATGGAAACCATGTGTACACTTACATTGTGATTTCTCCCTCTTCTTATCGATGTTTCTTGGAAGTGAATATTTGCAGTGATACCGAGCAAAAGCGATGGACCGGATGTTTGCTCTCTCACGACAAACAGGAAAATGACCAAAAGTCGTCGTTGCGCATCCGGGTTCGCGCAGATGTTCCGGTTGAAAAATAAAAATTAATCAAATATCAAATTTTCATTTCGCGAACCTACGCGAATTTTATTTATCAGCCAATGGGAAGCCCAGAATCAAATACAAGTGTGAAATCTCAAAACGAGCTGCTTTGATCCAAAAGGCAGATATAAAAAGCCGAAACAGAAAGCACCCAAAGACAAAGTGACGCAGAGACCCAGAGAGACGAATATAATTTGTATCTCTCTTGACCGAAGTCAAGTGGCTTACTATGTTCGCCCCCTTACCTCTTTACCTTCTCCACTGTCTCAAAAGTACTTACTGACCTAAGGAGCGACTACATCAAAGACATTCCTTACTCACGACGCTCCCACATTCCTAAGTCTTAATCTCTTTCAGCTTATCATTTGCCATGACCATTTAACCTCCGTTGGACTTATATTCAAGTATTACTTTAATTGTAAAAACGTTAATTGATATGTGTATATATAAAATGTTATTTTCAACTGAATTTGCTTTTCTTGATTTTATTATCATTTTATGACTTATAGTGGGCTATCTACCACAAGGCCAAATTTCGTTAACCTGCAACAGTATACAACTACCCTTCACTAGAACGGACTCCCACTACAACTAGAAAAGGAATAGATAAGTAACCCACTATAGGTTCACTTACGAATGAAATATACTATATACTCGTGTATATAGGGCAACCCCAAGTGCTTCAGAAAAATGTACCGGTCACCGAAAATGCATGATTTTTAACCTTTTCAACAAAATTACCTGTGTATAGTGCGACTCTCTAGTTTTGCGTAAATAACAGATAATAAAAATTCCAATTATATTCGATTATCTACGGTTTGTGTACATTACAATAGATGAATTCGCTTTGTTTATCCCGTTTGTTACTTTTTTACTTTGAAAAATGAGAACATTTAAAGAGTTATGACTTCTTCCGTTGTCAATGGCTAAATGCTAGCTACGCATTATTTAAAACTGCAAATGCTTCCAATTGCAAGAAAATATTTTATCATCAAAACATTTAATGTTAGTGAACTTGTGAAAAATAGAAAAGTTCTTGGCTTGGGGCGCTGATAGTTATTGGTGTATGTTGGCTGAATGTTAGGTCATATTTAGAGTTGAACGACACAAGTTAATAGCTTTGGAAACATTAAATATTATGGAAATGTTTTTTGCTATCAATACCATATGTAAGAATAGCCTTCATAGATATTGAACGAACAACCATATCATACACAATGAACAACAGCATTAAAAGAACTATAAAGAGATTTCCTTTATTACCTGAAAACATTTGCAAAGCTTGGAAGACCAGCATCGCTTTTTAGAGTTAGAAAAGAACAGGAAGTTTTGGAGAGGACTTATGAGAGTTATTTACATGGAAATTTTATGTGTGTCTTCAGGTCGGAATAGGTCTGGTGAAGACGACGATGATGACCATGATGGTGGTTGCAATTTATGTTTCCTTAAAATATCTTTTTTCTACGAACTTCATGGACAAATATATTTTTTATTTTCAACGTCGATGTGTGATAATATAGACATTTTTTTAATCGTTTCACGCCAAGCAAGACGGTGACGCCACTGATGCGTAGGGGGCTACATAAAAGAAAAAGATTAGATAGAAGGTGGGTAAAGAGAAAGACGAACCAGTTACAGCGGGTGTCAGAGAAGGGAGCAAGAGAAGGATGGGAATACAGGTGTGATGACAATTGCAAAGGTAGAGAGAAAATATATACAGGATGATGTAGAAATAAACTGAAGTCAAGTGGTTAAGAGATGGGTATTGACATTGCATTTAAGTTCCTGGAGGTTGTAGCCGTCAGGAAAGCAAAATATGGAAGAGAGTTCTACGGACGGGAAGTTCAAGAAAATAAGCTGATGGAGTAGAATTGTCGGCTGCATTTGGTTTATCTAACTGGGAATGGGTAAACTCATGTGGCAGGGGCACCAGTGACTTAAGTTCGTCGGAGCAGAAGCAATTGAAAATATTTATAGAACAGACGGAGGGAAACCACATCCCGTCTATGAGAAAGTGACTGGAGTCGATCCGCCAAGTGGGTACCTATCACATTACTGATTCTCCTTTGGAGCCTGTCGAGAACACTGAGATGAACAGCGGCGGCGCCTGGCCATACATGACAGCAGTATTCCATGCACGGACGGATGGTTGATTTGCAAATGTGCAAGATGGATTCAGACGGAAAAACATCCTGGCCCGACACACTGATCCAAACTTCCTAGCAGTGAATTTCATTGAAATAGAATTTAACTGTTTGAAGCGATGATTCAATTATTCTTTTACAGCGTACCCGGATCCCACGCACTCGAAGGTGGTAAAATATAAGCTAAACATTGTTTCCATTTCTACACAGTGTGGTCATCACAAAAGAATTTTGAATAAACTGTTTGACAAACGATTTTTTCCTACTAACTAGTAAATAATCACAGTGAAACTATTTTATATTTCAGTATTTCCTCAGCATGCTTTATAAGCGCACATAAGTCATTTCATCTCAAACTATTCCGAATTTTTCAATGTCCATTCAGATTTCTCCATATGATTTATGAATTAACTTCTTGTAAAAACCGGAGTGATTTCCCTTTACATGGTTTTGAATTCTGAGTAGTCCTTCATATAAGCTAACAGACACCCAAGGCTAGAGACTGAATCTCTTTGAGAATTTTCCTCATAGATTCATCTGGCAGCAAGGATGGAAGTCAACTGGATACATCTTGACTTTTGAAATATCATTATTTTGTAACTGAAACATTAATTGGATAAGAATTTTGAAAGACGTTTATCTTCACTATTTACACTGTTGATATTGTTCGGGCAGTCATATTCATGACCTTTCGGTTATTGTAAGCTTCGGCTTTCTTCAGGTTATATGCATAAGAATTTCGAAACGAACCATTTATTTTATCCACAATCTATTCAAGTGGACGAAATAAAATGTTGGGTTCGAAATTCCAATGTATATCACCTGAAGAAGGCTGGAGCGTAAAACAGCCGATATGTCGTGAATATGACAATACAGATAAGGACAAAGACTCAAAAATGTAAATGATATAAATAATTACCAAACTTTATCTCAGAAATATAGACAGGCGTTCATGCTTGCTTCATTTAGTGACATTAATTCTGCATATTTTAATTTATTTTAATATTCGGTTTATTTTTTGCCTAAGTGCCTGACTTCACCTGTCATACCAAGCCCTTTTTTTACAGCCTTCACGAACGCCAAAAGTGTTTACGCGGCTTTGTTAGCGTTAAATTATTTTTAATCCGACAGTCCCTTTTCCACATTCTTATTGCTATTTTATAGTTGTTTCCACTAGTTCTGAATTTTACCGCTAGGACACGCTAGGACAGGTACCCATGTCTTTGGTCGAATTGTCTTCATTCCCTTCGTATTTTATTATTAAGGAGAAAGTTCCACTCAGTTTCTTCAAGAAAACCGCTATTTTGTGAACAGAATCTCGATAAACGATTTTCTAAGCGCCGCTTAGATGTAGCACAAGGCTGAAAAGTATGGGATACTTTGAATATAACTTCTAGCAAGACAAACTTTCTAATCATTACACCACGTCGAGGTTCCCAGAAATATTCTCGATTGGATACTTTTAGGACCACTACAATGTTAACGAGAAACCGGGGAGCCGAGGTCGAATTCCAGTTGAATCAAATATATTCACTTACGCGCAAATACCCTTGGTAAAGGCATTAATCCGTCTATTCCTTCCAGTCATGGGTTAAATAACAGGATAGATTGGGTTCTATAGCCTTGCCTGGCAACCAGTCTACCGCAAAAAGCAATGGCAACCTACTGCGGGATAATCTTCTGCCCAGTCAGTTATGTCTCTTTCGAGACATGATCGCCCAAGCGTGTATCACGTATGGTACTTAACTGACTGACTGACAATGTTAACATCTTCATGTCCAAGATCAACCATTTTCTATAATATATATCCTTATAATTTGCACTCATTTCTTCTTCTTCTTCTTCTTCTTCTTCTTCTTCTTCTTATTGACTATGTACATCAATCATTTATTAGCACTCTAACTTGAGATGCTCCTGGGCCTTTTATCGCCTGAAAGTATTATTACTCACAATAAAAGAAAAGAAAAAGAAAAATAATTATTATAATTAGTATAATTTCAACTGTTTAATGTATTTTGACTGAGTTCACATGGAATTTTGAATTAAGAATATGCATTTGAAATGAAATATTGGGTTAAAATCTATATACACAAAACATTCTAAGCTCAATAATACTTCAAATTATCCTGGGTATGATGATAAACTGCATACTTCAGTAAAGCATTTGAACAATAGATTTTGAGGAGTGTAGAAACACCCTTTAATTGCTGTTGTTCCCAGGTTCACCCTGACTCTGTACCTGTCAGGGTCCCAGGTATGGACAAATAGTGGACCCCTAAACTAGAGTTAACACACAAAGAAAATATAAAAAAATATATATTTTATGGTTAAAATACCAGGAACACATTTTCATAGTAAAAAAAATTACCTGCAATACATTTTTGTAAAATTAATTACGAATGTTCCCAAGAAAATTAAATTTCGGTATTAAATGGCCTACAAAAAGGTAATATGTCACTAAACAAAAAAACAAAAAAAAAAAACAAAAAAAACTATGATTCTCGAGTGATTTCTAAAGAAAGTATACTAAAACATTTAATACATATTATGTGCACTTATTCAAAATATGTAACTCATTCAATGATTTAATTTTGAAATTCAATGTTTTTTTGTTTGGCATTCCGTAACCATTCAAAATTTCATTTTTATGTAGGTACCGCATCGGTTTGCAGTGATGAGTACAAAAATGTACCATTCAAACTTGTCAATCATTCACTACAGTGTATTCTTTCAAATGTGCCGCGCTCACGGAATCGGTTATGATATCAAGGTATGTCAATGGAAAGTTTATTGTTGTTTGTCTCCAAGTATTTACTTGCAAGTAAAATGTAGCAGGATTCATGGCTCATATAGCAAGTTATTAAAATGACAATAGTAGTATTAGTTTGTTATGGTTTATAAAATGGCGTGTGTTCTAAAAATATAGAAAGGTAGACACACTGACGCCAAGAATTCAAAATTGGGCGGTAAAATAAGGAACCGCTTCTTTTGGTAGGAGTAGGAGTAAGAGTAGGCGTAAGAAGTGGGAGTTAAGGACAGTAGTTTTGTGTAGGAGATTTGAAAAGAGGCGACGCTAGTCAGTTGACCACTAGAGTCCAGAAGGGATAGGCTCGTTTACTACTAGCATCCCACAGTGAAGAGAATTTAGCTAGTCTGCTCCTGTAGCCACACAAAATTTAAAGGTTGTAACTTGATGTAAAAACCTAAAGTTTTATACCAAAAATAAACATCATTAATTCAAGTTTGTGTTATCTTCTAATTATACCAGAACGAAGCAACACAACAAGTTCTAGAAGTAGAATTATTAAGACATTGATGACGAAAATAGTTTGAGAATACAACGTTGAGAATATTCAGTACGGTTTTATCAAACTTCATTAGTTAAAAATTATGATTTCTGTTTTCGGATTTTAAGTTATGCAACATGAAAGCATATGTTTATTTACTTCGAAATATTCACTTATAATCTAGGAACTAAAGCATTCATTAAATGAAACAAAAAAATTGCAAAAATGATATCCAAAGAGTCAGGTATAAAAATATTGATTGAAAATCGGAAAATTTATGGAATAGGATCGTAAATGTCATGCTCATAATTAATGCTGAACTGGGAGTGAAACTTCAATAAAAGACTGGAAGTAATTGATGAGACGACGCATACTACAAAACTGATAACTTAGGCGAGAAAACAGAAGAATCTAATAAAGAAGCGTATAAAATTGTCACATGATCCCCAATCGATGGTCACCCGAGACACAAATATTTTTTTTTTAATCATTTCACCCCGAGCAAGGCGGAAACGCCACTGATGTGCAGGGGGTTACATAAATGTAAAAAGATTAATTAGAAAAGAGTGAGGAGTACAAACTAGTTAGAAAGGAACAATAGACAGCAGGTGCGATGACAGATACATAGGTGGAGAGAAAGGGAAGGTTATACAGGGGTGTGGAGAGAGCTAGAGTCCAGTGGTTAGTAGATGAGTATTGACTTTGCATTTAAATTTCTGGAAGTTGTAGCCGTCAGGAAAGCAAGAATACGGGAGCGAGTTCCACAGGCGGGAAGTGCGAGAGAAGAAGCTGCAGGAGTAGACTTGTCGTCTGCATTTGGCTAACCTGACTGTGAATGGGTGGGACCCAGTTGCCAGTCTGGTTGCACGAGTAAACACCTGTTGAGGAGGCATCAGTGACTTAAGCTCATCCGAGCAGAAGCCATGAAAGTATTTATAGAAGAGACAAAGGGAGGCCACATTTCGACGATGGGGAAGTGGCTGCAGTCGAGTCGCCAGATCAGTACCTATCACATTACAGACTCTCCTTTGGAGCTTGTCAAGAACACTGAGGAGAACGGCAGAGGCACCTGACCATAAATGGCAGCAGTACTCCATGCACGGACGGATGGTTGACTTGTATATATGCAGGATGGATTCAGGTGGAAAAAACATCCTGGATCGACATAGTGACCCAACCTTCTTAGCAGTCGATTTTGCTATGGATTCAATATCTATATGAGAAAAGGTATTATTTAAGACGATAGAAGATATAATTAAATCCATTGAATCCCTTGGTACAGACAAAGAAAATCTTAACATTAGCAATCTATTCTAATTATTTAATGAAAACACAAGAAATAAAATAAGCTAAACAATAAAATATTAATCACATCAACAAAACAAAAACAATATAAACGATAGCATCCTAATATCAATGATAATAATAAGCCCGGGTCTCATGATTTGTAATCTTAATTGATTGAAAGTGTAAACATGTACATGTTTTGTGTTAGTGAATTAAGTGGCTTATTATTATTATTATATTATTATTTTAGCTTGAAGTATAACGCAAGCAATGCCACTAGATATTCATATCTAAATAAAACATCATTGTAACAGACTGGGTTAGGTGTTCAGGTGGTATTTCTAATTAGGCCCTATTTGCCAAATTATGAACTACTTTTATCAAAACTTGTCACCCTATCACGTACATACGGATATAATGCATGTGTTCGGTATAGCCTTAGACAGACTAGAAATATTCTTCGCTGAGACCGTCTCCGATTAAAAGTGTTCTCAAGTATCTAAATTTGCCTCCGAAGTGACCCTAGCCGATTCGTTATTAAATTAAACTAAGAAATAAATCATACTCTGTTAGCGGCCAAGAGGCAGTCTGACTACTCTGGTCCATCAACAGAGCTGCACAGTAGGTCCATCTGGAAGGAACATGCCCAAATGACTTAGGTTATGCAAGTGACACGTAAATATTCGATTGTTTTACTAAAAAATGTACATGTTAACACTTTCAATCAGTTAAGAGTAGAAAATAAGACAGCTATGTCTGATCTGGCATCAGAGTATCTTCATTATTATTATTACTAGCAGTATAGCCTGGCGTTGCTCGGGTGTAATGAAAGCTTTAAAACTAATCCATGGTCCTGGAGCACAGACTCTTTGGACGTTGGCACGAAAGTCTAAAAAGCAATTGTTGTTTCCAGTTAAAGTGAAACCGTAGACTGAAAGAAAAATGAATGGATGTACGTCAAATTTTGATTTCCTGGTGTCGATATGAAATAAGTTTTTTCGTCGTAAACTGAATTTTGAAAGCTAAATAAGTCCTCTGAGTAAATAGTATCATGGCTGACACTAAGAACTACAATTATACCTACTTAGAACCAAACCCGAAGCAAAAACTAAAATAAAAGAGCTGAAAAAAATAGACATACAAGCAGATAAACATACTCACACACAGACATCTTGCCTTTTATATATATATATATATATATATATATATATATATATATATTATCGATTTTCTGCACTATTGTAAGAACTGCAACCTTGAAACTTCTGAATATCGTTTCTTATGTCTTTGTCTATGAGTGTATCAAATTTGATTCAAATCGGACCACTCCTTCTATAACCCGAGTTTTTCGATTATCTATTTTTGATATTTATCGGGGGTACCTCGACACAAACCTAGCTAAGAACACTCGCAGACGCTTATAGCACAACTGTGTAAATTGTCAAGAAAATCGGTTCAGCCGTTTCGGAGTCTATATGTAACGGACACACACACATACGCACACACAGACAAAGTTCCATTTATAAATAAGTTTAGATAGATTTAGATTAATAATAATAATGTATTTCAGCTTTCACTCAAGATTTCTGTTTAAAATTATGGGATTGTGTCATTTTAATAAAACCTCCAAAAACCTTTTTTTAACCTTTTCTCAGTTTGTCTCAATCGTTTCTTAAATCTTCAGTTTCTGCCAGATTGCTTCTAATGATTTCGGCGCGGTTCACCGTGCATCAGTTAGCACGATTCTAACCTTCATACACCGGAATAACTTTCGCTTTACTTTCTGGTTCACTGGGTCGGGCAATATGACAGATTTTCTTTTATCTCATAATATAAACCAGATCCACTTTTCTTTGCTTGGATGCAGTGTCTGTTATGAACCCTAAAGAAATATAATATTATATAATTCTTATCTAAGATAAACTTTTGCAATCATAAAATGTGTGTGTGTGTGTGTGCGCGCGCGCGCGTACACGCGATAAAAGTCGTATATGCTGTTCTAAGTATATTTCAATCTTTACTAAGTAATGTGTATTTTTATATCATATTTATGCTATCTTCTTAAGTTTAGTGATGATGTTTACAGTCTTGTATCTTTTGCGAGTGCTTCATACAAAATGGATTTTATTAATATTATTATTATTGTTGTTGTTATTATCAGTGTCGTTGTTGTTGTTGTTGATAGACGTTGGACGCTTTCTGCCTATCATATCTCATCTTCAGAACGCTTTGTATGCGATTGGCGCGTTGAGCAGCGTTTATCTCTTATTTAGTACTTTCTTCTATTCATCCATTACATAAGAGACTGCGCGTTGGATTGTTTTTCACTACCTTTTTGATATTGATATTTGCTTTTTTATTTGACTTTCTTTATCGATTTTCTTTCTTTTTGATAATCAAAGTTAAATTTATATTCATATCAAAATAATCATCGTCAATCTAGTAAACAAGAACGACGACCCTTTTGTCAGAAATAATTTAGAATGGTATTATTTTACTCGATGCATCTTAACCAAAACAGGAAACATCTGCACATGCACATACAGCACAACGCATTAATATATTAATTTCTTTTTAATCATTTCAATCTAAGGAAGATAATAAAGTCACTAAGACACAAGGGGGAGGTTACTGCGTGTCAGAGTATTAGAGAAAATGAAAACATTATTAAGGGAAAATAAAAATAAAAATACAGTAATTAAGAAGCCAGAAGATAACGGTTGGCATTGCATCTAAATTTTTGAAGATCAAAGATTTATGCATATCAGTAGTAAAACAATGAAATCTAGCCGCTATTCTAGCACTTGCCAATGAATTGTTCGTTGGTTTGCTTATTAATCGAATTAATCTTCAGGTTGTGTTTGCGCTATTAACATTCTTAACAATTGAATGCTAACCATACGAGATAGTTATGAAAGATACGAATAGATAGATAGATAGATAGATAGATAGATAGATAGATAGATAGATGAGTAGATAGATAGATAGATAGATAGATAGATAGATAGATAGATTGAGTGATTGATAGATAGATAGATAGATAGATAGATAGATAGATAGATTGAAAGTGATAGATAGATAGATAGATAGATAGATAGATTGAAAGTGATAGATAGATAGATAGATAGATAGATAGATAGATGAAAGTGATAGATAGATAGATTGATTGAAAGTGATAGATAGATAGATTGATTGAAAGTGATAGATAGATAGATAGATAGATTGAAAGTGATAGATAGATAGATAGATAGATAGATAGATAGATAGATAGATAGATAGATAGATAGATAGATTGAAACTGATAGATAGATAGATTGAAAGTGATAGATAGATAGATAGATTGAAAGTGATAGATAGATAGATAGATAGATAGATAGATAGATAGATAGATTGAAAGTGATAGATAGATAGATAGATAGATAGATAGATAGATAGATAGATAGATAGATAGATAAGTACAAACTGAGAAATCGTCTTTCATCATTATCAAGAGTTTTATGTGGCCCTGTACCAAATTGCTAGGTTATCAAAACATAAGTAACCATTAAGTGGTTTGAGATTTATTGAATTTTACGCCAACTGGAAATGAAATGATAATAAACCTGGCAAAGCTAACGTCTGTCAAAAATTAAATTTGAAAGAATTGTTTATATTAATATTCCATTTGTTAAGTAAGAAGTAAATTTAAATTACAGAAGTCTGTGCGGTTATATAATACCGTAAAACCGTTTGTAATATTTTTTACAAAATCGATTGAACCAGTTTAAAGAAGGAAAACCAAAAAAGAACTGTCGAGTGAAGAGAGAGAGAGTGTGTGTGTGTGTGTGTGTGAGAGAGAGAGAGAGAGAGAGAGAGAGAGAGTGAGAGAGAGAGAGAGAAAAGAAAATATCAAAGACTTAGTTTCTCTTCTCAGCAACACTTCCATATTTATCACCCATCTTTTGTTTTGCTTGTTCGTCCATCAATTTGCTTAAACTTGTCAAATCATTTTCACGCTGCTTTTTTAGACTTATGTCGCTTTTATGCCCTTGTATGTGTTCTGTTCTTCAAGCAGTCTTTACTCATTATTCCTACCAAAATTTCACTTCATCTCCCTTTCTAATTGTTAGCAATAATTTCTTTTCAATTCCTTTCCCCGTTAAACTTCCTTATTTTTAACATTTCTTTTCCGTGTTATTTTCTGTATGTGCCGATAGAATCCTATCTCTAGAACTTGAAGTCTTTCTTCATCCGAGTAAATTGTCCAATATTCACTGCTCTTGGAGATTAAACATTACATAGCAACCGAGCAGCCTTTATTTCAACTTTGTATTTCGGGATAGTTAAAGTTGCAACCCTCTTTGGGTTTTCAATGTCTCTCTAGTTATTCCTGTAGTTACTAAATAATTTGCAAATTTCTCAGACAACACTAGATATGAAACTGTATTACGAAAATGCGTTGCAATAGCAGTAGTTGCCTTGCAAAAGCGAAGCAAAATATTAATAAGCAGGAAAAATTGTTTTAGACAAAAATACAGGGTGTAAACGATACATTGGCAGTAATTTCAATCCGCAATTTAGGTTTTTTAAAGCGGCATTATCAATCTGAAATGTTAGTTGCTGTGCTCTTTAGAGTCTGACGTCCAGATTAGCCACCTAAAAATACTAACAAAATGAGTGCCAGTGTAGAATTTGACCATAGAATGGTTATTGCTGAATTCTTCCGTGCCGGGCATAAGACGTCTGACATTATCAGAGACACTGGCTATGCTCCTAGGACTGTTTATCGTGTTGTAGCAAACTTAAGGGAAGGTAAAAACATGCAAAGGAAGGCTCACAGTCTGAGAATTGAAAAAAATCGCACCAGAAGGTTTCTCGGTGGCTTGAAACGATCCATTGCAGCAAATCCATCACAGTCAATGGCTGACCTGGCGAAAAAGCGGAATGTGACCAAAATGGCCATTTCTAATGCAGTACGGAAAGATCTTGGGTCATATTGCAGACGACGTCGTAACATTCTTTCAGCGAAATCTAAGACCATTCGTAAAGAGAGAAGCCCCTTGCTACTCAATCACCTGAAACACCATGGTGGTACCGTTCGCATTTTTGTGGACGAGAAAATGTTCGTGGTAGCCGAAGTCGCCAACCGCAGAAACTCGAGATTTATCGCCGTTGACCCTTCTTGTGTTCCTCCAGTCATGCAGACTAAACACCCTGCCTCTGTCATGGTGTTTGGAGCTGTTGCCAGTGATGGGAAAGTCATTCCCCCTCACTTCATTGAAGTGGGCCTTAAGATCAATACGGCGGAACATCTGAAGATTCTGGAGAAAGTTCTCTTACCCTGGATTAAGAAGAACTATGATCCCAACAAAGTGATGTTCATCCAGGACTCTGCATCTGCTCATGGGTCAAAAACAGTGCAGACCTTCTTGAAGAGAGAGTTGCCGCTTTTTGTGCCCTCAAATATCTGGCCCTCTAGTTCGCCAGATTTGTACCCCTGCAACTATTGGCTATGGGGCGATGTTGAGAAAGTCTCTAATGCTCGCCCCCATAACAGTGTGGCCTCCCTGAAGACCACCATAAGGCTAGCATTCCGCGCTATCAAGAAAGAGTCAGCTGTTATGGCCTGTTGTGCTTTTAGGGCTCGCATTCAGCAAGTTGTGGACGCAGAAGGTGGACGCATAGAATAAAATGTTTGTATTTAATAAAACAGTTAAATAAGCATACACAAATCTTAAATGTCTTTAAATGTCCCTTCTTTATCAAGGTTTAAAGTCTGAGTTCTCAAACTGCCAATTTATCGTTTACACCCTGAATGCTGTAATAACAATCCTTATATAGTAATGAATGCTGAACAATCTCCCCAAAAGCTAAGAGAGGACTTGAAACAACAGAGATGTGGTTCTGGATATTTATGCTGAGAATACCATTAACTAAACTATTGATTTACGTAGTAGTTTTAAAGGAAATTGAAACAAAGAAAAATTATACTCAAAATAAAAGATATCAAGTTGAA
This sequence comes from Ascarosepion bandense, assembly GCA_037127315.1. Lineage (NCBI taxonomy): Eukaryota > Metazoa > Mollusca > Cephalopoda > Sepiida > Sepiidae > Ascarosepion > Ascarosepion bandense. The sequence goes on along the minus strand of JBBBDQ010030975.1, from coordinate 88,002 downwards.
ATTTCTGCAAGACATGAAGAGAAAAATGGTATTTGAAAATTTTCCAGCCACAGGAAATATTTAAAGCAAAACTTACAGCCAGTGACATACCTAAGAAGCTTGTGTAACTTGATGGAAAGTTATGTACTAGAGGGTGGACAGTGAAAAGACAAAACTTACTAAGAATTATAAAGAATAGAAGTTATGAAGAGCCATAGTCGCCTATGTCCGAAATAGACACGGCTACAAAGAAGAAAAAGAAGAAGAAGAAGAAGAAGTTGTAGTAGTAGTAGTAGCGGTGATAGTTTGTTATTCAAAATCCAGTCAAGAGCAGACCATCACAATTTGTCATTCTTGTGCCTGAATGATCGCTGAAGGTGATTTCGCTTTGAGCTTTTCTTCTTCAAGAAGAATAAGAATCTGCATATCTATTGGTTCAAAGATTTTCTCATTGTCAGTCAAATTTTTATGTCATCATCATATTTTGATTTGATCACCAGAACGTCTTCTATTAAGCTGACTTCATTCTTCAGCTCTTGTGCTTAATATAATATTAATACGTCTGCACCAAGCCATAATACTCAGCAATGTAACAAAAACACTTCGAAGTGTATCATTGATCTTTCCTTTTATATATTCTGAATTAGTGGTTAATCTTAGCAAGTGAAGCTCATCTAGTTAAAGAATTTCCTTTTAAATAGTGAAATAGTTTCTATCTGTTGGGTATGAAAGGCTCTTGCCATGTCGGAAATTAACAAGAATACTTTCTACTAGATGTACTTAAAATGCTAGGTCTTATTCAATTGCTATGATGCCTAGTTGGCTGGAATGATTAAAATCTGTCGCAAATTCTATTCAGTAGAATGATAATCAGCGGCTGGCGCAAGATGGAAAATAAATTATTCACCTTAAATTCTATAATTTGTAGTTTTCCTCCAATTATAGATTGCAATTTCTGTCTGTTTCGCTTTATCTGTATTATATATCAGTCTACTAATAGTTTTGTTCTATTATATATATTGACTATATTAAGTACCTTATTTATATAAGAAATGAAATACACAAATATTATTTGAAAATGTGTGAGTTTATCCGTATGTTTAATGTTCTCAATAGTATTAACTATCGTCATCAAAAACGTATATTTGCAATCGGTTATTTGAATTTGAAATGTATCGTTCCAGAATATTTGAGAATGTAAATAAAACAAATGAAAGATTAAAAAGACAAAAACTCTTGATTTGATATATTTGTGTATTTAGGGAGCAATCCATCTTTTATACAAGTATCATTAAAAACGATTGAAAAAGTACTGTGTTTAAGTTTTTATTTATTTTTCATGTGTTCTTATCAGTTTCTTCTTATCTGGACGTAAATTATGTAGAAATTGTCCCAAATGCTTTGTATGTTTAGTAATGTTTTGTAAACAAATTAAAACTGCTAACCTCATTGTCAGCAAGAGTAACTCAACTGCAAGATCAAAATTACATGGAACCAATGTTATTTACGAATTCTCATATCTCTTAAGGAACCGTGTTGCTGATCAATCCAAATTCGTTAATAATTATATTATATACTACAACATGCTTAACAAGAAAACTCACGTTACACCTCTCTGACCATAGCTAAGTTAGGTCTAACTTAATTACAAACTCGTTAATAATAAAAATGTAATAGCGTCATCCACATATAAAAATGGCTAACAATAGTGGAAGCAGCATTATTATAAAACAGCCAAAACTCAATAATATCAACTATAAACTTAGCTACAATGTGCTGACGTGTTTGGAAAATTAAACTTTACTGTAATTCTCGGTACATACTTAAAACAAGCGATACATTTAGTGAACAGTAAAAATAAAATCATACTTAATGGCTAAAAATATAACCAAAAGCATTCGGACATTCAAAGAATTTGGACAATTTATATCCAGAAAAGAAAAAAATTATAAGAACATAAAAACAAATTAACTGCAGTACATTTTCAGTGACTTTTAAAGAATATATATATATATATATATATATATATATATATATATATATATTGTGTTTTCGGTGTATACACTGCTTATATACGACACGTTAAAATCTCTCTTCTCTGATTCCATGCGCCTAAGGAGTAGCGACTCCGACTGACACCAAATCGGTCGAGCTTCGATCCCGGCCAGAAGCAAGTGGATGTGTCTAGCCACACCGTTGAAATGTGATACAACGAAACAGGCTTGAATAAGGATGATTAATATATATATATATATATATATATATATATATATATATATATATATATATATCCAAGTAAAGAGGACCCAAGATTTTACGATTTAGAGTTCCCTGGCATTTACTTTTTGTAAAAAGAGCTCAATACAGTAAATGTTGTAGAGCATAATATAATCATATATTTATGAATTAAAAGTACATTGGATGTCGGTTGTGAAAACAATTTACATTTAAATGCAAATATTTATTTGGTTAGTTAAAAGGAACACACAGATATTTTATATCTTCTCACAAACATAAATAACAAACTGATTGTATTTTGCATTTAAATTCAACCAACATCTAACATTGCCAGATGATGAGATAGAAATCTCGAAATATAGAAATATCTGTGTCTTAATGTAATTTAATTAATAATTATATGATTTTATATCTATCTATCTATCTATCTATCTATCTATATATATATATATATATATATTGTTCTGAGTTAATCTTTTAGCGGCCAAATAATGATGTAATTTATTGTTTTTTCAGGAGAAGCAAGGAACAGTATTCACTCTGATCGACTATGCTCAGCGTGGTCATATCGGGATGTTGTAAGTCTTCATTATCATCTTACTTATTTTGAGCGTTAAATTTCTTAATGATTCCCCAAATACCGCCTCTCAACATTTGGGGACAAGGAGACATAAAAAAATGGGTTTACATCATTAGTTTGAAGTGCTTGACAATTTTGTCTTCGTTTGTAATAAAGCTGAAATTTATCCTGATTTAACAAAATAATCATTTATTAAAAATAGTCAAATCTGGTACAAGACTATCAAAGTGGAAGACCACGTGTGATCAAATTTAACACACGTTTCACAATATAAGTTTCTGTAAATTTGGATCTACAAGTGATGCAATGGATAATGGCGCAGAATTGGATATTAGAGAGCTGCGTTCCAATTCCAGTCGAGTTTGTTGTATTCACTTACGCACCAATATCCTTGGAAAGGTATGAATCCACTTCTTCTCCCATAAGGTATGGGTTAATTAGTATCATTTGTATAAGTAAACTATTATTATCTAAAATAATTCTTACAATCTAAAATCATTTTCTGTCCTTAAATAACCTTCAAGTAGTTGATAAACCGTCAAAAACAAATCGCTCAATTAATTATGTCATCTAGTTTGTCGTTCATTTTTAATAATCATATTTCAAATAACCCTTACCATACGTTTAAACAAACAACTGATCAATAATATTAAAGTAACTATCGTTTATACAAGTTCATACAACTTATGGGATTTGTATATTATATAGGATTGTGTATTATATTTAAAAATCCTATATATATATATAAAATATTCTCAAATATCTCCAAATCCTCCTGATAGGATTTGTATATTATAAGGGATATGTATACTATATTTGTATATTATACAGGATTTGTATAATTTATACAACTGATAAATAATACCGAAGTAAGTATCTTTTATACAAATTTAACATTCTTTTTCAACCTTTCAAATGATTTAAAAATCTAGCACTATAAAGTATATTAACTTTTCATATTTTTTCTTTTAAAAATGCATTTGACGTTAGTAAATAATGATTTTTAGTATTTTTTACTGTAAAAATTTGTTTAAAATGTACTTTTTCTTTCGCAACATAGAAGTTAATTTTAAGAATAGATAAGATAGTTGCATATTTAAGTAAGAAACAAATGCTGTTTAAACTAAAAGCTAGCATAGTGAAATACGAGGGAGACAACTGAGTATCTTAAAATCGCTCGTCAAGAAAATTAAAATGCGATAGTTAAAGTAAAACAGTGTGAGAGTAAGAATTACCTTAAAGTTCACTTGGTTAAAATTATTTTGGGTAAAAGCAGATTTTTTCGACCAAAGTTTCTCTGTTTTATTTATTTGCTGGCATAAAAATTTGCGAACCTTGCGTATCTAAACAAAGCAAAAAACATATAAACGTATATTTCCCGAAGCTATTCACACTGATTACTGAACCGCTCCTCAGAATACACCTGTGCACTTGGAATTTTTTTTAAAATCATTTTACTGCCACTGTTACGCAGGGGGTTACATAGGTTAAAGTGATGAGAAAGAGGGGTAGGTTATAGGATGAGGGTAATAGAAGGATGAGAATACTGGTGTGATGGGGTGGAGTGGATGGAGTAAATAGCTTGAGAGAAATGATGCGAGTTAGTGAGATAGGAAATGACTATTGACCTTGCATTTAATTTCCTGGATATTGTAGCTGTCGGGGAAGCAAGTATACGGAAGGGAATTCCACAGTCGGGAAGTGCGAGAAAAGAAGCTATTAGAGTAGAAATTGTGGTTACATTTTATCGATTTCACTGTCAAAAGGGTGGGACCTAGTTGTTAGTCTAGTAGCTCGTGTAAATTCGAACATGGGGGTACCAGTGAGCTGAGTTTGTTGGAACAGAAACCGTGAACGTATTTGTAGAAGAAACACAGGGAAGCCACATCACGCCGGTGAGAGAGCAACTGCAGCCGTTAACAATTACATTATAGATTCTCCGTTGGATTTTGTCAAAAGCCTGGGGGTGAATAGCAGGAGCAACCGACCAGACGTGGCAGCAGTATTCAATACACGGGTCGATTTGTATATGTGCAGGATTGTTTCAGACGGGAAAAACTTCCTGGCTCTGCACAGTGAACCGGCCTTCTTAGCAGCGGATTTAGCTATGGATTCGATATAGTCATTCCACTTGAAGTTTTCTGAGATTGTTAGGCCAAGGAGGCGTAGTGTTTTGCTCTCAGAGAGGCTAACCTGATCTATGCTAATGGGGGGTAGGAGCGATTGTCTATAATGATTAATAGATAGCAGCTTCCTTTTGAAAGCATTAAAATTTACGAGCCATTTCTTACCCCAGGCCACCACAGATTGGAAGTCCTTCTCAAAATCGGCATCGACGTTCGCTTTGTCAATTTCAGCAGATTTTTGATCGAGGCAAGAGTAAACGGTGGTGTCATCAGCGTATATGCCTACTTAGGATCTTATTACATAGGGGAGTTCGTTAATGTAGATGAAGAAAAGCGTAGGACCCAGAATAGAGCCTTGTGGGACACCCGCGTTCGTATGATAGTATTGGGAGGCATGTCCGTTCAATACTCCCTTCATTTATCGATTTGAGAGGAATGACTGGATTAGGTCAAACAATTGTCCAGTTATACCATAGCTCTGCAGCTTGCGTAGAAAGCCAGCATGCCAGATTGTCAAACGCTTTGAAAATATCCAGGGCAACAGTTCTAGCTTTGTCATTCTTGTCGAGAGTCTGGTATATATACTCAGTAACGGTCGTTAGCATATCAGCAGTAGACCTGGTGAAGCGTAAACCATACTGCTTGTCCGAGAAAGGTCTGTAAGCTGGGAGATGCTGTACCATCTCGGCATTAATAATAGCTTTGAACACTTTGCCAAAATCACTAGGAAGCTGATAGGGCGGTAATTAGCGGGATCCAATAATTTTCTAGTATTCTTAAATATAGGAACTACAGAGGAAGACTTCCATCAGGCAGGAAAGCAGAAAGCAGATAGACAGTAGTTGTAGAGTTTAGAGAGGACAGAGGAGAGTTCTGGGGCACATTTCTTTAAAACTATGATTGGTATTCCGTCACCCCCGCTCGCTTTATGAGGGTTAAACTTTGAGATTATTTTTGAGACCATCGAGGGGGTAATGTGGACGTCATTCAGTAGGGCCTCACTTCTAGGTGGGAAGTTGAGTGTAGATACTCCAGACGAATCCAGTGTCGATTTGCAAGAGAATCTGCGATCAAAGCACTCAGCCTTGTCTGCTGAAGAGGTGAGAACTTCAAATTCATTGATTAGAGGTGGTATTTAGTGTTTACTGTCGTTTCACACACACTTACAGAGTCGCCAGTAGTTTTTGGAGCCGAACTTACGGAATGCTATGCGCTGCTTCATTCTGGCAACAAACAGCAGCTTAGCTTAATTGAGTATCTTTTGCACTCATTACGAGCAGAGGCAAAAAGGCGCCTGTTATGGTCCAACGAGTAGCTCTTATAAAATCAGAATATGTAATTCCGCTGGGCAATGGCGGCCTAGCAAGCAGGCGAGAACCAGGGGACGAATGGGATTTAAGCCGCAGCTTCCTAGATGGGATGAAAGTATCGATGCCAGCCTTAACCCAGGAGGAGACCTCGAATACACACTCTTCAACGAGAAGACTGAAAACATTGTTCCAAGGGATGTCACACAGGAAATCGCGGAACGAATCCCAGTCTGCTCTTTGGTAGCAGTAGGATATTATGCTGATCTGAGTGTTTCTTGGGTGGAGTGGGAGTGGAAGGAGGTGTTAATGGAAACCACTGCATGGTCAGAGTTTCCTAGAGGACAGAGCTGCTTGACATTGCAAGAGTCAGGGATATAAATGAAACAGAAGTCTAGCCGTGAGTCATTTTCACTAGGGTTATTAAAAAAACGCGTGGGGAAATCCACCACTTGCGTAAGGGATTGAGTGATTGAAAGATTCATTGTGTGGACACCAGCAAGATCGCGGACAGAGTTTTCTAGATACTTGGCGTTGTGGGCGTTAAAGTCACCAAACACAAATATATGAGCAGATGGATGAGAAGAAATGGACTTATCGATATTATTGGAGATGCTGTCAAATACTGAACAGTCAGGAGATGAGGGGGAGCGGTAGAGAAAGAAAAGATAGCTAACCGAGCTTAGAAGTGAGAGACAGAAACACATGTAAGAATGATCTAAGGATTCAAGAGAGACCATCCTAGCTAGAGGGAGATGTTCACTGACATAAACATCAAGCCCATGCATATCAAGATTGGAATTTTTCTGAAGAGGAGAAGGTAACCAGAACGTAAAGCTCAGAAGAGGGGATCGAAGAGTCAATATTAGTTTCACAGAGGGCTAAGATGTCAGGTGAGTTTATATGAAAGAGTGATTCTGCGCTGTAAAGGTTAGTACGTATACCTCGTATGTTTGCTAAGGAGCTGCTGAGAGGTTTGGATGTTTTTTGATTAGCTGATTTGGTTTTGCTATTTTGATTGTGTGTATTCATAGTGAGTTTATTAAGATAGAGGTCTAGAGTAGAATCAGTCGGTTGCTGTATGCAGCATGTGTAGGATGGAGACTGGCGCAGTCTGCTGCCTTATGTGGCCTCGAGGTTGCCCACCAGAATTTCATACAGGGACACCCATCCATGCGTGACATGGCACCACAAGAAACCCCGATATTATTCAACTGTTGATCAAAGCAGCCTCTCAAGAAGCTACGCAAGAGTTCGTGCTCCTAACTACCAGTCGGAAGTAGCAACCACGAAACTGCCAACACGGCACCCTCAGAATGACGAGACGTTGCCAGCATCCCCAAATATTTCAAGAAGCTTGCGAAACCGAATGATAGAAATATCTATCTACTTTAATTGCTGAATTAAAAACAATTGCTTAGTAAGACCCAATTCTAAATAATGTAATGTGAGATTAGCAATATTGTGTTGTGCCAATGTTCTAAATGTTTGCAAAATCATTGAAATATTAGGTTTTCCTTGCATTGACTTCTAGTACTGGTGTGTACTATGAAACTATTGTAACCCGTATATATGATATTTAATAATTTTGACTCGATATACCAGCAGGATATTATCTGCATGACAAGTTCGCTTTCCGACGATCTAAAAACGTGGGAAGAATATAATAAGTTTCGCGACAAAATTTTGCAGCTGTAAATTTAACACTTTTCCAAACAAGGTAGTAAATAAATAGAGTTTGACAAGTCATTTCATACTGACAACTGATGTTCAAAAAATCTTATCAATTTAATTTCAGATTGCTAATTAGCTAATAGACTGCATCAATTTCAAATTTTCTGTTAGAGCAAATCGAATTCATTTTTGTTATATATTGTCTGTTTCAGGGTCGTTAGTGAACAACTACCCAGTTGCTTGGCTGCATTCGGGAGAAATCTGAACATTCTTCATCAAGAGGTTTCATCTCCCAATATGCAAGGCGAATCAAATTTCAAGGTATAGTAAATATGCTAAGAATAATTATTGTCGATATATAAAATCTTTTATGACTTTTACTTTATCTTCTCAAGAAACAGATTGGAATATTGTTGTCATATCTGAGTTGCAAAAGCTCAACCCTCACATTATAGCCCTGAAAAAGTTAAAGATCGATTTACACGGTCTTATTGAGGAAGACTCTGCAGCCGCTTTGCCAGACGCAACGTCAAAAGCCTGTCGCTAATCTGTTGACATTTCCATGGCACATTTTCAGCAGAATGCTATTCTTTAGTTCCACATCTTTCAAACTTTACAACTTGTTACTTCCATGGAGTTTCAATCACAATAATTTCCTCCATGTTCGATATGTAAGAAGGCAATCCCTCTCGCCCAGAGAGCTTTGTCCGGGGAATTACCACAAAGTTTAACGGACTTCCCGCGTAAATGCTTCCTTAAACAATATGGCCTTAGGATAAATCGTTATCTAATCTTCTTACTCTTACAATATTTATTTATCTACTGCACACATCTCATTCATCATTATTTTAAAAGTAACCTTCTACTTTAAATGTAACGCTGCGTACCGTCGGAGACTCCGTGGCCCGTTGTCTCTTGTGTGAGGATCGAACCTGGTTTGAGAACAAGTCGTCAGCTCTCACTCGTCGGTCGTTGATGGCGTTGACACAGCGGCTGGTCCTTGGGTTGACCTTTTCAGCTGTAATCTCTCTTGCCTACGTTGTGAAATTGATCTCAAGAGAGTTATGTTGAATTCTCACTGGTAGTTTCACCGCAAATCTAAAGCAAGCTGGATACGCATGCACAATTGTGGAAATGAAAACAGCACCAAGAATAAAATGAATAACGCCTGCATAAAGTCTTTATATACAAGAGGAAACAAGAGAAAAAACAATCACCAATCGTCTTCTTCCCAAACCCTGTTCCTATTAATTTGGCGACGGAACGAAAGTTTCGACCAATTTCTCTAAGTAGTACTTTGCAAAGCGTTTTTTTCTTCCTGTTATTATTTCAAACATGGGATGGCAATATCACTTCACCTCCAGTCAGAGTTTTAAGAGTGTGGTGATTCGAACTAACTTCGTTTCACTCCTCACCGAGACATCACGGAAACTACTGAAAAGCTGTCTGTGGGTACAGTGGGTGACTAGCAGTGGAGGTAATTCGAATTGACTTCGTGCGGTGCTTGAACACTCTTTGGTCCCTCGGGTTAATATACAAATATCCTATCCTCCAACCAGTCTCTGTTTCACACATTCAATAAAATCACTTGACCTTCTACCTTTGGGCAGAGTTACTACATGACGTCAACTTTCTTTTTATCGTCTTCTATTTCTTCCATCCAATCACGGACTCCCTCCTGCCACTTTTGTGCTGAGTTATTACGCGACATCGCTTTCTTTTTGTCATCTTCTATTCCTTTCAGCCAATTAGGGACTATTCTCTCTCACCTTTGGGCAGATTTAGTACATGACGTTGACTTTTTCTCAGGAAAATTCCAATTTACTCTTTCTTGTAATTAATTAATTGTTCTTTTCTCTTCGTCAACAAATCTGCTTAACCTTTGCTCTTGACCAAATTCCCAATCCCGGAAAAATATAAATAAACATTTATCTCTTTTCAATTTGTCTATAGTTTGCAATGAGGCGATCCTAACCTTTCGACCTCTTTATCTTTTGCAGGTATGTTTTGGTTTGCATTTCGCTGGGAATAAGAAAAATAGAAATTTTCCTTCCTATTGTTTCATGATTCTGATACTTGATTACAAATCATATCGAATATGTCTCGCCCGAGATTTTAGGAAAAGGAAAAAATGAAAGTTTTCTTCTTTCCATTATTCATCTTTCAACACTGTCAATTGTCCTGTGACCCTCGTTTGTGTCAGCCAAAACTTTTAGCTGGAAATTATAAGTTTAAAAAATACAAAATTCCCTAACTGCTTTTCGTAGCTGAGAATTGTTTTAGTAATATCTCTGTTATTATCATCAAGGTGAGTTTGATCCCCAACCTCCCTAGCTGTCTCTCTGGATAACACAAGGGTTTAGAAAACAAAAGTTTCTTTCAATTATGTATCGCTCATACGCAATACCCTTCCTGTCAAGCGACCTCGCTTAGCCCGCTTGTTTTATTCTGGTTAAAAAAAATTACACTTGTAATCTTTAATTACTTATTTTTAGTTAATTTTCAATCTTTTGGAAAGCGAATTTCAACATCATCTTTTTATTTTCCTTTCTTCATATCGGAACAAAATAAATATTTCTTAGTTAAATCTTTTCCATCCGGAATAATTAATAATAATAAAAATAATGTAATTCTTCCGTCCGTGCCATGTTAAATATTGTTATATATATATAAGTATATATATATATATATATATATATATATATATATAAGTAGCTGGGTGAATTTTAGTATTAGACATTTTGCGTTGTCTGTTACTACACGACTCCAATAGCTAAATTTATTTACCCGCTTGAAAAAAATCTATGCCTTTAAAATCAGCATTCACGTTTCGGAGGTATACGTAGACTGAAGAAATATCTACTGGCACCAGCGAGAAATAGGTAACTATTTTAGACACGAGGGATACTACTTACTTGTTTAGTTAGTTAGTTTCTCGGCTTAACTCTCACAACAGACCTCAAGTGGAATGACTATATAGAATCTATAGCTAATCCGCTGCTAAGAAAGTCAGTTCTCTGTGGACGGCCAAGAAGTTTTACCGCCTGAAACAGTCCTGCACGTATATAAATCTACCATTCACCCGTGCAGTGAATGCTGCTGCCATATCTGGTCGGGCGCTCCTGCTATCTACCTAGATGTCCTTGACAAAGTTCAACGGAGTAATGTGATAAATCCCGACGTGGCAGCTCAAATACAGTCAATTTCTCACCGGAGCAATGTGGCTTCCTCGTGTCTCTTCTACAAATACTTTTACGGCTTCTGCTTCGATGAACTTAGCTCACTAGTGCCCCCTATATATAAATTTACTCGAGCCACAAGATTAGCAACTAGGTCCCAACCTTTTACTGTGAAACCAATAAATTGTAAACGCAAATTCTACTCCATCAGCTTCTTTTCTTGCACTTCCCTCCTGTAGAATTCCCTTTCAGTTACTTGCCTTCCCGACAGCTACAATCTTCAAGAATTTAAATGTAAAGTCAATAGTCATCTCCTATCTCACTAACCTGCATCCGCTCTCTCATGCTTCTTTCACCGTCCACTCCACTCTCATCAGTATTCTCATTCTTTTCTTACCCACTTCCTGACACCCCCTATAACCTGTCACTTTTTCTCATAACTTCCCTCCTGTTTTGCAGTGGCAAAATAGTGGCAGTAAAATGCCTTGCTTAGGGCGATATGATTATAGAAAGAAAAAGTTAAATAAAAGTCAATTACTACTTTTTCAAGCCCAAATTTTGTATCGATTATCATAAAGGAGAATCAAGAACAGAAATAATAGACAATAAAAGTTGTTGCAAAATTAAAATATGAAAATTTAAGTTCATCTGCGTGAATTGGCTTCTTTCTGTACTCCAGCAAATCTTTGACATTAACAGCAGAATTATAACGAAGAATTCAAGTATTAGAAATTAGATGCTGCAGAACCATACTAGGCATTTTCTACGTAAACAAAATCACAAACGAAGTGGTGCGAAACATCAACAGACAAGAAACAGGTCCGTAAGAAGGCATCATGACCACCGTCAAGTAGAGAAAATTGAAATGGTATGGAGACATGAAATTTCCCCAAAATCTTTCCATTGCCAACATACAAAGTAACACGTTACGTACAAAAAATAAAGAGGTAGAAAAAATAGAAATAGATGTCCAGGAAGATCATCAACACAAACTACCGGCCATAATTATAAAGTCACCCCATTATTTAAAAAACATGATGTATTTCATACTATTTTTTAGTATTTATTGTCAAGTGAATAACTGCAAATGAAAATAAAATGGTTCTTTTGTTAATATTGCACAATAACATGTGCATCAAATGAATTTATAAATATTTAATAACTACCTTTATTGCAGTTTCATCACTGAAAGAATGAAGAAGACTTAGCGTGATTCGGACGAGTTCATTTTTGCTTCCTTGCCTTGTGAAATTTTACAAATAATAACAAAAAAAATAAAATCTATTTTCATTTATAATTATCCACTTGGCAGTATTATGAAATACATCATTTCTTTTAAAAAACTGGGGTGGTCTAATAAGTATGGCCGCTATTGTAGATATTGGGACGCAACAAAAACTTATGGCGGCGCTAGTCATGTGATCAGCTGTGCAGCGGGGTTACAACCACAGCTCGTCATAGAATTGATGATGATGAGACTGATGATTAAGATTTTTTTCGAATTATATATTACTGCTTAGAGCAACAGAGATGTGGTTATACAGAAGGATGCTGAGAATACCATGGAATGAGCAACGATGTTTTAGAGAAGATGGAAACAAATGGGACACTTATAATTAAAATCAGAAAGAGTCAGTTTAATTTTCTAGACCACCTAATGAGAAGAAAAGGGTTTGATAAATTTGATACTTGATAATTAAAGAGATGAGAGAAAAAAATAACACATAACCTGCCTAGCGAGCTTGAGTAAGTGGATGAACGCGCAAGGTTTATGATAAATAACAAGACAAAATTTATAAAGTGCTACAAAGCAGAGGAAATTCTGAAGATCAATAATTGCGAACGTCCCGAAAAAGAATATTACTGCAGTTATTCAATCATTTCTGTTCACTAAAAGCAAAAAATAAATAAATAAAAATAATAATAAAAAGGAGAAAAAAATAGGCAGTTTATCCATTATTGTTAAAGAATTAAAACTAAAACTTTCTTTCATACCACGTTAGGGTTTATCGTAAATCGAGTCTGGAGAGAATAAAGATTTTGTCATATATGCAATAGAATCATCACAAAATACTAATAAAATAGGTTCGTCAGCAAACAACTTGTTTTCATTTGTCATCGCAAGAATTTGGTTAAATCCTAGCATCCAATCACTGCTATCTAAACTTATTTATAAATGGAACATTGTATTTGTGTGCCCGTTACGTATAGACGCCGAAACGGCTGAACCGATTTTCTGGAAAATTTGCACAGTTGTACTATAAGCGTCAACAAGTGTTCTTAGCTAGGTTTTGTGTCGATGTACCCCCGATAAATATCAAAAATCGATAATCGAAAAAATCGGGTTATAGAAGGAGTGGTTCGATTTGAATCAAATTTGAAACACTCATAGACAAAGACATAAAAAAAGATATTCAGAAGTTACAAGGTTGCAGTTCTTACAATAGTGCAGAAAATCGATAATATATGTATATAAAAGGCAAGATGTTTGTGTCTGTGTCTGTTTATCTGCCTGTATGTCTGTATTTTTTTTCAGCCCTTTTATTTTAGATTTTGCTTCGGGTTTGTCTCTAAGTAGGTATAATTGTAGTTCTTAGTCTCAGCCATGATACCATTTACTCAGAGGACTTATTTAGCATTCAAAATTCAGTTTATGACGAAAAAACCATATTTGATATCGATACCAGTGTATTAGTTTTAATGCTTTCATGACACCCGAGCAACGCCGGGCTATACTACTAGTAAATTATATTTTTTGTTCATTCAAACCCATATATTTATTTTTATATTGTTGATTATAATTTTGAAGTTATAGATTATATTTTTACATTTCATGTTTCTACATTTTTTCAGCCAACATAAAATGTCTATTCGTTATTCAAATTTTTTTCACGATTAATTAAAATTAGATGTACAGGAGGCACGGTGGAGTAATTGATAGCGGCTTAGAGAGCCGAGCTCGAATTACGTTTAGTGTAGAGAATACATTAGTGGAATTCATTACATTTATTTACGTGCTACTACGCCCTCTTCTCCCTCCAGCTATGGGTAAAATGCAGAACAGACTGGGTTACGAATTCATAGTCTACCGCTGTAAGAATTGGTAGCCTACTGCGGGAAAATCTTCACACCACATACGGTTAGGGATATTACAAATTACAAATATCTTTTCGTACAACTAAACGATGATATATTTCAAGAAATTAAAAGAAAACGACTTCACAGCTGAGGAAGATTTAAGATTTGAATAGAGTTATCTGATTAACGGTTGATTTTCCATTTAAAATAAATAGGAACATTTGGAAATTATATCACTTACGCTAATATTTTCAAACGTGCGATAATATAAAAAGCAAAAAGAATAAATGTAAAAAGGCTATAATTATTTTTCGCTTGAACACGTGTGTGATAAATCTTTTTATTAATCTTGAATTGTTCTCAAATAAATTATAAGGGAACACACACGGACACATTATATATATATATATATATATATATATATATATATATATATATATATAATAGAAACTTCGACAGACACCAAATCAGTCCAGTTTCGATCTCAGCTGGAAGCAAGTGAAAGTCTAGCCACACTGATGAGCCGTGATACAGCGTAATAGACTTGCAGGTGGATGACTAATATATTTGAACATCATTTTTAATCGATACTCGTATTTGAGAAGATATTCTCTTTTTAATTAAACAGTATATTTAGTTTTCTACCGGCCTGATTATTTTGCTAGGAAAATGTGTGTCATTCGGCAGGATTCAAACCAGCGACCCCTAGGAAGGCATCAATTGATTTTAGACGACTTTTGAGCACGAATGATTTTACAGGCTAAACGGACTTAAATTTCTATTTCTGATCATATCTTTAATATTTTTGGAAGTGTTTATATATATATATATATATATATATATATATATATATATTGCTTTTAATCATTTCACTCCAAACAAGAAAATAAAGCCACCAAGAAGTAGCGGGTTACTAAGTGTGAAAGAATATTCGAAAAAGTAAACATTAAGGAGAGGGAACAATAAAAAATATAAAAACAGAAATTAAGAAATCAGAAGATAACGGTTGACATTGCCTTGAAAAAATTGTCACAGTGTGAAAATTGATGTTTACGTTGATAAAACTAAAAAAACGAAATATAACACTCGGAAACGTTTTCACGTTGTCATAAAATTTCCCCTAAAATTGTTTATGATTTATAAAAAAATTATATATTGCTTTCCTATTTATAATTGACCCCCAATAAAAACCTGAAAAGACGTCCACAAGCGCAAAATGAAGAAACTGCGGTTACATCACAGCATTTCAAATATAAAATATTGATGCCTTGTCGCCAATGCAATACTGTGCTTAAATTTGTAAAATCTATGTACCAAAGAGGAAAGATCATCAGAAAAATTGTCATGGAAATCTCTATCAACCAATGCTAAGTTATGTATTTTGTTCTTAAAAGGAACTTCGATTCAATTAAATGGAAAAACTTATTATAGTGAAAGTGGACTAATTTAGGAATCTGATACGGTAAACTTACGTTCAAGATTATCGAATTTATCCTCACATATATAATGTTCGATATAGATTTAAAAATATTAACAATGAAATACAAAATAATACCAAGGCGATAGTAAGCCGAATGTCCCCGACTGGTTTATGCATGTTAGAATTGTAAAAAACAAACTTCAACGTACCTGCATATTCTGTATTTTCAATGTGAAATTAAACATCGTTTAATACATTTCGTTATACTCACATAATTACAAACTGACTCTGGCGATAAAACCATCAGCCAGTAGAATTCCGTGTAAGAACGAAACGCGTTTTTATTTTCTTATTCCCCCCCCCCCCACACACACACTTTGTCATTGAAATCCCCATATAGGTTCGCCTATCACCCGGCTCGTATCCCTCCCTGTTCCATAGAAACAGAAGTAGAGATTTATCAATATTTTTTTCCTGTTTAGGATTCGGTTTCTGGTTTTTTCTACAATTTTTTCAGTCACTTCTTTCACTCCAAGTAGCTTCTTGCGTCTCAGTGGCAATAATCCCTCGCTTGACGTGAATTGATATATATATATATATATATATATATATATATATATATATATATATTACGATAATTTATCCATCGCATTGATATATATATATATATATATATATATATATATATATCAATGCGATGGATAAATTATCGTCTAAATTACGCAAAAATGAAAATAACACTGATAGCTCATTTCAGCAGATATATTTACCAAAATTACACAAATTTATCTTGAAATACTAAATAGTAAATTTATTTATAAAAATCGCTATTAGCTTCAATCACGGACTCTAGAAAACTTCAGAATATTTCGCATCTCTTCTGGACGGTGCCCTTGTTTAAGTTGGAAAATTCTGCAATAATCTTTGCTGTAAGATGGAGTTATATTTGTCTCTCCCTTTCACTCAATTGCACCGCATACGTAATAATCAAGAAGTTTGCAATCTAGAGAGAAAAACATGTTGCCAGATGTAAGGGGTGATGTGATTATAGAAGTTGTCTGACAGCCATGACTAGATTTTCCCGCTCATCTGGCATGGTGCAGACATGGGGTCCTTTAGCGACCACCCTCTTGACCCAGGGCAACACTAGCTCTACGATTGATGTAGGCCTCATTTTTGAGTCTGATCCACTCATCAACAAATTCGGGAGTTCTTTTCTTATGAGAACGTTCAAAATAGGTTTTCCAGCTGCCGTACCTTCGTAATGACCATTTGACTTATCCAACTCTTTGTGAATTTTCTACATTGTTCTCAGATTGACACCCAAAATTACTGAAATGTTCGTATTAGAGTTTTTGGCAGTACTGCATGCCGTTTTTAAATTTTTGGCAGAAATTCAAGCATGGTGCTTTTTTTTTTATCACAGATGGTGTCCAACTGATTCTACTACACTGTACAAAGAAGAAAAACAAACAATTGAGGCGACAAAAACAAAAAATGGCCAGCGCAAAATTAAATATATAAAATGGTGAAAGTTTGCTCATCGCACTCTGCGTACACACACACACACACACACACACACACACACACACACACACACACACACACACACACACACACACACACCAAGAAAATAAAAAGAGAAAAGAACAACAGGCAAACATCTACCTAAGCAGTAAATTTAAATGCTCAATACCTAGGCTAGCCAGACAAAGCAAAAAAAAAAAAAAACAAAAAAAAACAAACTCTTATCAACGTTTTTAACGAGGCACATCTATTAGTATGTATATTAGTATTTGCTGTTCCCCTAGATATTTAAATGAAAATAAATAAAAGTTTTGTTAGAGATGCTTAATAAAACCGATTTTTAAAAAAATTATGCGTTGGGTTTTAGATTTTTACTGCATAAAATATAAATTTGAATTTCTGACCGTATGTCATTTTTCACAGTATTTCTTTGCAGTTGCGTTTCTCTATTTCTATGCAAGCATTATCCCATTTAGAATCTGGATATGAATTTTTTCCGCTTTTGCGAAATTGTTCCTTCTAAATTGCTGCTAATTTATTTCATATATTTTTTCAGGAGGCGATTGAAAATATTAAAGAAATTCTTGGTGTCACGTCATTGAATGCCGTTGACGACGACGAAGAATCAAGCAGTGACAACCGTGATGATCAAAAATCCAAATAAAATTAACTGATACCAAAAGAAACGTGAAACTGATGCCAACAGAAAATTCTCTTCTGTGATGTGAAAATTACACTTCTTCCAATTTTTCCTTCTTTTTCCATGAATCTTTTACATATTTTGGATAAAAAAAAAAACAGTGCACAGACACACACAAAAGAAAAAAAAAACACGTATTTTTGTATGTTTGATCCTTTTATTTTGTAGCTTTTGTAAATCAGTCTGAAAGTTTTTTAAAATACAACAAAGAAAAAATACATTTTCATATTTGGACTGACAATGATGAGATAAGAAACATTGCTCACAAGATTTAAGCAACATTTTTCTTGCGTAAAAGCAACTGTAAACTTTGAAATTGTAACGACGTAGATTACATTAGGTTCTCATAAGCCACTCTTAAGCGACAGAAAATGATAAATAAAAACTATTATCGTTCTGTGTTTTATTCACTCAAGATTTTTGTTGATATTAAATGATTTTGATCTATCGTCTTTGTTGAACATCTTTTCAAAGTCTACCTGTTACCCTCATGGAGTCTGAGTTTTCATGCGGCTGATTAAATAAAGACGTGAACGGAACACATTTCCTTAATTCTCCTCCAAAAAGTTCTTGGATGGGAGTCGAGAAACGATTATTTGTGTGGCACCGTCGATTCAGATCGAAATTATACTTCAAATACAATTTGATCTATATTTGTCGCTAAATATTACTGTTGAGAAATTAGTTTTTTCACTTATTTCTTAAAATCTTTTTATGATACTAACCTAATGATGATAATTTTGTTGATTTCATATCTTTAGCCAATGTTCTATGTATTTTGCATTTTTCTCTCGTTTAGCATTCGCAATGCTGTAATACTGTAAGTGTTCCTTATGTACACACGTTAAATCAATTATAGACGGACCCCGGATTCGAACACCAGAATATATATTTGGAAAATATCTGTGTGTGTGTGTGTGTGTGTGTGTGTGTGTGTGTGTGTGTGTGTGTGTGTGTGTGTGTGTGTTTTCTTAAGAAAGGCTGAGAAAGTGAGGAAGAAAGAAATAAGCGCTGGGGTGGCCAGGAGATAGAGAAAGGCGAAACACGAGCCATTCACGAAAATGACATCAACATATAATAACAATTGAACAATGACCAGATGTCAAAGTTGACCTTACGAAAAGGATATAATTCTGTTTCTTTCTTCCTTGTTTGATTTTTTTCTCTCCCTTACTCTCTCAGAGAAGCGATAAGGAGTGGCTGAGATGGAATTATCGGTCGAGTTTAGAAAAAGACCACCCACTTAAGGATGGAATTGTAATTAATGCTGACAGGTGAATGTATAAAGTCAACAGAATTGTGTCTTTAAACTCCCAGATTGGCGAAAATTGTAATCGGGTGATTTAAGCTAGATGCACGAAGTTGACGTTAGATTTTTAAAGGAGAAACATTCCGATCACTTACCAACCCACGCCACATTGAAACGGTTTTCAACAAAAAACAACCGATTTGAAAATCAAGTCAGAAAATTAGAGGAGAAAACAGAGATGAATCAGTCAGAGACGAGAGAGATACCCGTTCGGAACGCGTGGGGTAAAGACGCGGAAAGATTCTCTCTCTTTCTTCCACCTCGCTAGTAACATGTACACCGCTTATAAACAGAACCCAAGGTGAGGGAAGCTTAAAGACTGCATTCCCTCGAACGACAAATAGACATAGTAGCAGCGAGTAGTTTGTGGACCCTGAACAAAAGTTTGATTGTATTTTCTTTTAATTCTTTTTTTACTCTCTCTCTCTCTCTCTCTCTCTCTCTCTCTCTCTCTCTCTCTCTCTCTCTATTTTGCTGTACAAAGAATTACAATATAATCATTAGTCTACATAGTCATTAGTCTACTGGCCTTCGCTACTGTCTTATTTCTTTTGTTCTTGTCTGTCTCCCTTATTTCTGCATTACGCATCCAACCGCCTCTTGATTTTCAGTTGTCGAGGAGTGCAGCACGAAGACGACCGGCCCCTTTTCTAAGGTCTGTAGCTTTCTTTGAGATCAGACATCACAACGTAGTAGAGGAAGTGAAAGATTTCGACCGATCATTTGAAATTCTCAATCACCTTGGAGCGGAACGGAAGCAAACAGCTGCAGACTCGTGCAAGCCTGAGACTGGGGGCGGTTTAGGTCATAATTTTTCTTTTATAAGCGTTTCGCCCCGAGCAAGGCATGTCACTGCCACTACTGCGCAGGGGGCTACATAGAGTGGAGAAAGGATGATTAAATATAGGAAATGTCAGAGGGTGGGTGATAGGCGGGAAGGTATACTGAGAATGGTTAAATATAGGAAATGTCAGAGGGTGGGTGATAGGCGGGTAAGGATACCGAGAATGAGGGTTGGGTAGATGAGAGTGTTCTGAGAATAATTGGGAGTTAGTGTGATAGGAGGTGTCTATTGACCCTGCATTTAAACACCTGGAGATTGTAACTGTCGGGAAAGCAGACTTGTGGAAGGGAGTTTCACAGGCATGAAGCGCGAGAAAAGAAGCTGTTGGAGTAGAATTTACGGTTACATCTTATCTGTTTAACTGTAAAAGGGTGAGACCTAGTTGCTAATCTAGTATCTCGTGTAAATTCGTGCTTAGGCGGCACCAGTGATCCAAGTTCATCGGAGCAGAAGCCATGAAAGTTCTTGTAGAAGAGACACAGGGAAGCCACATCACGCCGGTGAGAGAGTGGTTGCAGCCGGTCTGCCAAGTCAGTATCAACCACGTTACAGATCCTCTTTTGTATTTTGTCAAGAAGCCCAAGGAGAGCAGCAGGGGCACCCGACCAGATATGGCAGCAATATTCAATACACGGGCGGATGGTAGAAATGTATATGTGCAGAATAGGTTCAGGCGGGAAAAACTTCCGGGCCCTGCACAGAGAGCCAACTTTCATAGCGGCAGATTTGGCAATGGATTCGATATAGTCATTCCATTTGAGGTCCGCCGAAAGTTGGTTTCTTGAGATATTCGAATGTTGGGCAATTAACTTGACTTAAGTCTTAGTTTTTCTCGGATTTCTTTTTGTTGAAGCTAATATTTTCATTTCTTTTACTTTTTTCTTCTACGACTATATTTTGTAATTTCCAACATTGTGTTCTCTCACACAATAACCTTACAGTATCTTGTTTATATTTTTCGTATATGGCAACCTTAATATATGTGAGATAAATAAAATGACGTTTAGTAACTATACTATTAAATATAAATATCTACAATGAAATAAACTACATTCAGTTTGCATAATAAAGCTTCATACTGACAAAAAATATATTTTTAATAGCGCATTTATGAAAAATGAATATTTACATAGTATACGTATGCTATCGATATAAGCATTAGATTATTCGAAAGATGTATGCCGAATTTTAGTCTTTTATGTCAAATTTATCGACAGATATATGCTTACATTTCCGATTAGAACATACTTCAAGCTATCCCGTGAGAAAGAAAGTTTAAAATTACTTATTTCTGGTCAGTTATGCATTCTTATAGAAATTGAAGATTATAATGTGCATTTTAGACACTTATTGCATTTTTATTACCGTAAAGGTAAATATCTTGCAAGCAACAAAAAATATGTGCTGAGTACAGTAAAAGTAAAAATATCGCCCTGTTTGTTCAAAATTCAGTCCTTTGGTGGTGATATACTGATCTTTAAAGGCCGGGGCGATAGTGTATGGAGGTTGTACGCTGCCTTACCTACGCAAACATGTTTCCTCTCTCACCCGGGAGTTGTCAGTCGAGAATGTGAGCAGTTTCAGTTAAACGAGTTAACATATCATGTCTGATATTCGTTCAGGGCTTAACTCCAAATAACGTCAAATAATGACGCGGAAATAAGACCCAGGATTCTGACTAAACTAGGAATGGATTAAGCTCCATATAAAATAGAATGTTAGCGCATCGTAAATGTAAAAGCTGATACAGAAAGAATACACTAACAGCGTGAAAATAAAATACGAAGAACAAATTGGAAAAGGACACTCGAAATGGGACTCGCTAAAGGAAGCAATAGTGACATCAGCAAACAACATTGCTCCACTGGAAATTAGGCGCAAAAAAGACGAATGGATGACTGAAGAGATTCTGGACATGATGCAAAGGAGGCAGAAAATTATATCAAGACATGGAATGGAGTACAGGGAACTACACAAGGAAATAAAAAGAAAATTCAGACAGGCTAAAGAGGAATGACTCACTGACAAATGTGCAGAAGTAGATAGATAGATTGAGCAGGAATAATAAAGCAGACATGCATAAGGAAATAAAAGAATTGACAGGACAAAAAAACTGCTCTTCAACAGGATGTATGAAATTCAAGGATGGAACAATCATTTTGGGGGAAAAGGAAATATTCCAACAATGAGAAGAATATATAAAAGACCTTTTCCAAGATAAGAGAGAGCAACCAATAATACACTGTGAGAAATATATTCACATAGCTTAGCGCTTAAGCAGTGAAAGGAAATTATCAAACATAACAAGACATACCTGGTATAGAAAAAACAATTTATTTGTCTTGCAAAAATATGCTGAATTTTGCTGCTACAGTGTAGCTTGGTATAGTCTCTTTTCTCTGCTTAGCTTGGTATAGTATCCTCCGTCTAGGAGTGGGATGAAAAAGACACAAGGAACTGCGATCCGCGACGTACAGGAACTTTCTTCTGGGTCAGCTTCTTTCACAGTTTCTTATCTTGGTATAAGATGATAGTGCTTAGAGAATTTTTCTCTAGGAAGGCAAGGCTTTGCCCATAGGGTATCCTTTTTAAGGTAAGAAGGGTAACAAGAGATTTTCTCTGTTACAAAGTTGTGGCATTAGCCTAAAAGATTACAAAGAATTGGTAAGATGGTCTCGATATAGCGAGACAAGTGGGCGCCAATTTAGGCCCTGCTGCAACAAAAATCCGGAGCGGCACAAATACGTCCGATATTGTTAGTGCTAGCTGAAAAAAGGAGAGAACAAAACCATCAAAAAAAAAAACGAGTGACAAAAAGTCGCTATCAGCTCCGCCATGATGAAAAAAAAAAAAAACAAGCAGCGGTGAAGTTCGAAAAGATATCACCTTTCAAAAATATGTCCGACACTAAACAAAACGAGGTTCGGGTTAAATCAGCCAATCAGGAGACCCGTTACATCTGTAAATTTCCGACAACACAAAGGTGTGAACGAACAGAAAATATTAAAGTGTGAAGTGGAACCTGCAGCGGCCAAACTGAATAGAAACAAAGCAGCTGCAGCAGACGGCATAGTAATAGAGCTGCTGATAGCCCTGGAAGAATTTGGTATAGAGAGAATTACAGAATTAATAAATGAAATATATAATAGTGGGGTTATACCAGATGACCTCAGCAAGTCTATCTTCATAGCGCTGCTTAAGAAGCCAGGAGCAAACGAGTGCGAACTCCACAGAAACATCAATTTAATGAGCCATATAACATAATAAGAAAAACATATAAAAAATAAAAACGTCACTTGAAGTAGTTAAGACGTAGACACAATGATTTGGAAAGTCCGGGGCAAAAAGTTTCCATGGAAGTATTATACAATACATTCGATACACCTACGTTATCAGGAATTATTTAACCGCAGCGGTACGAGAAAAAAGTCTACGACGGAATTTTTAAGTGTGAAACCAACACTAGGAAGTTTTTCCCACCTGAAAGTATTCTGCATATATACAAATCAACCATTCTTCCGTGCATGGAGTACTGTTGCCATATATGGTCAGGTGCCCTCGCTGTTCATCTCCATGTTCTTGACAGGCTCTAAACGAAAATCAGTAATGTGATAGGTACTGACTTGGCGGCTCGACTACAGCCACTTTCCCACCGACAAGAAGTGGCTTCCTTTTGTCTGTTCTATAAATTCTTTCATGGCTTCTGCTCCAACGAACTTAAGTCACTGGTGCCTCCGCAACAGGTGTTTACTCGTGCAACCAGATTGGCAACTTGGTCTTACCCATTCACAGTTAGATCAACCAAATGCAGACGACAATTCTGCTTCTGCAGCTTATTTTTCCGCACTTCCCGCCTGTGGAACTTATCCTTGCTTTCATGACAGCTACAACCCCCAGGAATTTAAATGCAAGGTAAATACTCATCTCTTAACTACTTGACACTAGTTCTTTCCACACCGTCCTGTAGATCCTTTTCCTTCTCTCCACCTTTGCAACTCTCATCACGCCTGTATTCCCATCCTTCTCTTGTTCCTTTCTAACTGGTTCGTCTTTCTCTTCATTCTCTTCTACTTAATCAGTTTACTCTTATGTAGCCCTCTGCACATCAGTGGCATTACCGCCTTGCTCGGGGTGATAAAGACTCCAGAGAATAGACTCTAGAGGAAGTCAGCTCAAAAGGGGCGATGTTATGTAGTACGAAAATGTCAATAGCAATACGTTTAGTCGAAAAAGGATCTCCAGGCAACAAACAAAACCGTTGAATGAATTGTGATTCTGGGATCACGTAACCAAAACTATTTAGTATATAAAACACTTAGAAAGATGTCTGACTGTATTCTGTATTGTATATTATTCCGGTGTTGTGCGTCATTGAAGAGACTGTTTCTGCGTGGATTACTCGAGAGAACTATACCTAGAGCATTACTGTGTAACATTTGAAGGATTTATGAGTGCGTTGACTTTACGCGAAGATACTGAAATATTATAATTCGCTGATAGCGAGTTACCAAAAATTCCCTTGAGAATAACATTTACAAAAAGTAACGTTATAAAATATACGTACATTATATACGTTCCAGAAGTTATCATAGCCTTAGAATTGGCGAAAAATGTATACTTTCTTTTATCACGTCATATAGATAGGTAAAAACAAAGAACTTTACCAAATAACAAAAAAAAAAAAAAAACACTCCTTGAGGGTTCTCAACAGGAGTAAGAACTAAAATGATTCATGTATATAACTTGAAAAAAAAAATAATAACAACATTTACATGCTGACATTCAACATTACTATAAATAATCATCATCATCATCATCATCATTTTGCGGCCTCGGCCGAGATTCAAAATCTTGTCAGTAGCTGAATACTTGATGCTTCGCCAGAGCTACCAAGGTTGTTTTTATCGTGACACCATCACTAGATTGGTTGCCTACTATGGCTTAAGAGAGGCCCATTCACCCTCATTAAAAGAAGAATATCCCGTGCCAGTTTCCCAACCTGGTATTTTTACAACCTCGCTGTAACTATAAACAATAGGTTAAGAAAGAAATCTCTATCAGTATTAGAAAGAGAGATAATGGTTTTCTCTGAAAGAAGATTTAAGACAAAGATTTTATAAATTTCAAATAAGCAACAGTAATGCTAATATTTCGGCCGATAAATACCGAATGTTTCTGTGTAAAGAAACATCTAATCTCAGCCTTACCATTAACATAGACGAAGACGATCGAACTGAACGACACCACCTGATATCTGGTGATATATCAACAAAAATAATAAGAAAAGGAGAGAATATCTTTCAGGTGGATGAAAATAATTATCTGCCTTATTATAAGAGAAAGAAGAAGAATGAGTTTAATTGCATAGTGTTTCAATTGTGACATTGCGGACAACGTTGACAGTATATCAAGTATAATAGCAAAGGTATAACGAGATTATGCAAAATATACACTATCAAAATATCTCTAGTATATAATCTAACTTCGAAAATTTGATCTCAGGGAATTGACAGGATTTACGACGACATTGGTAGCTTAGAGGTGGAGTGAAATCAATTTTGATGAATGACCTGCAGCTAAAGTTATTGACAAGAACATAGGGAGTGTTAAGTGTAGGAACATTTGAAACAAGGAAGAGAAATTAGTCAATTGAATGTTTAGTTAACTTCTGAGAGAGATTCAAAATGATTATCATGAATACATTTTTTTCAAAAGTGAAGTGGAGAGAAATAGTTTTGGGAAAACCGAAATAGAGAAACAGGGAATTAAATCAACTTTATAGTTGCCGATAAATGCCAGTACCTTTAGAGATATAACCGTAATAAACAAAGTTGGTATCAGAAGAAGCGATCAGAGAATGGGAGCTTGTCTAGTCAAATTTGACTGCACATTTGGGGGAGACAAAATGTCTATCACCAATAGAAAAAACAACCTAATAAGCTTAAAGAGAACATCCATGAATTCCATGTAGTAATCAAGAATAGATTCCAGACTTTGTAGAATACTGAAAACAACACAGAAAATATGAATAACAAAACATAGGCCCAATTAAGTATTAAAAAAATTAAAGAAGCAGGCGTATATAAAAAATAACAGTGACATACTCAAGAGAAATATTAGAACTGACGAAATGGAGGAGGTAAATTGTCAAATCTTTAAAAAGATTAAAATTAAAATTAAACTAATCAACAAAAAATAATCCAAAAATAAAAAAAAAGAAAGGAACATGAACTGAAAAAGAGTAGCAATAGCAATTATAATAAGGGAATGTTTCAGCTTTAACCAGCACAGACACACAATTGTTTTCATTGAAAGAAAGAATAGTTTGGATACTGTTGTATCTTTTAAAGAGGTTACAAAAAGACAAGGAGGTACTCGAGTGAGAGAACAGTAACACGTACGTAAATAAAAGAAGTGAGGGTTTTTTTTTTTTTGTAAAGAGAATACACTACGGCAAGACAGGGAGTCTGATGGCAGGCTAATAATTGCTGAAGGCAGTCACAGGTATCTCGTCTGCTCTCTATATATGGCTGCTAATATAGTCAGTCTAAGTAGGCGATAGGGACTGTGGGACATTCTGTTACAACACCTAACCTGAGCTAACCTCATTAAATTTTGCTCAATGCTTTTCCTTTTGGATCAGGACATAATTGTTTGACTTTTTAAGTGTTCTTAGTACTTTTACGTCTCACCAATTTTTGTACTGTTAGATCTGAGGGATTAGCGATTTTCGGGAAGCTGACACTTCTGGCATTGGCGGGGTTGGAGATACTTACATCGTTACTGGTAGAGATATATGAAGTGATATTTCGAATGCGTCATATATTATCTCCAGTGGTAATTCTTGGCTAGGCGTGACATCTTTCGTATGTCTTGACCTGAACTGATTTAAATATCTCCTGCATTCAAATATTCTTTCTTTGAGCAGGTATATCACTCTGCCAAGTATTTCGATGATAATTTCGTCTTCTCAGAAGGTTTTTTCACCTTTATAATTTCTGAAGAAAACTCTGTCTCCTGGTTTGTAAAATTTCTTTTGCTACCACTCTTTTCGTTGTACTAAGCAACAGCTTGTCAAACGATGACCGAATTTTTCTCGTGAACATCAGTTCGGTCTGGTGTTAAACCTGATTCTGTGTTTAGACTGGAAGTAATTTTGTAAACCACTAAAATTTCTATATACTTCTCTCATAAGTGTCTATGCCTTGATTCTTTTTTAGAGCTCTTTTAAAATTTTCTAGTAATCTTTATGCTTGCTCATTTGATCTCTGGTGGTAAACAGAGGTCGTAATATGGTATATGGACAAAGATGTGCAAGAATTCTTAAATTCCCTGCAGGTTAACTTTATCCTTTTACTAACTAAAGTTTTTGGTACACCGAAACAACTAAAATGCTTGTTTAGTACATTCATATTATTTGAAGATGTCGGATGCCTTCATTTGAATATTTCCGGCCTCTTGGAGAAATTATCCACGATTATAAGGGAGTAGAAATCATTTATTCATCCAGTTTAGTCGATGTGTAACCTCATCCACGGAAAATCCGTTTTAGGCCATGGCTGAAATTTTATTGGTGGTGCTTTTGCCGCAGGTTGACAACCTGTACACTATTTTACCATTGTTTTGATCTCTTGGACTATCCTAGGCCAATGCGTAAAGCTACGCATTAATGATTTCAATTTTTACACGCCCAGAGGATCTATATGAAAATTCTTCAAGATTTTCTTTTGCTGTGTGTATGATATTAACACTCTATCTGCATATAATAGCACTTGATCGCAGATTGAGAAAAATAATATTTTAGATCCTTTTTTAAGTTTTTCTTTCAGCCATACCTGTTTTTTTCATTTTTGCTTAATAAATTCATTCTTCTCATGTGCTTTTTTTATATCTTCAAGAGCCACGGGTAACTCCCGAATTGTATTGAATAGTAGTACTGATAATTCTTTTTCGTGCATTAAAGCAGCTATCATTGTGTCTTCTAATGGCTCTGCAAATTATGGAATCATCTTAAATAAACAGTCGGCGTATCCTAGTTTTTTCGAAGGTAGTTATTCAATTTTAAAGTCGTAGTTTAACAGATTATTCCTCAGCACTGTAACCCGTTAGCAGTGTGCGTGGGTACACCTTTTCTTGATCTAAAAATTGTTAACAATGATCTATGATCCGTCTGTAGTGGAAATTTTATTCCATGGATGAACCTGTTAAAATTTTTTAACGGCGTACATTATGGTCAGGTTTTCTTTGTCGATCTGGCTATAAATCATTTCTGCGGGAACTAGAGTTCTGGAAGCTTGAGCTGTGGGCTTTGTAGTCCCAACTTCAAACTTATGTAGAATTACCGCTCCGATCTCATAGTTGCTAACGTCAGATGATGCAACATACAGCATTTTATTTTCTGGAAAGCACTTCCGCATTCCTTAGACCAAATCAATTTTGCATCCTTTTTCAATAAGTCTTTTAGCGGGGCTCTAAGATTATACATTCTGGGAATGTAGATATTGTAATAGTTGGCCAAGCCTAAAA
The DNA here is from genome assembly GCA_037127315.1 of Ascarosepion bandense. NCBI lineage: Eukaryota > Metazoa > Mollusca > Cephalopoda > Sepiida > Sepiidae > Ascarosepion > Ascarosepion bandense. Next base: position 59,515 of record JBBBDQ010030975.1, on the reverse strand, counting down.
ACGCATGAAAATTATTGACTTTGATTGATGGTGGAATATTTTTAATATCTTCGGCTCTTTCCGGTTCCGGTCTATTTTTGATTTCGTCGACTGTTTGCTACAGATATTTAATCTGCTTCATGAAGAACTCGCATTTATCTGAACTTAGCTTGAAGCCATATTCATCAATCTTCTGGGACATTGCCTTTATATGTATTTTTGTGCTGTTCGTTGTTTTCGCTCTTTAGCAGGATGTCATCCAGGTACGCTATTGCAAATTCTAGTCCAGCTAACATGGTCTCCCTTATTTGTTGAAACAAACAGTGGTCCACTTTTAACCCGATCGGGAGACAATATAGCTTGTAGAGTCCCTTGTTTGTATTAATTACTAATAATTTATTTGTGGCAAATAGTCGACGAGCACTGTTCATCTATTTTCACTTGTAGATATGCGTCAGGCTGATCTATGTTAGAAAACACCTTGCCAAAATTCAGCTTAGAAAAAATACCCTCTGGTGAACTGGTATATGTAGCCGTTAAGACAGTCACTTAATCCGGTTGAAAACAAACTCTGATCTTTTTGTTCTTTTTCCTTACATAAACTGTCGGTAGAGCTCAATCTGAGTAGTCATCTTTAGAAATTACACCCATATTCTTTAACTATTCCAGTTCTTCATTTACGAATTCTAAAGCCGAAAATAGTAAATTCCTTTTGGGTTTGAATACTGGTCTTATGTTGTCTTTAAGTTCAAACCTGACCTCGGTTTTCATGCATTGTCCGCGTGGAAATTCATTTTTCAACTTAGAAATAATTTGTTTTCTGTTTCTTCAGAGTTTTTCCTTTATTGACACGTCCACTTTGCTACAAAATGAATTTACAGATACTTTTCATATATCGAGAAGCCCGATCCAATCCGTACCAAATATATTCATCGCAACTGGAAGAACATAGACTTTTGATTTCAAAGTCTTCACCCGTAAATGATATGTTGCTGCTAAATTCTCCTCTAAAGTTTAGCTTTTACACAGACACTCCTCTAGCTATTTTTGTTACTTGTCAATGATGGACAACCTATTTTCTTGCATGTTTGTTCATTAACAATAGAAATGTCGCTTCTAGTATCCAACAATAACTTCAAAAATGATACGTTGCAGGTAAATTCTCCTTCAAAGTTTAGCCTTTTCACAAACACTCCTCTAGCTATTTTTGTTACTTGTCAATGATGGACAACCTATTTTCTTGCATGTTTGTTCATTAACAATAGAAATGTCGCTTCTAGTATCCAACAATAACTTCAAAAATGATACGTTGCAGGTAAATTCTCCTTCAAAGTTTAGCCTTTTCACAAACACTCCTCTAGCTATTTTCTGTTACTTGTCAATGATGGACAACATATTTTCTTGTATGTTTGTTCATTCACAATAGAAATGTCGCTTCTAGTATCCAACAATAACTTCAAAAATGATACGTTGCAGGTAAATTCTCCTTCAAAGTTTAGCCTTTTCACAAACACTCCTCTAGCTATTTTCTGTTACTTGTCAATGATGGACAACATATTTTCTTGTATGTTTGTTCATTCACAAAAGAAATGTCGCTTCTAGTATCCAACAATAACTTCACCGTATGACAGTTTATTTTCGTATTAACGTATTTCCTTTTTTCAACTTCGTTTTTGGATAAAACAGCATTAACATTTTATCTAAATTTTTTCTTTTTTCTTTTCTGTTTATACCAACAGTGGATGCTTTTGTGACTGACAAAGCCACACCCAAGGCAAACCTATCCTTTAAAAAATAGTTATTTTTAGATGCAACCCCACAGCCATCATACTGGGATGTTTTCGGCTTATATTCTGCAAATTTCGGTTATTTTATAGCTTGTATTCGAGAAATATTCTGTTTTTCAATCCACATATTGTCTCTCTTTACATTTATCAGCCTCTGACTTTCCTCAGTCACCTTCCGTAGCGTAATTTGAGGGTCTTGCTACATAGTTGTCGGAATCATTGATCTTATGTCTTTTCACATTGTGAATTTACATCTCCCGCGATCACTATATATGGCTACTAATATAGTCAGTCAATGTAGGCGATAGCAACTGTGGGACATTTCATTACAACAGCTACTAAATGTACAGCATAACACCCATACTTGAAAATAAACCTCCTATTAACAATCACTTCAGTAGAGTAATGTTTACCTTTCGAATGTAAAACTTAGAACTAAGTGAAGATGGCATAGACATTTTAAAAGATCACGTAGAACTATTCAACGACAATTTATCCATTGCATACGAAAAGAAGTTTCAGTCAAGAAATAGTGATCCTACTTTAGAAAATTGATGTATTAATGACTATGACAGCTATGATATTACTATGGAACATATACAAATTATTCTCAAAAGTATCGACTAAACATTTCTAAGATAAAAAGCAGCTATGCAAAGCCGGTTTTAGGAGTCGGTACTAAGCAATACAACATCTGGAAACAGTAACAACCGTTTGAGAAAAACAATAGAATAGCACTACTTGTTTTAGCTTTGGTTGACAACGAAAAGGCATTTCACTTGGTAGAAATGTTAAACTTAATGCAAAAACACATTATGAATGAAGCCAATTGCAACAAAAACATAGCATTAACCTGGAAATTCGATTACGTTCTTAAAAGCCTCGTCAGATTGCGACTTTCAAATGGACGTGATGCATGGCACCAAATACATTCAGAAATATATAAACTATCAGGTGTATGCAACCGCTTTCTTATATCGATGGTTTAAAATGGCTTTGAAGGAGTGAAGCTGCTAGGTGTTGGCAATCTTGTGAACTGGCACTAAACAATCACAAATAAAGAACTGTAGCCGATAAAAGAAACCAAGGGATTTGAGGACTTTCAACAGCAGCAACAATTAAAATGGATAACATATATAACTAGAAAGGAAAATAATGACATAATCAAGATGTTGACATTTCACACTCCCTCAGAAAACAAAAAACAAAAAGAAAAATTAAGACGGAAACCCCAAGAATACCATTACCATTACAATTACAGACACAGAATGAGAACTATTAGCCTTCTTGGACAATATAATAAAGGGGAACAAGCAGAAATTTGTAAGAATCAATTGTAAGAATATAGAATGGTTATCACCAACAGAAAAATTACAAGATGTGAACTACGAATTGGAGATGTAAAAATCAAAGTAGTACAAATGTTTAAATTGATTTTTTTTTTTACAGTGGATGCAAAATGTGGCACCAAAATTTGAGAGTGCATTGAAATAGTAAAAGCAAAGCAAAGTACTAAGAAACAGGAAAATTTCGTCAGGAACAAAGACAGTGTTCTTAATGTAATACCAATCCTACTATATATCAGCGAATGCAAACTAATTTGTCATCATTATCTGCTTAGAATTTTAAATAACATTGATTTAAAAAACGGCACGGGAGTGGATTGTCACCGGTCATGGGAACTTCATGAGTGAAGGTAGACACTACCCAGGAAATAAAAGGGAAGTAATCTAAATGGGGGATTTACTCAGTATGAAAGGGTGAAAATTGAGGGTAGTTTTTCTTTTACTAAACCTTGATATAATTGCCGAAATTAATTTTAAGCAAAGTTGTGTGTGTGTGTCTGTGTGTGTGTGTAGTAGTAGTAGTAGTAGGTCTGGACGACAAAGTGAACCTCGCTGCCGCACTTGAAAGGGACCTCCAATCCGTAGTGACCTGGGGTAGGAAATAGTTGGTAAATTTCAATGCCTCCAAAACAAAGCTGTTATCAACTAACCACCATAGACAATCGCATCTACCTCCCATTAGCATGGGACAGGCTAGCCTCCCAGAGAGTAAAATACTACACCTCCTTGGCCTTACACTCTCGGCGGACCTCAAATGGAATGACTATATTGAATCCATTGCCAAATCTGCTGCTATGAAAGTCGGCTCCTTGTGCAGGGCCCGGAAATTTTTCCCACCTGAAACTATTCTGCACATATACAAATCTACCATCCGCCCGTGTATTGAATATTGCTGCCATATCTGGTCGGGTGCCCCTGCTGCTCTCCTTGGGCTTCTTGACAAAATACAAAGGAGGATCTGTAACGTGGTTGATACTGACTTGGCAGACCGGCTGCAGCCGCTCTCACACCGGCGTGATGTAGCTTCCCTATGCCTCTTCTACAAGTACTTTCATGGCTTCTGCTCCGATGAGCTTAGATCACTGGTGCCGCCTAAGCACGAATTTACACGAGATACTAGATTAGCAACTAGGTCCCACCCTTTTACAGTTAAACAAATAAGATGTAACCGTAAATTCTACTCCAACAGCTTCTTTTCTCGCGCTTCCCGCCTGTGGAAGTCCCTTCCACAAGTCTGCTTTCCCGACAGTTACAATCTCTAGGTGTTTAAATGTAGGGTCAATAGACACCTCCTATCACACTAACTCCCAACTATTCTCACAACACTCTCATCTACCCAACCCTCATTCTCGGTATCCTCACCCGCCTATCACCCACCCTCTGTTATTTCCTACATTTAATCAGCCTTTCTCCACTCTACGTAGCCCCCTGCACAGTAGTGGCAGTGACATGCCTTGCTCGGGGTGAAACGCTTATAAAAAAAAAAAAAAAAAGTAGTAGTAGTAGTAGTAGTATAATTACGACATTTACAACAGATATATTAGCACCACCCTTCAGGCTGGTTTCGAAATAATTTTCCTTGACCGATTCAAGGCGAGAGAGCCCATTTGTCTCTCCTATTTAATCCATAATTGAATTCAGGCCTATTTAAAACACATTATCGCGAAGTGAATAAAGCAGAATCTGGAATCGAACTAATTCACTTTCCGCACTGATATCTATTACATCATCCGCGCGTTCAGTATAAAAGTATATATCCAAAACTTGATATTTTTTTCTTTATTTAAAGTTTGAAAAAAGAATTTTCATTTATGAAAAAGTGAAAGTCAAACTTTAAAACAATTGCTTTTAATAAAAGTTCCTTAATAAACACTGTTCGCTAAATAAATACTTGGTTTGACGTGGGATTATTAAATAAGTGTATTATGAATATGATTGGACACCGCTGTGAAGATAGTCGGATAATAAATTTTAGATAAGGTAGAATGAAAAATGAAATAAAATAAAAGAAAATAAGTTAAAACCTCTTCAGATATCAAGCAAAGATAACTTAATTAAATGTGGCTTTGAGCGACTCGAGAGTGAAACGGAAGATACATGAGTAGAACTAATTTATGAAAGGAATTGTCGTTTTTGGAAAAGATCAGCCACTCCGCGGTAAACAGCAAATTGAATAAAACCACACCCAAATGGGATAGTTTTATTGACCGTAAGTGAAATGACTTTTGTACAACGATTTCTACCTGACGCCTGGAGGGCTTGAACTATTACTTATTTTATACAGATGTAAAAGAAAAAAAAAGTTGGCTAAGCACCATGAATAGACAGAAACGTATACAAAATTATATATTTATTCGTCAATATCAGTAATTATTTTAAAGAGCACTTATTCTCGGGTTTGTGTTAGCAATTTCAACTAATTCGATTGAGTCAATAACCAACTAATGTTTGCGTTTGAAGCTAGCTAGTGGCATCCACCTTTTTTCAATGTAATGTTTGTGACTATCAGATTTGGCGATAGTTTATTTAAAAATAGGGCGAACTTCAACCTTTGTGTCTGAAAAAAAAAAACAGTGTGGGAAAAGGACAGATTTTCAGTTGACACCGCTTTCCTTTTAACTGTCCTCACTCCTCGGTAATGTTTATTGTTCTAAAAAGCGATGGTTAGAATGTTAAAAACCTAAAACTATGATAAAAGTGAATTTATACATTTTTCTTTTTTTGTTTTTGAGAATTCACCACAAAAATATTAAATACTATTCATTTATTAGAAAGTTTATTATAATAATTTTATATTTACAATATTCTAAAAACAATTACATTTAAAACTAATGCAATGAAATATTTATCAACTGCATTTTATAAAGAAATAAATATGACAAAATGGAATTTATAAACATTAACTAAGTTATTAAAATATGTAAACTAATTATAAGGAAATTCTTCGAGTCAGCTGATGTTTTTGACCAACGATTTCAATAAACAATGTAACTGTAAATAATGTTAATAAAAAATAATAAGTAAATAGTGTTTATCATTATAAGTGTTATCAATTGTCAAGGACGAAAAAGGGTGCCGTGGATAAATTGTCAAATTTTTATAGTTTGTCCTGCAAAATCTTCAATACGCATAACCGGAGAAAGAAAAATGGAATTATGCATTTCCCAATGCTATTTGCGCGTAAGTGAATGTAAAAAAACTTGAATGTCTCCTTTCCGAGCCGTTATCCATCACACCACCCGTTCATTCAATACTTAGTATTCCCACACAATCACCCATTTTGTTTGAGATCAGGCTTAAAATGTTGTTTAACTTCGTTGATCGCACAAGAACCGGTATTTCGACGTAATATGGCCAAAACACAGGGATTCTTAATCTGCAGCCCATGAATGGATTTCAGGAGGTCCATCAGCATGAGAAAACAATTAACATTTATATTCGCTATACAGCTCCTGTACACATTACCTTATTCCCATTAAAGTAAATGCGTCCTACCAATGCTTGAAAGAAAATGAACTATTTACAGTACTAGACGTCTCTTGACTTGCTGTTGCATCCATGCCTGCCATTCAAACGAGTGTCATCATTCTCTGTACGACCACCAATTTTTGCTACTCTATAAGAACAAGTGACAATTCTTATGGGTTAAATAACAGGATGGAGCCTGGAGGCAACCCATCTAGTGTTGGTGTCACAATAAAAACACCCTTGGTAGTCCTGATGAAAATTCAAGTATTCAGCTATTTGACTAGATTATGAAGTTCGCTACAAAAAACTGCGCCAGAGTTCCAAATACACAGGGAATACTGGAGGATGTAGTGAGTTCTATCTCGGCAAATGGCAGCAAGACGACGACGTTTCTTATCTTCCACAGTTTATCACGGCCTCATTATCTTTTCATATACTAGTGAAGATTAATTAACCATCATGTCTTTTAAGTTTGACTGAGTGAAAAGAGATGTGTATACATTGTACATGGGAATGCAGTTTGGAGAAATGCAAGTCTTGTGAAATATCAGTTTATCTATCTATGAAGGGCTAGACTTTTTTTTATGACTCAAGTGATCCGTGCATCAAAGAGTTCGTAACTAAAGAGTTCGGTGACTCCAAAAATTTTTCCAAAAATTTTCCGGTGACTCCAAAAATTTTTAAGAACCACTGCCATAACATGTTAGATTTGGTTAATGATATGTTCAGGAATGGGATATATATATATATATATATATATATCAATACGAGGTTGTTAAGTGGTTAAGGCAAATGTTATCGGGTAGAATAATCTAGTCCGTAGTCGTAATCGTAGTATTCGTCGTATACAGTGTCCTGAGACGTAGGCGTAGTCAGTAGACCTCTGGTGATAGATCTCTAATTCTCTCACGTCTCCTTGCCTTTGTCTGTAGATATGGCTGATACCAGCCAATTCCATATTGGTATAGTGTGTCCATATTCATTACATCATCATGCTGACCGGTTCTTACATGTTCATAAAGATTGTGGCGGCAAACAATATGGTGTTCATATGCATATATTTCTGTGGTTGTATATGCGTGGGTGAGCATTTTTCCATATCCTATATACTAAACATATATACCAATAAAGGTATACCATATTGAAATGAATAACAGTATATATTGGTCGAAAAACTAGGAGTGTTTTATTCTGCTTGTATGGTAATCCGAATAATCCATTAGATTAGACTGAAAGAATTATATATATATAACCACTTCAAAAATCATTATGGATATAAACAGAAATAGAAACACCCGTAACAAGAATAATTCAGAAGTCAGTTACGTGTCATGCGTCATACACGCTTTGGGCGATCATGTCTCGAAAGAGACATGACTGACTGGGCAGAAGATTATCCTGCAGTAGGTTGCCATTGACTTCTGGGGTAGACTGGTTGCCAGCAAAGGCTCTAGAACCCAATCTGTCCTATTATTTAACCCATAACTGGAGGGAAGAGACGGATTAATACCTTTTCCACGGGTATTTGTGCGTAAGTGAATGCAAGGAATTCGAACTCGGCTCCTCGATTTGTCGTTCCAAGTCCATATCCACTTCAACACAACGCACATTCCAATTCAGAAGTAGGCATATATAAAAAAATTCAAAAACTGTTCCTCACGATGCATTTTCGAAATTAGCAAACATTAAAAAAAGTATATATAAACACAAAAGAAACTTTAAATATAACATTTAGCAAATGCACCCGTCATACATAAATAAATTTGATAACAGTTTTGATCTAAAAACCTAATATTCATCAAACGAGAAAGTAATTTACTCAGAAGGGCAATTCTGACTATCGAATCTTATCAAAATATAAATCTAATCTTCGAGTTTTTCTACATATTCACCACTCCTGAAAGAATATCTACTTTTCCAAGCCAAAATCTGCGACTTTAAATATTCTGAAAAAACGAAAAAAAGGTGATTAAATATATCATCCAATGTACAGCACATCTAACCAAAATCTAATCACAATATAAACAATATTTATCCCATAAAAAGTTCTTGAATATTACTTGCACACATTTTGCCAGATTTTGAATTATCACAAACTGTTTCCTCCACATGCTTTGACTGACCTTTCAACCACCTGATGAATATTCATGAACGTTCTCAAATTTACAGCGTTGATAGACCAATGCCATCCTAACTTTTGTATATAAACCCGTGTAACGAAATAAATCTTGCATTGGCTTGGTAAAGAACTCTCTCAGATGGCGAAACGCGTTAGCTAAGAATAATTTTTCCACTTTTTTGTTTTTATTTATTTTGTTCCTTCACAGATACACACTATCTGAAAATATGTCACACACACACACACACACACACACACACACACACACACACACACACATATATATATATATATATATATATTAATGCTTTTACAAAAGCCTTTTACATAAAGAAACTGTCAGTCAGTCAGTTAAGTGCCATACGTGATACATGCTTTGGCGATCATGTCTCGAAAGAGACATGCCTGACTGGTTGCCATTACTTTCTGCGGTAGACTGGTTGCCAGCAAAGGCTATAGAACCCAATCCGTCCTGTTGTTTAGCCCATGACTAGAGGGAAGAGACGGATTAATACCTTTCTTAAGGGTATTTGCGCGTAAGTGAATGCAAGAAATTCAACTGGAATTCGAACTCGGCACCCCGATTTCTCGTTCCAAGCCGATATCCACTGCACCACAACGCACAAGGAAACGGTACGATTCCGATTAGGCAAGTTTTGAGAGCGCTAAGAATACAGTAGAAGAGTAATTATTCTATCCAAAGAGAGACTAAAATTGAAAGAGAGAACAAAAATCATACTTAAAAAATCCTTTCATCCCAAGCAAAAGCTACTAAGACGCAAGGTGTTACTAAAAGCGAAAGTGAATAAGACGACTTTCGAGAGAAGACAGGACATTGAAAGTATTGGATTAAGGAAGATAGAAAATTGAAACTGATGTTGCATTTAGATTTTATTTGAAGAATGCTGGTTGCAGGATAACAAAAAACAAAGGCTGAGTATAGGGAGGATTGAAGATTGAGAACAGTACAAAACATGAACAGGGTTCCCGGAGACAGAAAATGGCAATTAATTTTGTATATAAATTTTTGTGAATTGTAGTTATCAAGAGTGTGCATTTGCCATGAAAATATATTTAGAAATGTCAAATGGAAGCCACGTCACAAAGCTGAGAAAGTGACTGAAGTCGAGATGCCCGATCTTTGAATTTTGTCAGTTATCTCTACATATATAACAAAAGCACCATACCAGATATGGCAACAGTATTCAATGCACAGACGAATGGTAGGCTTGCAAACGTGCAAGATCGGTTCTGACGAGAAAAACATTCTGGTACGACAAAGTTACTTAACTTGCTCTGGAGCAGATTCGATGTAGTCACTCCAGTTCATGTCACTGGAAAACATGAGGCCAAGAAGGCGTACTGTGTTGTTCTCCTGTAATCATGCATCAGACTGCGGTGGTTAACCTAAAGTAATTTTGCTTTGGAGGCATTAAATTTTACAAGCCGTTTCTTGCCACAGTTAACCACTGATTTGGGTTTCTTTTCAAGACCAGCTGCCAGATTTATTTTGTTACATTCACACGGTACGCATGCAAAGAAGAAGAAGAAGGTGATGGTGTCAAAGAATAAGTAGAAGAAGAAAAAGAAGAAAAAAAGCAAAAAAGCAATTGCACTACAGTTTATTTTATCAGCACTATTATTATTATTATTATTATTAGTAGTAGTAGTAGTGGTTGTAGAAGAAGAAAGAAAGAAGACTTTGGTCATGAAGAAGCAGATGATGGTAAAAAAGAAGAAGAAGAAGAAGAAGAAAAAGAAAAGAAGAAGAAGATGAATATTTGGTTCCGGCTTATTTCTGATCAGTGCTATTTATTGATGACTGTAGACTGATGAGCCTGAAAAGCAATGAAAATGCAGACGAAAGTAATCCTAGGCTGAGATTAATAATGTCTGACCACACGTCATCACAAGAAAATTATTGGTATTGGAGAAATGGCAGTCTACCAATTCATTTTCATACTATCTGCGCATTGGCATCGCTTCTCGGTAAAGATAGTGGAAGGGGTTCGATTTACCTTCTTCACGGCTTCGAATTTCAAATCTAACTGCTGCTACACTGTTTGCCACCCGAAGAAAGAACAGCCCAGCCTAACCTGCCACTTTTTCAGTAGCTGAAAGTCGGAGATAATTCATGCCTTTTTCCGACTAGTACGAAATGAACGCAACGAATTCTGTCATAATTCAAATGCGGTTTGAAGATTCAACTTTTTCTGCCAATAACCATTAGACTGTCTGCAAATGTTAGTATAGATATGAGGATAGTATTATTTAACGATAACGATCATTGTTGTTATCTGCTTCTCTTCGTGCTTATAACATAAATGTCATGAGTCAGCTTCGGCGCATCGTTTTTTCTTTTTAAACAAACATTTCACTCATTTTTATTTTATCCTTATTTAATGGTGGATTTCATACAATTGTTTTGACGTTAAAATTTATGTTACCAATTGCCAAGTGTTTATTGATGCAAAACCAAAAATAAATAAATAAAAGACATATATTTCTGTTTAGTTTATCAATATTAACCCTAATTTTCGACAGTTGAGCATTGCAAACAGATCAATTAAAGTGTTCGGAAAATAACGTCTGATTTTAGAATCAAATTTAATCCTGAAGTAACGTATTTAAACAATATTAAAATAGGAACACTGGACATCTATACAATTCTGCCATTGAGTTATAAGGTTAATTTTTCCTTTACGATTAAAGGTTTTGACGCTAATAAATCTTTGAATGCAGTTTCTAAATCTTTGCAGCGAAATATCTTTTGGCTGAAGAAATGGTCAAGATATGTTAGAAAGTAGTAGTCAGTGGGTGAAATATCAGGTGAATAGAGTAAACTTTGGCAAAGTGTCGCACCAGAAGACGATGTCATTCTGGTAACTTGTGGCAGAGCATTGTAATGAAGCAGATTGGTACTCTTAACATCTATGCACATTTGCTGTTGAGTTACAATATTATATCTAAACTTATTTTATAAATGGAACTTTTTAAATGTGTATATGTGTGTGTGCGTCTGTGTGTGCGTTACTTATATACTCCGAAACGGCTGAACCGATTTTCTTGAAAATTTACACAGTTTTACTATAAGCGTCTGCGAGTGTTCTTAGCTAGGTTTTGTGTCGAGGTACCTCCGATAAATGTCGAAAATCGATAATCGAAAAAATCGGATTATAGAAGGAGTGGTCCGAATTTTAATCAAATTTGATACACTCATAAACAAAGACATAAGAAACGATATTCAGAAGTTTCAAGGTTGCAGTTCTTACAATAGTGCAGAAAATCGATAATATATATATATATATATATAAGGCAAGATGTTTGTGTCTGTGTCTGTTTATCTGCCTGTATGTCTGTATTTTTTCAGCCCTTTTATTTTGGTTTTTGCTTCGTGTTTGGCTCTAAATGTATAATTGTAGTTCTTAGTCTCAGCCATGATACCATTTACTCAGTGGAATTATTTAGCCTTCAAAATTCAGTTTACGACGAAAAAAACTAATTTGATATCGATACCAGGAAATAAATATTTGACGTACATCCATTCATTTTTTTTTCAGTCTACGGTTTCTCTTTAACTGGAAACAACTATTGATTTTTAGTCTTTCGTAACAAAGTCCAAAGAGTCTGTGCTCCAGGACAATGGATTAGTTTTAAAGCTTTCATTACACCCGAGCAACGCCGAGCTATACTGCTAGTAATTACAATAAAACTCTAATGATTTTGAAGCAATGAAGGCTTTGAATGTATTTCTTATGAGCGGGCGATGACGGAAAATGATGGATGCAGCAATGACTAGTACCTCAAGTCAGTAATCTTCTACAGTGTCATCATGGCAACATGTGGCTGAGCATTTTCATGAATCAGAATTGAACCTCATCGATTAAAAAGTGCATTTCATTCAGTTGCTTGAAGTAAATTTCGTCAGTGATGCTTTGTATAGATTCCTGAAAGCTGTAATAGATAACGCCAATAGCGGGTCACCAGGCAGTCAATATTATCTTCTGTTGGTGCAATTTCGGACTTTGATAATGTTTGGATCATTCGTCATGGTCAAGTCACTGAACCGATAGTTCATGAATGTCACAATGGATTCATTTCATTCAATGAAGAAATGGATCATTCGAATTTTGCAGATATAGAATTGAACAAACATCCAAACATCAAAATCTTTGAATTTACTGATTTCATGTGGAACCCATTTATCGAGTTTCTTCAACTTGCAATTTTCTCAAGATGATCCGATATTCTTGAAGTGCTGAGGCAATTCTTGGACACATAGACGTTGTATTCGTTCAACTAGTGCTTTCGGGTGGTAATTATCAATTTCAAATGCACACATACCCTACCACCTTGATCTTCAAGACTCTTATCCCTGTTGTGGAACTTCAGAAACCAACACTGTCTTCCCCGATCATTATTGGATGCCTGACCCCATGCTCTATTAATATTGGATGCGATTTGTAAAGCATTTTGACTAAACTTAGACACATGCAGAAAGGAAACGTATATTTTCCTTTGATTACGTTCCAGATTATGGGATATATAATGTTGTAAGTTCTGAAAGAGATTGATATAAAATTAACAAAGACAATATTTTAGACATTAGAAATGGGTACTATATATTTGATGGAACTAATTATATATATATATATATATATATATATATATATATATATATATATAATTAGAACTCGGATGATATATATATATATTATTTAATATCGATTTTTATTTAATATCGAGTTATGAATCACTGTGTCTGCCCCTTTTTGTGTCTGGACGACAAATTTTATATAAAGTTTTTTTTCATAAACCCCCGTTTTTTTAACTTCCTGTATATGGATATGTTTTGGGCTCCTTCCGGTATGTGAATTTTTGTACCATATTTGAATTAATACATTTTTGTTTTTGATCATTGCTGATAAAGCGAGAAGTTTCTCGCTGAAATAGCTCTTCAACGAAATGTAAATTTTGGATTTTATTGACATACATACATACACACACACACACACACACACACACACACACACACACACATATATATATATATATATATATATATATATATATATATATGCTATGGTGCCTCATCAATAGGAATAGACTCTTCCTCCGTGAAGAAACAATAACCTGCATGACTTCCGGAGACATGTCTAGAAACAGTCGAAATACTGCGTAATTATATCATACGGACGTACACTTGTATTTTGCTGATTACTAACACTCTAACTTGTATATATGTTGTACATATGTTCTATTATTCTGATACTCTGCTTGTACTTACCTTCTTGTTTCCGTGTTTTACTTTCTGGCCCCTAACAAGGGCACAACAATTTGGCAACGACGATTTCGCCACAACAACTCCACAAGAATATATATATATATATATGTATATATATATATATATATATATTATAAGGAAGTGAAAGTTAAAATATCACCTGAAGAAGAACAATATTGTTCTGGAACATGTAAATTTTCTGTAGTGATGTAATGCTTTAATAAACCATTGTAATAACATAATTACAACACACACACACACACACACACACACACACACACACACACAAACACACACACACACACAAACACACACACACACACATGCACATACACACACACTCACACACACATCTATATATATCTATATCTATATCTGTATATATACATCTATATATATATACATCTCTCTCTCTCTCTCTCTCTCTCTCTCTCTATATATATATATATATATATATATATATATGTACAGTCCGTAAACGGCGAGGATAATCCAACAAGTTCAACTTAATATAAAATATTAAGTGTTTTATCCAGTTTTATCTTGGGTTCATTTCGATATTATGTAATTCTACCCATCCATATAAAAAGTTATTGTTAGTTTACATTTCACAAAGAACTTTGTGAAAATTACCGATGAAGAATCTAGAATTATGTTGGCATCTAGAACATCTCCATAATTCAAAAATAATTCTACGTGGATAAAGAGTCACGGTGATAACTTTGATGTCCCCATGGGTGCATTTGATTCCGCTCAAATCGCGGATTTATATAGGAATTTATATCCTAAACACCCTTAGTAGAATAGTGAACCCCAAACAAATAGGTTTGAACAGAGATGACGGACTCATCATTATCCCTAATAATAATGGTCCGTTATCATCTCGTGTAGAAAAGAAAGTAATCAGGGTCTTTAAATAGCTTGGATTTAAAATAGAAATTTCTTCCAATTTAAAAATAGTCAACTTTTTAGATATTAGTTTAAATGTGTCCAACAATACATTTAAACCGTACCAAAAAATAATGAAGCCCAAGCCTACATAAATGTTTACTCCAACCACACCCAATAAATATTTAAACGAATCCCAACCATCGTAAATGCAAGGATTAACAAATTATCATCTAATAGAAAAATATTCGATGAAAATCAGACACATTACAACATCGCCCTCAAAAAAGTGGTTTCAAACTGAAGTTGCATCACATAGAACCATCGAATGTTACCGGAGAAATAAACCCATAAATAGAAAGAGAAGAGTGTTATGGTTCAACCCCATTTTCTGTCAATTATCTAATGTTATTATCGGACAATATTTTCTGAAACTGGTCGACAAACACTTTCAGTAGAACAACCCACTAAGTAAGATTTTTAATATGAAGACATTAAAAATCAGTTTTTCCTGCACTGGCAATGATGTTAATACATCATCACTTCACACAATAATAGTATACTGAATAAATTTTATAGCAATAAAAAAACAGTTAATACAACCTCCTGTAACTGCAGAGTCAAAAACAAATGCCCAATTGGAAGTATATGTAGATTCGAAGAGGTAATATACCAAGCAACCATTTATCCTAACGGACACAGAAACAAGAAAAAAAGTATATATAGGAATTTCCGCCGGACCATGGCAACAACGCCTATATAATCATAATACATCCTTTTCTAAACCCCACCTAAAATATCAAACCGCTCTCTCTAAACATTTCTGGGAATTAAAAGACAGAAATATCTCCTCTCAAACTGAATAGAAGATTGTAGGAAAATCTCAGACTCCAAAAAGTTTCAGAAGCAGCTGCAATTTATGCTTAGACAAAAATATTAAAATTATCAAATACAGAGAAACTAGCCAATTATTAAACAAAAAAAAAAAATGAAATAATTTTCAGATGCAGTCATAAAAATAAATTTAAACTATCTAACACATAAAATCTTAGAATTAGCTCGTTTCGACACACTTGCCGATTCATTCGTATGTTGATCGTTCATTGGAGGATTTTATGGACTGAGGAAGTGCAGATGGAGATCTACCATGCAATGGGTTGACATGCCAGTATTTGCATGCAAAGACTCTATATCATTGATGCAAGAAGTTAAAAGTGCCCTGTCTTGCAGTGATTGTAAAATATATTATTTCAATATGAATATTTCACGTGTATAATGGTGCACCTAACTATAATGTTATATATAAGTTATTCGTGTATATGGGTACATGCAATTATGTGCATGTTCCCAAGTATAGTTATGTTTATATGTGTTATATGTATTATTGTATGTATTATTGTGTGTATATAAAGTGCACCTAATTATAAGTATATTTCATGTATAAGAGAGCACCTAACAGTGTATATGTTTTTCGTGTATATGGGAGCACCTGATGATATGGAGGTTGTGTTAATCTTGGATGCAGTCGATTGTACCCTCCTGAACTGATTATACCTTCCCGGATTGATCATTTTACTCATATGTGAGCATGGATAGATGTAAGTATGTAGGTAAATATAAGTTTAAAAACAGGCATATTTGTGTGTACATATGTGTATATATTGGCATGTGTATATGTGAATATAAATAAGTATGCGTGAATGTGTTAATATGTGGGATTATACATATATACGTATCATTGAGATTGGGAGTGGGCGTATAATAACTTTATGGTCAACATCCAAGAAAGATTACCTCTTCGCAATTGGTCTAAAGATCCCCAACTGAGATAACGCCAATATCTCTGTCTTTAAATCTTTTTACTTGTTTTCCTCCTCATTTCAAAGAAATGCTTATTCCGGTAAAATGTTTTGTACCGAATGGAACGAATATTGTGTGATCTGATGAAATGAGCTAATTTAGCTCATTGAAATGACTTATAATTTATAACCAATCGAAATGACGTGTTGTGTTTTCCTTTATATATATATATATATATATATATATATATATATATATATATTAGAACGTAATATGTATGTGTATATTGTGTTTTCCTTTATATATATATATATATATATATATATATATATATATATATATATATATTAGAACGTAATTAAAAGTTAAAATATTATAAAAATAGGACATTACTTTCTGTAGAAACTAACAAATTCGTAACTTTCATTGAACATGTTTTACTTCCTAATGCTAATTTAAATGTTTTGTTAGTTAACTAATAACTACTTCTTCTTCAAATTTTCATCCCTCTCTTACTACTACTATTTCTAATTCTTTTTTCTTCATCTGCTACTACTACGTCTTCATCTGCTACTACTACGTCTTCATCTGCTACTACTGCGTCTTCATCTGCTACTACTGCGTCTTCATCTGCTACTGCTACTAATTTTTCATTTTTTTCTTTTTTACTTTTTCTAACTCTTCCTTTGCAACTTTTACTTCTACTGTTGATAGCACTTCTACTTCTTTATCTATTCCCTCTTTTAATAGTACTACTACTACGTCTCCATCTTCTACTTCTTCTTTCTGTATTAACTTACGTCATCGTCGTGTTGATAATGAGAAGTCATCAAAACCCCTAGAACTAGCCTGTTTGGCAAAGATGTCCATATCTTGCGAGAACTAATCTCCAGATTGAACAAATGTAATTACATAACTTATCTCTGTTCTTAATTATCTTGATGGGTTCTGCAAGATGAAACTCTAAAAGGCAAATAAATGACGGGGGAAATGTGTTAATTTGGTAGGAAGCCTTGTATAGTAGGATTTAGTTGCGTTCTAATATTCATGTTTCACTGGAAATTGGTCAGCAAAAATATTCAGTGAACGCTTTTCAAAAAATAATTTTTTTGTTTGAATTGTGCCCTCAAATCTTCTTTAGGTGTTTTGTCGATCCGAGTAATTCTTATAGAATTTTGGACTGAACCCTTTATTTCGTCGAATAGACAACTATTTGGTTTGTGACTTTGATGGTGTAGTAATTGTGAGTTCGGTCTCTGTGCCGAGTATTACAAACTAAGTTTAAACACGACTAACAACAACTGAGCAATATTTAATAAAAATACCAAACAAAACAATATGAGATAATTCTAGACATGAGCAACCGAATGAGAACAATCTAACCTCGCAGATAAATACATTTTTCAGTTCGAAATTCTCAGAAAGTTATCCTGAAATATGCCGGAGAGTACGACGTCGAAAGTTTCTGATAATAACAAAGCTGAAGACAAACGTGTAACTGTAAATAATGTAAATAATATATCAATGTTATTAATGAAACCCTTTCGTTAATCCTATGAATGCTACCATAATTTCCAGAGATTAAGTGTCGATGTAAAAAGATCTTGAAGAACAATAGATAAATGGATCAATAATAAAACCAAAAGCATCAACCGATAATGTTGGCAAATTAAGTGCTTGTTGCATTTTTTTACAAATAATGTCTGAAAGCCAATTTTCCGTTTTGGCTATGAACTTATTTCTGAGTTGTTTTTGTTTTTGTTATAGAATCCCATTCTCACATATAAGTAAATCAGGGATATTTGAAGTGAAGAGCATTTTTATCAATGTGTTTTTATCTGGCAAAGATAACCGAGTCTTATCTGGTCCCAAAATGACAAAAATAAGGTAAAAGAAATTATTTTTTATTATTAAAGTAAAAACATACTCCATTTACTCCGAACTCACTATTCGGTCGTAATAATTCAAGCGAAATAAACTTTCTAACCATTACACCACATCGAGGGCCCCCATCTGCAAAATATATTTTTATTTAAATTTAGATTTCATTTTTTACTAATTGTTTTGCATAAATGAATTTTTCCCGTGACAATAATTTCCTTACTCTTTTTTCTCTTCTTCTTTTCTTTTTTTATTGTGCAATGTCCAATTAGATCGTGAGTGATCATTGCTCTCTACGACTCCATATTATTAGTAGCTTTTAGTAATGTTTGTCTTTTCTTTGTCCCTTACAATCCTTGTTGTGCTATTTACTTACACGTTTTCCGCTAGAAAGGTTACTCTCTGATTTTCTCTATTCCTTCAGTAGATGACACAGTGCCAATAAAAAGACACGGGAAGAAAACTACAATACCTCCTACAGAATGTAGCGAAGAAAAGCGAGAAGAAAAGATTAAACATAAACTACAAGAAAACTTGCAGTGGATATCGACTCGGAACGACAAATCGGCGAGCCGAGTTCGAATTTCAGTTGAATTCTTAGTATTCACTTACGCGTAAATACTCTTGGGAAAGGTATTAATCCGTCACTTCCCTCCAACTATGGGTTAAATAACAGGACAGATTGGGTTTCTATATCCTTGGTCGGCAACCAGTCTACCTCAGAAAGCAATAGCAACCTACTGCAGGATAATCTTCTGCCCAGTCAGTTATATCTCTTTCAAGACATGATCGCCCAAGCGTGTATCACGTATGGCACTTAACTGACTAACAAGAAAACTGAATGTCTTGTCATCATCAAAAAGCGGAGCCCAAGAATGTCAAATTCAGGTCGGGAATACTAAAATTAAGAGCAGATACAGAAATTAAAAGACCTGGGTCGTGTTCAAACACAAGACAGAAAGTGTGACAGTGAGATCCCAAAGTTTATTGCTATGGACAAAGACTTATTCCAAAAGCTGAGTAGAGTATTGACAGACAAGAAAATTTCCTTGGAAACAAAGAAAAAGTACTAGGCTGTTACATGATATCTGTCCACTTATATGGCAGCAAATGCTGGATAATATAGTCAAAGATTAAGGAAAGACTCGAACAACAGAAAAGTGATGCTACAGAAGGATGCTGAGGATACCATTGACCGAACATGTGAGCAACGGCGAAATTTCAGAGAAAATAGGAACAAAAAGGAAACTTAAACTTAACAACAGAAAGAGACATTTGAAGTTTCTGGGACAGGAAATGAGGAAAAAGGACTTGGAGAATTTGATACTCACAGTACGATAGAGGAAAAAGAGACAGGAAAAAAACAGCGCGTGACATAATTGATGGACTTGAGCAAATGGACAGCAGATCAGGTTTGGGGAGAAATAGCAAGACAAAATATATCTAAAGTTATTTGGAACTTTGTCTGTGTTTGTGTGTGTGTGTGTGTGTGTGTGTGTCCGTTACCTAAAGACTCTGAAACGGCTGAACCGATTTTCTTGAAAATTTGCACAGTTGTACTATAAGTGTTTGCGAGTGTTCTTAGCTAGGTTTTGTGTCGAGGTACCCACCGATAAATATCAAAAATCGATAATCGAAAAGATCTGGTTATAGAAGGAGTGGTCCGATTTTAATCAAATTTGATACACTCATAGACAAAGACATAAGAAACGATATTCAGAAGTTTCAAGGTTGCAGTTCTTACAATAGTGCAGAAAATCGATAATATATATATATATATATATATATATATATATATATAAAAGGCAAGATGTTTGTGTGTGTGTCTGTTTATCTGCCTGTATGTCTGTATTTTTTCAGCTCTTTTATTTTAATTTTTGCTTCGGGTTTGGCTCTAAGTAGGTATAATTGTAGTTCTTAGTCTCAGCCATGATACCATTTACTCAAAAGACTTATTTAGACTTCAAAATTCAGTTTACTATGAAAAAAACTTATTTGATATCGATACCAGGAAATCAAAATTTCACTTACATCCATTCAATTTTCTTTCAGTCTACGGTTTAACTGGAAACAACTATTACTTTTTAGACTTTCGTGCTAACGTTTAAAGAGTTTGAGCTCCAGAATTTATGGATTAGTTTTAAAGCTTTCATTACACCCGAGCAACGCCGAGCTATACTGCTAGTTATGACATGAAAAGGAACAGGAAAATTTGTAGGACATGATCGCCTACGTCCTGAAGGGATACAGCGCATAAAAGAAAAATCAGTGAATATCAAATTCTCCAAAATATGTATGTTTCTTGATAGTTTGCTTAGACTTTGGAAGGCATCTTTCGCTATCCCAACTCGGCTGCGGATTTTAGTGCCACTTTTTTGTCCACTTGTAAATTCAGTTAGTTAAGAGTCATACGTGATACGCGCTTGGGCGATCATGTCTCGAAATAGATATGACTGACTATGCAGAAAATTTTCACGCAATAGAATGACATTATTTTCTTTGGTAGACTGGCTGACAACCGAGGCCATAGAACCCAATCTGTCCGGCTATTTAACCTCATAGCTGGATGGAGAAGAGACGGATTAATAGCTTTCCAAGGGTATTTGCGCGTAAATGAATGCAAAGAATTCAACTGCAATTCGAACTCGGCTCTCCGATTTTGTTGTCTCGAGCCGATATGAACTGCAAAATATTTCCTAAATTCTTAAACGTTTGTACTTGCATGATTTTCGTATATTTAGTTCATAGTACATTTTGTGGACAACCATAATTTCTGTCTTCTGACATTTGATGTTTAGTACTATTGTCTCATTTTTCTTAACTACGTTCCGTTAGAGACGCCGTAGTTTCCTTTCTTTGTCTGCTATCAACACTGTCATCAGCGGCAAACAAAATGAAATTGAAATATATCTTGTCTTCATTTTTCCCCTCACTCTTCACTGACTAATGCGCAGTGATTGTATCATCTCTGCGAATCTCTCGTTATAACTTTGACCTTTACGGATCTCAGGTTTCTCTTATTAGAGTTTTACATCACCTAGACTAGTTGCATACATTGCGATGGAGTCCATTCTACGCCTTTCTGCTTGATAGTCGTTGATCCTAAACGATTCATCCACCCTTTTGAAAGGTTTTTGCACTTGCCAGGTGTCTAACCACCATCGTTACGGGAAAAGATTGGTTGAGAAACCGGTTTAAATCTCCGACAATAAAATATCCGTAGAATTTCTCCTATCGCATCGTTAAATATTTAAGTCAAACAAATTTAATAAAATATTGCAATAATAACCATAATTATGAATGCTGGTCGTTATTTTGAGAAGTAAGAGGTTACAAATGAAAACAGTTGAAATTGATAACTTTTCCATTTCAGTGAAGCAGACGTTAAACAGTTGTCATTCTTTCATTGTCAATTCGCGTCTCTGATGCCCTTCCATTTTTGCATGCCATCAAAATGGTATGTTCCATTATTTATGAGGTATTGAGAGGAGACCTTAAACACAGCAATCTTTATTACCTTCCGTATTTCCTTCAGTCTGTGTTTCATATTTTCACTGAAACCAATACAGACCCTGATGTCTATTCCGTTTTTCAACGTGATCAAAAGAAAAAGTTTAATTTTTATTAAATATTTGCAAGGCGTAATGGTCATGCTAAAGGATGGATAAGCAGAATTATAACACACACACACACACACACACACACACACACACACATATGACCGCATGATTAGGTTTAAATATGAAAGATACTGTAACAATCCAGTATTTATATTTATATCTAAATTACATATACTTGCAACCCCTTTGAATTGAGGAATTTTCGCCCATAAATGTCAGTTAGTCAGTTAAGTGCCATACGTGAAACACGCTTGGGCGATCATGTCTCGAAAGAGACATGACTGACTGGACAGAAGATTATCCTGCAGTAGGTTGCCGTTGCTTTCTGCGGTAGACTGGTTGCCAGCCAAGGCTATAGAACCCAATCTGTCCTGTTATTTAACCCATAACTGGAAGGAAGAGACGGATTAATACCTTTCCCACGGGTATTTGCACGTAAGTGAATGCAATGAATTCAACTGGAATTCGAACTCGGCTCTCCGATATCTCGTTCCGAGCCAATATCCACTGCACCACAATGCACATAAATGTAGTCTGCCTAAAAATCTTTAATCATATATATATATATGTAAAATGGAAAAGTTCCATTGAAACTAATTTTGATTTTGCGTTTCGCTATTCAAGGCTTCATCAGATCACAAAAACGAAAGAAAAAAATGTGTGTATGCTTAAACAATGAATCATGGTACTATTTCCCTAAACTGGTGCTTCTCGTGATTAAAGAAGAAAATAAGTGTCTTTTAAAGAAACACTTAATGTTTATTCTGTATCTTTTCTTTATAATTCTTAGTTCGTATCGAAAGTTGCCAATATATTTTTCCACGTATTTTATAGAATTAATGATAAATCCTTATCTCATTTTCAGAATGTCTCGGAAACAAGATATTTTTTATATTTGTGTATCTGATGAAGCCTAGAAAGGCGAAACGCGTAATCGAATCTAGTATCAATGAAACGCTTTCCAGTTGTCAAATATCATAAAAACTTTGTCGTGATTCTATATCCTATTTTAAACACACACATGCGCACATACAAACACACAGATGCATATGATAGAAAAATAGTTTTGAAAGTATGCTATATTTATGGGTAAAAACGCTGACTATAAGAAATAGAGTGTATGTAAATATAAAATATAAAAGTGGAAACTGAGGTCATCACCAAGTGGCGACAGTTTGTTTCAGGCTTGAAAGCAATCTTCAGGCCTTGTTTTCGATTGCTGTGGGCATCAGTGACAACTTATATATATATATATATATATATATATATATATATCCATAAAGTTTGTATTTGCGATAGAAATAATTTGTAAAAAGGATTCGAAAAGGAAGTAAATCTATATTTTTTTAAGGTTTTATGGAAATTTTCTATAAGTTTTCACATGTTCTCCATCATTAGCAATACAAATTTTGTAGTTCATATTTTTTACTAATCTAAAAATTGTTGCAAATTGTGTGGTAAAGAATAATTCAATAACTATACGTAAAACTAACTTCATTAAATTTATAACATTTTCTACAGATTATTTCTATCACAAATACAAATAATGTTATAAAATTTTTAAAGTGGACACGGACTTTATAGACACCATATATATATATATATATATATATATATATATATATATATATATATATATATATATTAAAAAAGGATTAATTCAAAGATGTTGAATGGCCATTTCGATATGAAGATCCCCACGGGGGACGACACATTACCTCAGCAACAGAAAAATCCTTTCAGAAACTGGAGAAAAATTAGTCTACTTTTCCTTTTTAAATAGATTGCAAAGAAATTAAAAAATAAATAATAAAATAAAATAAAATAAAAATAAAAATAAAGGGAAAGAAAAAGAAAGAGAAAACGAAAAAGAAAAAGAAAAAGATAGAATAAAATCAAATAAATAAGAAAAGAAAAAATTGACATCGTCTGGGTTCGCAAAAAAAAAGGGAGAATGTAACTAAAAATTAACAGACAGCCGTGTTAAATCGACGTAAGTTTAAGCAACACGGAAAAAAGGTGGTAAGAGAGATAAAAGAAGGAATCTATTTAAAAAGGAAAAGTAGACTAATTTTTCTCCAGTTTCTAAAATGGCCATTCAACATCTTTGAATTAATCCTTTTTTAATATATATTTGCTCTGTAATATTTTATTACATGGAGCTCTCTTCCTGTCTCATTTTTTAATATTAAAATAAATTTTTAATATTAATTAGGATCGGGTTTTTTGGAATTTACCTTCCTGCTTTTTTCCCTTGGATTGAAGTATCTGAATTAAAATATATATATATATATATATATATATATATATTGGTAAACGGTATATAATTTAAGGTATACTAAAATCTATTACAAGATAGTAAGTGTTTTTTGTGTGACGCCTTACCTCTTTCATGAATATGTGCAATCCCATCAACGCAAAATTAGATGAAACCCTAAAGGGCAAAATGCGTCACACGAAAAAAAAATTCATTTTGTCATAGATTTTCTTACTTTTTTAATGAAATTTAACAGCAGATAAAGGATTATCTCTGCTAATATCTTCCTTTTAGCAAACGAACGAAAACCTAGGATATAGCCTAGTAGTTACGTAGATTTCCTTTCTTCACATTCTACATATCAATCAGCAGACCAGGGAAAATGTGTAAATGCAATGCCCTTTAAGAATTCAAAGAGAAAATTCTCTCGTGATAAACTATAACGGATGAGAACCCCGGCTCTACTCCCATCGGTAAAAGTAAGGATTTCGTTAAAAATTCTTTCAATGTACACCTATAAACAGACATATAGTTTGTAACCCACATCATTGACAAGTCTAATTGCAGGCATATCATGATCTCAAATGACAAACCATGCTTCCACCTTATCGAGCGCTGTCTCTTCTATTCTTCAACATACATTCAACTACGGATCATTCGTCTAACTTATCCCTCCTCAGTTGGGCCCGATGTTATGTCTTGATAGGGTTAATTCGGGTTTCTAAAAAGCCCATGATATTGTGTTTGACGGCGAAATCTAGTATGAACCACACTATGTACGTTGTGTACCACAGACAAGACATAATTCTTGTCTGTGGCCGTGGGAACTTTTATCTCTTTACGACTGAAGGCAATTTCTGTATCAGGCTGGAATAAGAACTCCTTCAATAAGATGAAAAACACAGTCGATAACTCTAAAAATAGTTTTATTTAATAGCAAACATAGTTGAATGGAATTTTCCATAATCTATTGCAAAATACATTTGTAAACCACAGGATGGTCATTTGGAAAATCAGGAATGCTAAAATAATGACCAACTAGTCGACTCTTCTTCAACTTTTCAAAGTAATAACCAGTCAGCCAACACCACTTCCTCATTTTTTGAAAGTAGTAATCTGTCAGCCATCTTTTCCTCTAATTCGCTCCAAGCCGACTTTGCTTGGGCACTTTTTCACAACTGTATATAATCAGTGCTAATTCTTCTCCAAAATTTGACATTGATATTCTCATTCTTCTTTTACCCGCTTCCTGACACCCACTACACACTGTCCATCTTTCTCATCATTTTCCTCTTATGTAACCCCCTGCACACCAGTAAATTTGCCTTGTTTGGGGCGAAATGATTATATATATATATATATATATATATAGTCATCCGCAGACAGATCTGTTTTGCTGTATCACAGCTCATCAGTACACTTAGAATCCGATTGCTTTTTAACCCAGGACTGAAACCCGACTGAATTGGCGTCAGTCGGCGATTCTACCTTTGAGCTATGGGCGCTTGGGAGAAGGAGGCAGACTGTTTAGTGTGTATATTATCATTATGCACGCCCAGTAGCCGAGAGTGTTCTAATTCATTGCTGAATGAACGATGCGTAGATGCTAGAGTAGCTACTTTTTCAAAGTCTACCATTCTTCCAGAGTGCTCAATAATGTGGTACTTCATTTGTTCGTTTTGAATATTCCTAGACGCCTTTCCATAAAGATAACTGTGTTCTTTGTTGATCAACATATATAAATCCCGTTCTTAAGGATTAACACAAAACGGATGTTTTGTTCTTTGTCTAGAATAATTTGTAAAAATAAACACATTTTTGGGTGGACAGCGTAATGTAGAAAAACCCTACCAAATTTTAATTTCTCGGGACCTAAGAAATTCGAACGACACATTAACCTTGTCTTATTGGCAGGAAGTGGATAGAACTGGGATTCTTGGTTTTGCTTAGTTTTATTGAATATTGTCTAGTTAGTTCTAGATTCGATTCTCCTCATAGTAGTTCTTGAATTTATTTAATTACTTTAAACCACAAATTTGTAACGCTTTTCGTTTTTAACCTTATCCTGAACTTACGCCCCCGAGAGTTTTAATAACTATTATCCAATTTGTAGTCGATCCAAATCATCACTCAGTAATTTCATACAATTAAACGTTTACACACGGTTGGTGCCATCTTATATGTTAACAGCTGTAAACTTTGTCATAAAAACCATAAAGAAAAGAACGATAACCCGAAAAAGAAATCGAATATCGTCTTAGTTGAAACGCAAATAGATTATAGTTATTATATAATGATCTTTCCAGTTCTGTTTTCTCATTTTTATTTCTCTTTATCTCAACGTTTCGACCGTTGTATAATCCTTCCTGTCTCTAAAAAAAAGAATTGAAAAAAGAAAATAATAAAACGATTTTTGAAAGAAAATACACTTTTATACTAATGCCAATCTGACAATTATTTTTCAGTAAAGAATGTTCATTGATAATTATATTCTTATATTCTCAGTATATTTTAAAAGTGTTCACAGGCATTTTGATCTACATTTTTAAATGGCTGTTACTTCCGACGTAGAAATTTTTGCCGTCAAATATTTATCATCTAAATTTGAAATGACAGTCGAAACCAATACTGCTAATTACTGTGCGATTACATCATCCTCATCAATTTCTACTTAACTCAACACAAAAAAAGAAAAACAATTTTTCGAACGGTTAATGATTTTGTTCCGTAGGATTTTTCCCCGGAGAATATCCGCGAAAATGCAAACTATTTAAAACGAAACGATAAAAAATATACTTCTTAAATTATCGTTTGAAACTTTACAGCAAATGCCCATTTTTCGGAAGATTTCTTTAAAAGTAAAAAAATAAAAATAGAAAAACAAATAAAAATAAGATATAGAAAAATCTAATTTGATTCATTTGTTAAGAGCAAAAAATGTGGAGAAAAAAAAATGAAAAAAATCGGAACGGAATTAAATGCAATAAAATCAGAAGTTTGTTTGATTTATTTTCTTCCTTCTTCGAAACGAAGCATTTTATAAAAGAAACTTGGTTTTATTTTAACTTTTTCTTTACTTTAAGGACGACATCTTAAAAAATGTTTCCCAGCCAAGTTAATTTACTCTATACAGTGTACTACCAAATTTTAAACATCCGCCTTTTTCTTTCTTTTTGATAAACTGCTAGGAGTTTGTAAATAAATCGCGCATGCGTACAGAATCTTCCTGCGTCAAATAATCGCTTTGAAGAAAGAACTGTAATTACTCGGTTACGTCTGAAATGCACCTTTAAAATACTTGTTGGAACACTGATAAATATGTTTAGTAGGATGAATCACGAATAATGTCCTTTTCAGGTTTCATCAAGTGTATATCTTTTCCTACAGGGATTCAAAACCCTTTATTTAATCTACCAGGGTATACTGTTCTCGTTCCATTTCTCATGTCTAGGGATGTCTTGTCGAGATCATGCTTTTAGTAATGATCACTTATTGCTCGTCCTGTTTCCAATGAGTCCAATTACAAAGTCACTTGCACAGGAATTGAAATCAAAATTAATGGTCTTGAGCGTGATGGTAAACTGCATTGAGAGGTTGTGAGGAGCATGGAACCACCTTTTAACTGCTGTTGTTCCCAGGTCCACCCTGACCCGGAGTGGTAGCACCTGCTATGGTCCCAGCTATGGGGAAATAGTTACCCCCCAAACTGGGGTCAATATACTATGAAAGTATAAAAATACACTTTTTATAGAAATATATACATAAAAATAAACTCTTACTGAAAAATATACATTTTTGAAGGAAAAATATTACCAATAATATACTTTTGAAGAGAAAATTATTACCATAGCACATTTTTGAAGGAAAAATTATTTTCAACAAAACATTTTTGAATACAAAACTAGAAGACATTTTCAGTTTTCTAAAATAAAAAAGAATAAAACAAAACAATTTAATTAAAATCTGACTAAATCAACCTTTTCACTATAACCGAACATTAAAAAAAATTAAAACACCACTTTTTTAGACTTAAATAACCCACAGAAACAAAACTCAAACTCAAACGCAAAATTAATGTCACCAAATTCACGAATCAGTGCTTCAATACACTAAGCTATTTTCTCGTCGTACAATTCTCTGTGGAGAACTTGGAGTCTTAAACCAAAATGAACATAGTGTAAATAATGTTAACTATTCTTTCCAGTAATTCATATACATATATCGTGTTTTTGTGTATTACTCCAATGTGACAGCACAACATAATCTGTTGAAGACATAGTAGAAGAACTGATTGAACTATTTTCTGGACATACATTGCTCTATGTAACGTACCCTCCACAGACACCAAAAGTAAGAGAGAACTGTAAGAAATAGGAGTATATAACATGACGTTGGTGCATGCGTATCGTGAACAAAATATACTGCAAACGTCACTCTTTAGGTTTATGTCACAGTTATCACTTGCATGAAGCCAGAACGTGTTTCTATTACTAAAAATTAGACAGGACCATTCAGTTCTAAATATCGTCTGTGGAAGTGCTTTGATGTAGATGAATGTTTTGCTAGTCCTGTTGCAAGTAAACAGTTAAAAATGATTCGTGTTGATATATGCGGATCCACATTTGTTCTGATTTGCGGTCTAGATTTTTTTTCATAATCGTATCGCCTCAAGCAAAGCATTATACTGCCACTGTTGTGCAGGGGTTACATAGGAGGAAAGTTATGAGAAGGAGTGACAAAATACGTTCGGTGTCAAGAAGCGGGTAAAAGAAAGATGAGAATACTGAAAAAATGAGATGAAAACATGAGAGAGAAAAGATGCAAGTTAGTGAGATAAAAGATGACTATTGATTTTACATTTAAACTCTTGGAGGTTGTAACTCTCGGGGAAGCAAGTTAATGGCAGTAAATTCCACAGCGGGAAGTGCGAGAAAAGAAGCTGAGGAGTAGAATTTGCTTTTATATCTTATTGGTTTCACAATAAAAGGGTGGGACCTAGTTACTAATCTTGTGGCTCCAGTAAATTCGTATATAGGGGGCACCAGTGAGATAAGTTCACCCGAGCAGAAGCCGTGTAGAAGAGACACAGGGAAGCCACACTGCGCCGGTGAGAATGTGACTGTATCCGAGTTGCCAAGTCAGGATCGATCAGATTGCAGATTCTCCGTTGAATTTTGTCAAGGACCTCGAGGTGGATAGCAGAAGTATTCAATGCACAGGTGGATAATAGATTTGTATATGTGCAGGATTGTTTCAGACGGGAAAAACTTCCTGTTCCTGTACAGAGAACTGACCTTCTTAGCAGCGGATTTAGCTATGGATTCTATATAGACATTCCACTTGTTATAAGAGTTAACCCGAGGTTTTACTTTCAGAAAGACTAGACTGATCCATGCTAATGGGCGGGTAGGAGCGATTGCTTGTGATGGTTAATAGATAGCAGCTTCGCTTTGGAAGCATTAAAATTCACTAGCCATTTCTTACCCCAGTCCAGCACAGATTGGAGGTCCTTTTCCAGCTCAGCAGCGAGGAGTGTCGTCAGCGTATATGCCTACTTGGGATCTTATTACATCGGGGAGATTGTTAATGCAGATAAAGAAAAGTGTAGGACTTGATTAGAGTCTTGAGGGACACCCGCGTTCGTGCGATAGTATTGGCAGGCATGTCCGTTCAATACTACATTAATTGTGCGAATTGAAAGAAATGCCTGAATTGCATCGCACAATTGTCCAGTTATACCATAGCCCCGCAGCTTGCATAGAAGGCCAGTATGCCAGACTCTGCCGAAAGCTTTGGAGAAGTCTAGGGCAACAGTTCGGTCCTCGTATTTCTTGTCGGGACCCTGGTGTATATACTCAGTGGTGGGCGTGAGCATTTCAGCAGTTGACCTGGTGAAGCGGAAACCATAATAGTTGTCAGAGAAGAGTCTGTGAGGTGTCGTACTACCTTGGCGTTGATGATGGCTTTCGAACATTTTGCCAAAGATCGGTAGGAGGCTTATTGAGTGATAATTAGAGTGATCAGAGGGTTTACTAGTATTTTATATACTGGAACTACGGAGGAGGACTTCTGGCAGACAGAAAAGCAAGAAGCAGATAGGCAGTCGTTATAGAGTTTGGAAAGAATAGAGGAGAGTTCGGGGGAGCCTCTTCAGGACAATGCGTTGTTCTTTGTCATTACAGTGAATCGGTGTTCGCACACTTTTGCGTTATGTAGCAGTTCAGAAACTTAGGACATGGCACGTTTAAACACGGATTCTCGTAAGATCACCGAAGTTAAGCAATGTCAATCCTAGTCACTAACTGCTTGGGTAAACCAAGTTCCACAAGCTTAAATGTCCAATTACTGTAATAGATAACGGCAAGAAAGTGCAAATGAGAGAGCTGTGTTCCAATTCTAATCGAGTTTGTTATATTCACTTAGGCGTCAAACACTTTGGGAATGATATAGATCTACACTTTCTTTCTTCTTCAAGTATGGGTTAGTTAGCAAGTCTTATCTCAGTAAATTATTATTATCAACCCCAAAATTTTAAAATCAAGAAATATTTTCTGGCCTTAAATTACGTGCAAATGATTGAAAAGCTTTTAAACAACGAATCAATTAATTGTAGTTGTAGTAGTTGCTTTCAACGTTTAAATCGGTGCATCATGTCCAGTACGAGCGGCAATCTCCAAATTGGAGATCCAGGATCTGGAATATTCACAAACCAATCCCTCTTAAACGACTTTAAGTAGATAAAAGCAACATCTCCGAGACACACCTGTTGCCTCCATTGAACTCTTCCAATACACACATTTTTATCTCAACATTAACTACTCTCTACTGCTCAGACATACAGTTCACTAATATTAATATTACTGAGTCACCAAATCTCAGAAAACTTTGAAAGTTTTATCAAAATAAAAGCTGTTCTCTCGCAAGCACATATTCAAGTTAAAATCAGCATCTTTGTTTAGAAGGATGACATTTTATTTTCTTCCAGATTAAAATACTGTTTAGTGTTCAAAGAGTCCTCGACTTATGACAGAGTTCCGTTTCTCCGTGCCGTCGTAACCGTGTAACATACTCGTAACATACCCGTAATTTTACTTCCATGGTGATATCTTCCGTTTACCTCGAAGTACCGACATTCAGAAGAATTTAGCGATATACTGAAGAGCAATGCATTTCACCACACACAAAACACAAGCGAAAGAGAGTGAGTGTACAACAACCCAACATGGCGTACAACCGCGAATCAAGATTAAGGGAGATTGCTTCATAACCAGGAATCGTCTTAGGCTGGGACTGTTGTAAACCAACGACTTACTGCACTTGAATAAAAAAAAAATATTGCTAGTCCTGAGTATGACGATAAACTTCATCCATCAGCAAGGCCTCTGATTGGAACATTGGAGGTTTTGAGGAGCGTGAACCAACTTTAATTACTGTTGTTCCCAGGTCTACCTTGGCCTGTAGTGGTAGCACTTGTTAGGGTCCCAGCTATATGAGCAAATAGTGAACCCCCAAACCAAGATACATTTTCATGATAAAAATACCAGCAACACATTTTTATATAAACAATAATCAGTAATATTAACTTATAGCAAAATGACCAACAACACATTTTATTTCTAGTTGAAGGGATACATTTATGCGAAAAATATATTTAATTGTAGCCATAAAATTGTGTTAAAAATATTTAGATTTTGCCTTTAAATAACCTTGAAAGATTGATATGCCGCTTAACAAAATCAACGAAGTCAACCAATTAAATGTAGCTACCTACACCAAAAAATAGTTAATCTTGAAAGACATACTTGACATAGTTCTTTGCTATTTTGACAAAATATGAAAATAACAACTACAAAAAATTGAAAATGCTTTCAGTATAGAGGAAATCTAGCCGAGTATGATAGTCATTGTTTACATTACACCGTATGATTTGACGGCATCCAATAGTTCGTTGTGTTTATCTGTTTTAACGAATCGTTGTAAAACGCATTATTTTATGCTCTAGAGATTTGGAATGCACAATACTGGAATCAATAAAATTTCTTTCTATACCTATGCGCATACTTAATTCAACCGAAAACTTGTTTTTTTCCTAAAATATTTGGCATGAAAAGTGATAATTTTGAATGCCAAGAAATAAGATCTTTTTCTTTAGTTTCCAAAGTATTGTAAACATTCACTATTGCGTCAATTGTTAGCTACCAGATTAGATTCATCAAAAACGAAGTATTTTATTTACACAATCAATAAATAGTAATTTCAGAAACATGAACAGAATAGTTTACTTCTTATTGGAACAATTTGATATTTCTGAAAATACAGAGAAAACCTGTTTTTGAGATTCTGTTGAAAGAAAATTCCACAACAAATCTATTTCTGACGCAAAGTGTCAGTGTTTATATTATAATATAATAATATTATATTATTATAATGTTGAATATTCTGTTCATTGACAAAGTTGACATTGATGAACAATGGCAGTAGATTTTCGGGTATTAGATATTAAATATAGATTACAGATTACATTTGAAAATTTGTTCCATTCGCATAAAATACATTATGATGATTTTCTAAGCGTTTCTTAGATGTGGCACAATCTGAGGCCAAAAATATGGTACAGCGAGTGAGGATCAAACTCACTAGTAGTGGTTCTTGTGGGGCAAATTAGGCTAACCTTTACAACACCTCGAGATACCAAATTTACGGTGATTTTCTAAGTGTAGCACAAGGCCAAACAATCTGGAGCACCCAGTAAGGATCGAACTCACTTTTCAGTTGTAATCGATCTAGCGAGACAAGCTTGCCGAGCATTATATTATAGTGAAGTAACCAAACGATTTTCTAAACGTAGCTTAGATGTGGAACACGGCTAAGGATCCAATTGATCTAAGAAGACAAACATTGCATCAAGATAACCATTACATATAACAAGACAAACATTACACCAAGATAACAATTACATCTAACAAGAAAAATACTAAACCAACATAACCATTACATCTAACAAGACAAACATTACACCAAAATAAGCATTACATCTAACAAGTCAAAGGTTATAACAAGATAACCATTACATCTAACAAGACAAATACTACACCAAGATAACCATTACATTTAACAAAACAAATACTACACCGAGATAGCCATTACATCTAACAAGACAAATACTACACCAAGATAACCATTATATTTAACAAAACAAATACTACACCAAGATAACCATTACATTTAACAAAACAAATACTACACCAAGATAACCATTACATTTAACAAGACAAATACTACACCAAGATAACCATTACATTTAACAAAACAAATACTAAACCAAGATAACCATTACATTTAACAAGACAAATACTACACCAAGATAACCATTACATTTAACAAGACAAATACTACACCAAGATAACCATTACATTTAACAAGACAAATACTACACCAAGATAACCATTACATTTAACAAGACAAATACTACACCAAGATAACCATTACATTTAACAAAACAAACACTACACCAAGATAACCATTACATTTAACAAAACAAATACTACACCAAGATAACCATTACATATAACAAGACAAATACTACACCAAGATAACCATTACATTTAACAAAACAAATACTACACCGAGATAATCATTACATTTAACAAGACAAGCATTACACCAAGATAACCATTACACCGTTTCGAAGTGCCTCTAAATCAGTCTTATGCTTGTATTTCTTTAAGAAAAATTCGTATCTAAAATTGTAATAGGTAGCATTGAATTAATGCATTTATCAGATATGCGGCTCAAAAGTCGAAGACACTTAACCATGAAAACAACATAAACAACTTATTAAAACCTATTTGAGATTAATATACAATGAGTAATTCATATATAGATAATATAAAAGGCAATATGTATCTATTTCAAGATGAGGAGAAATTGTAAGATTCAAATCAATTTGTTCAGATTGAAATTCTTAGGATATATTAAGAAGAAATCACGGAAATTTCAGCTCATGTCTGTCCTTATTGTTTTAAATACTGTGTGAATTTGGAATTTTATTAGACTAGTATAAATGAAATATAAAGAAAAGGTAAGTTTTTCTTGCGATAATACGCTCCTCCAACTCCTCATTCTTGTTGTTGTTGTTGTTGTTGTTGTTGTTGTTGTTGTTCTTCTTCTTCTTCTTCTTCTTCTTCTTCTTCTTCTTCTTCTTCCTGTATACGCCATGACCCTTTAGGACAGCTTCTACAAACTTCATTCGTAAGATATTACTTTGAACAGCGGATGTAATTGATAGATAGATCCGGCCGTAGATAAAGTCAACAAAAGTGAGGACCGGGTTGAAAGGCAATGGACTCGGCCAGGTGGGATTGACCGATACATCCGGCCGTAAATAAAGTCAACGAAGTGACAAACCAAACAAGCAAAAACGCGTGGGTGAAGAGGCGTGGCCACGTGGGACGCGTGAGAATTTTAAGACTCTAGAATTTTGGCTGAAGAAAGGAGAAATCTCCGCTGGCTTCCGACTACCAATAGCACAACCAATAACTCTCTCCGACTGCTTGCCTGTTTTACACAAACGTCACCCTCGAAGAATAAAAATATAATTTTATATTTTTATATATACGTGTTCCTCGTTTGTCAAGATTCAGCGGTAGTATATAACACATGTAATTTCAATTGTATTTGCGCGTAAGTGAATGTCCGAACACGGCAGTCCGGTTCTGAGCTGTTATCTCCCACCGGCACAACCCTTGTTGTTAGGACAATTTTTCCTGTATGCATATGAAATAAGACTGGAACCAAAATTTCTGGATATTATGCATTTTATAATTTTATCGAAATTTTAACTCTAGTATATACGAATACATTGTAAAACTTATAGTCACCACGAAGACTTATCACATTACCGACTAGTGTTGGAGACACGATAAAATTTGATGTCATTTGATCCTCGGTGATGACCGCCATATGAAACATTTATATCAATAAAATATTAGTTATTTCTATTGAGATAAAAGTGATTGAGAGTCGTGAAGTCACAAAGTAAATCTTGGGAATGTAGCCACAAACCAAATCAAATCGACAACGTTTGGAATATTTTGCAGCAAACGTCGAAATTATTTATGGTAGCATTTTGTTAATGAAATAACGAAATCTTCTTGCTTGAATTGAAATCTAATTGCCGTGAAAAGTTATTTCTTACGCTTTTACTTTTTATCCAACTGATTTTTTTTTTACCTAAAGATACTAGTTCGTCCACAAATGTATATGGCCATATAAACAAAGTTAAAAATTCAGATACGATTTATCAGGTCTTTACAATAAATCATATATATATATATATATATATATATATATATATATATATTATTTTGATGTGCAATCAGGACGTGGGAAGTCATAACTCTCCACAATTTTTATCTCTTTTGCTTTTAATAAGGTTTGTTTTTTAACCGTTCCTCCCAGTCTCTGTTGTATAATTTGCTTACACAAGTTTGACAGATGGTTTATTCTGTTTTTCTCTGTCAAGTGACAAGTTTAGCATAGTTTGGTAGCGTCACCTATCTCTCTTTCCTGATGATGTTTTAAAGAACTTTTAACAGCCTTTTTCTGATTCTGATTCTTAGTATAAAAGTGTTTTGTTTCCACCTTTCATAAAAAATTTCCTCAGTATTCACATTCCATGATATTCTCTGCATCCTTCTGAGGAGTCATATTTCTGTTGACTTTTCTTCACTTGTGACGAGATTGTGAAGCTTTCTCTGCCATGGAGGAGGAGCGATATTACGTAAAGATTCATCACTCTTTTCTTGAACCATTTTCCAGTTTATTAATACATTATTTGGCCTTTAAAAGACAGCTCTCCCTATTCCAATGTGCCTTCGGATTTCAGTGTCACATTTTCCGTCAATTGTTAAATTCAGTCAATTAACTGCCATACGTGATACACGCTTGGGCGATCATGACTTTTTTCGAGACATGACTGACTGGGATGAAGATTTTCCTGTGGTAGATTACCATTGCTTTCTGTGGCATACCGGTTGCCAGGCAAGGCTTTAGAACCCAATATGGCCTGCTATTTAACCTATAGCTTGAGGAAGAAGAGATGGA
This sequence comes from Ascarosepion bandense, assembly GCA_037127315.1. NCBI lineage: Eukaryota > Metazoa > Mollusca > Cephalopoda > Sepiida > Sepiidae > Ascarosepion > Ascarosepion bandense. The sequence continues at coordinate 22,981 of JBBBDQ010030975.1, read as the reverse complement.
TTAATACCTTTACCTTTACAAAGAGTATTTACAGAAAATAGTAGCATTCAAGAGTATATGGAACATATAGTATTAGAGTACAAAATGTTAATTATTTGGGAAGTGTTTTAACGGATGTGCGTTGTGGTTATCGACTCGGAATGAGAAATCGGAAAGCTGAGTTCGAATTCTAGTTGAATTCCTTGTATTCCCTTACGCGCAGATTTCCACTTACGCGGAAAGGTATTAATCCGTCTCTTCTCCCTCCAGCTTTCGGTTAAATAAATAAATAGCAGAACAGAGTGGGTTCTATTGCTTTAGTTGGAAAAATGTCTACCACAGAAAATAATAGCAAGCTACTAAGGGAAGATCTTCTGCCCAGTCAGTCATGTATTTTTACGAGTCATGATCACCCAAGCGTGTATCACGCATGACACTTAACTGAGCAATTATTCACAATTGTATTTGCACGTAAAATAAAATGACAAAGTGGATCTAAACTTATTTATAAATGGAACTTTGTGTGTGTGTGTGTGTGTGTCTGCGTGTCTGTGTGTGTCCGTTACCTATAGACTCCGAAACGGTTGAACCGATTTTCTTGAAAATCTACGCAGTTGTACTATAAGCGTATGCGAGTGTTCTTAGTGAGTTTTGTGTCGAGGTAGCCCCGATAAATATCGAAAATCGATAATGGAAAAAATCGGGTTATAGAAGGAGTGGTCCGATTTTAATCAAATTTGAAACACTCATAGACAAAGACATAAAAAAAGATATTCAGAAGTTACAAGGTTGCAGTTCTTACAATAGTGCAGAAAATCGATAATATATGTATATAAAAGGCAAGATGTTTGTGTGTCAGTCTACGGTTTCGCTTTAACTGGAAACAACTATCTATTTTTAGTCTTTCGTGCCAATTAGTTTTAAAGCTTTCATTGGTGTGCGTTGTGGTGCATTGGATATCGGCTCGGAACGAGAAATCGGGGAGCCGAGTTCGGATTCCAGTTGAATTCATTGTATTCACTTACGCGCAAATACCCTTGGGAAAGGTATTAATCCGTCTATTCCTTCCAGTTATGGGTTAAATAACAGGACAGATTGGGTTCTATAGCCTTGGTTGGCAACCAGTCTACCGCAGAAAGCAATGGCAACCTACTGCGGGATAATCGTCTGCCCATTCAGTCATGTCTCTTTCGAGACATGATTGCCCAAGCGTGTATCACGTATGGCACTTAACTGACTGACTGACACCCGAGCAACGCCGGACTATACTGCTAGTAAGATATAAACGACCCGTTTCATCAATAACAACTGCTCCATTTAGCTTTTCCAGGCTCCGGGAGAAGCCAAAGTAAGCAGTCTGCTTCGTCTCATTATAGTAATTTTTGATTCAAATACTGTTGTACAGCCTACAAGCACATAGGTAATTTACTGAACACGAACACAGAAGTGTACATTTTACTATTATGTTTTGGGTCTTATTGACTGCGTTAATCATAGGTGGATTCATCGATAAATTGTGCTAACAAACCCCTTGTAATAATTATAAACAAAGTTTAAAAGCTATACGACGTTGAAAGATATAATTAATCGAATATCGATCTAAAACGAATCGGATTTCCGACGGTTGGTCGATATTATTGATTTCCACTATGGAGGTATTTTCTGATACTTTCGATAATGTAAATAAATAAACTAACACCGGAGAGAAAAAAACAAGTTTACATTTTCTGTTTCAAAATTATTCAACTCGTGACAGAGATTTCGATTAAAAGGCCTTCCAAAAACCTACTTATTTTCATTTGGTTTATTCTACTCACTAATAAAATTTTTAGCTTTATGAAATAAGCAAAAAAAAAAAAACAAACTCTAAAATAAGTGAGGCTCTGTAAATTATATGTGGGTTAATGTATGCAACACATTTAAATTGGGGTTTTCTACATCAAAAATCATAAAATTGAAGTTTATTTAACTGGTCACCAAGACTTACAGACGTTAAGTCTACAATACAAAACTTGAGATGTGCGTTGTGGTGCAGTGGATATCGACTCGGAACGAGAAATCGGGGAGGAAGTTCGAATTCCAGTTGAATTCCTTGCATTAACTTACGCACAAATACCCTTGGGAAAGGTATTAATCCGTCTCTTCCCTCCAGTTATGGGTTAAATGACAGAACAGATTGGGTTGTATAGCCTTGGCTGGCAACCAGTCTACCGCAGAAAGCAATGGCAACCTACTGCGGGATAATCTATCTGCCCAGTCAGTCATGTCTCTTTCTAGACATGATCGCCCAAGCGTGTAATACGTATGGCACTCAACTGACTGACAAATCTTGGAACAGATTGCCGAATCTTTACGCAGTCTAGAAATATAAAGCGTTACTTGAGTCTCCAATGATCAAACAAAAAAAAATCAATCAGTTTTCTTTTTTACTGAGAAAAACATTCACTTCTTTAGCTTCTAGAATGTTTTGAAGTATATATATATATATATATATATATATATATATATATATACTTCAAAACATATATATATATATATATATATATATTATAAATTATGTTTTAGAACATGTACATAATTTTTTATATATGTCCTCGACAATCATATGTTTGTTTCAACGTTGGGTGTCCAGCGTTTCTTCAGGAGGGAAAAGCAAAACTGAAATCGTCCTCTGCCTATATTTGGTTCATTGTTGTTGTGGGAGGTTGGTTGGGATTATTGATAATGAAGGGAATGTGTCTTGTCTTGTCCGTTAGAGTTTTGAAGAGCTTGGTGTGTAAGTGCTAAATTGTTGATTAATGGCATTCTCTGTTGGAAAAACATAATTTCTAAAACATAATTTCTAAAACATAATTTATAATAAATATTCACAGCTCTATACATCATATATCGAGCACTGTTTTAAATTAATGTTTTGGACGGAAAAAAATTCTTTCGTCGTTCTGTACCCACTCGGATATATATATATATATATATATATATATATATATATATATATATATATATATATTGTATCGAGGCCGCAAGTATTTTTCTAAAGATTTGCTGTTAAATATAAGAGAAAATTAAAGCCAAAATACGAGGTTTAGAACGGCTCATGATTAAACATAATAGACATTCATTGTCTCTTATATTTAACAGCATATATATATATATATATATATATATATATATATATATATATATAAAAGTGAACTTTGAAGTCAACACTCAGGGGCGACAGACTGTTTCATGCTAAGGGCAGTTATCAGGCCACATGTGTTGAGTTTTTCCTCGGCTATTTAGATATTACTCAAATAAATAAATAATCAAGCCACTCCCGCCAAAAAAATCGTTTGAAGGATTACCCAAAAAACCGTTAGAACGATTACGCACAATGTCCCACTGACACGTATATATAAATAGCCGAGGAAAAACTCAAAACATTTGACAAAATGACTGCGCTTAGCATGAAACAGTCTGTCGCCCCTGAGTGCTGACTTCAATGTTCACTCTTTTATATTTAAATACGCTCTAATCTCTGATATTGAGCACTTTATCCTATAAATATAACACACCTTAAAACTATGTTTATTCATTTATATATATATATATATATATATATATATATATAATTTATATGAAATAAATATATCATAAACAGAATATCTACTTAATTACGAGTATCGATCAAAAATAATGTTCAAACAAATAATTTCAAATTGTCGGTTGTTTAAAGACCATTCCGCTAATCTTCGTTAATTTCCGTAATATATAAAAAATGTGTGTGTGTGTGTGTGTGTGTGTATGTGTGTGTGTGTGCTTATATATATATATATATATATATATATATATATATATATACGGGAATGGTGAAACAAAGTGAAAGAATTTCTAAACGAAACGTCACGTGTGTTGGGTTCGGCTTCTTATATAAAATATACTTCAGATATAAAGCAAACAAACAAAGAAACACTTTCTGGGCTCCAGTCATCGGATTTTGATCAGCCAAATTAATTTATTGCTTTTCTTATCCACAATGAATTTCAATGCATTTTCTTCATAATGAATCTTTTTCTCTCCTGATAAGACTGGTATTTACTAAAATCGAAATTAGGCTCTGACGTATTATCAGTGCGTTTAAAGTGTTATCTTACAATTCCCAACAATAAACTCAAGTACGAGCTAAACAGAGATCTACTCAGAGACGGCTGAATTAAAACCAAACAGACACCAACACTCTCACACACACACACACATATATATATATATATATATATTGTCTTATCTAGACATCGACGAAGGACAATATGTATATAAATATATAAATAGCTTTGTTCATACTACATTGAGCACTGTTTTATTAACACCTGAATGATATTATTATACATCTGTGTACCACATGCATATTTATTAATTCACATATCTAAATATATATATATATATGTGTGTGTGTGTGTGTGTGTGTGTGTGTGTGTGTGTGTGTGTGTGTGGATGTGCGTTGTGGTGCAGTGGATATCGGCCTGGAACGAGAAATCGGGGAGCCGAGTTCGGATTCCAGTTGAAATCCATGCATTCACGTACGCGCAAATACAATTGGGAAAGGTATTAATCCGTCTCATCCCTCCATTTATGGGTTAAATAATAGGACAGAGTGGATTCTATAGCCTTGGCTGGCAAGCAGTCTACCGCAGAAAGTAATGACAACCTACTGCTGGATAATCTTCTGCCCAGTCAGTCCGGTTTCGAAAGAGACATGATAGCCTAAGCGTGTATCGCGTATGGCACTTAACTGGCTGACATATATATATATATATATATATATATATATATATAGAGAGAGAGAGAGAGAGAGAGAGAGCACCTCATGAGCCAGACGAACCTAATTAGGTTTCACTTAAACTTTCAGCTTTCCTTGACGATCCGTTTAGGTGAAACCTAGGTAGTTTCACCTGGCTCATTAGGTACTATTTATTTAGTTTGCTCTACCTTTGAGCGCTTTCTGTTAGATGATTACATGTGTCGGCTTTTTTCTTTGGGCTTTGTGCTGTTTTCGGTCTGAACACTTTTGACTGAATTTCATGCCCTAAGCTTTTTCTTTTTTTACAACCATTTTTCCTTCGTTCGATAGTTTTCGAGGAATGTTTTTGAGACGAGTATAAATATAATCTCGTTTATATATATATATATATATATATATATATATATATATATATATATATATATATGAGGAAAGTAAAGTAAATTAATGTTAATATCAAGAAAATTTCACCGTACCCTCAAGTTTGTCAAATTGTATTTGCATCCCTGCATCTCAGTCATTGAGAAAAAAACAACAACAAAAAAGAAACAAATAAAAAAACCTTTCATGACATGGACGATATTAATGGAATCACAACAGGACTGCTAATTGTAATTCCGAAAGAGGACTTTGTAGAACATCTTGTAAATTGTAAAGGGGAAAAGGAGACTGTGATGAATAAGGCATGTACCGTGGCTGAATTTTTTTTATAATCTTCTCGCCCCAAGCAAGGCATGATGCTGCCAATATTGTTTAGGGGTTTACATATTAGGAAAGTTATGAGAAAGAATGACAGAATACAGGGTATTTAATTTCATCTTAGTTACTGCATGTTTCATGAAAATAAGTAAATGAAGCAATTAAAACGTTATTTTCTTTTGTATAGGGGTTTTATTACACCTCGCTAATAATTTGACACAGAATTTTTACAGAGTAAGTGTATATACATGTCATTATTCTCTGATAATTTCGTTAAATTCTAACCAATAGTGTCACATCTTTGATAATTTGAAACGCAACATATATATATATTTGTGTGTGTGTGTGTGTGTGTGTGTGTTAAGATCATAGCTTCTTGTAACTCTATATTCCTGTGCCCTAAATTGATAAACTTTTGTTCAAAGGTAATGAAATAGGCGTTGATTAGTTTTAGTTCTTGAAAGTTGTCAGCCTTAAATCTATTATTTCTTCATATATATATATATATATATATATATATATATATATATATATATAATAAAAGTGAAACGTGTTGGATTAATAAACATTCCCTATTTCTTGCTTTCTTTCTTTCTTTCTTTCTTTCGTTTTTTTTTTGTTTTTATCATCCTGTCGTATTTCGATCTATATTTGATCCCAAGCAAAAATAACAAAAGTACAAATGAAATGAGGCAAAAACAACAGATATAAAATTTTTAATACACACACACACACACACACACACACACACACACACACACACACACACACACACACACACACGTCTCCGAAATAAATAACTGACCGTAGTAAATAAATACATTCGTTTTGTTTTATCCGTCAGACATGACTACATTACAATCCATTATTCGCCCAGTTAATGGCATCCTACATCTTTTCAAATCAATATGCAAATCTTTTGATCAAAGTTATTAGAGGATTAAAAAATAATTTATTATAAAATTATGAATATATTTACATCACTGGAAAAGTATCGTCAAGAAAAATAAAATTGATAATCATTGATTATTACGTGAAAGATTTGAAAAAGAAAAATGGTAAGTTTTTGATATCCTTTCTTGTTTCAAATTTAGTTTTAAAATTCGTTGAATATTGTAACAGTTTTCGATGGCTGCAAGTGACTTGTGCCGTTTTCTTTGTGCAGTTCTAGGCATATTCTCATGATCTGAAATGAATTCAAAATATTTTGTGTGATTGCAACTCGTTTCTACAAATGCACCAGGAAACAGCGAATTTATATTTAAATCCTTATTGATCGTCTTTTTGTATGACGTCATCATTGAATAAAAGATAAGTTCTGAGATAACTCTAGCTTGTCAGGCTAACAGTATACACTATACAGAGTGAGATGGCTAAGTTGTCGGCATATCATATTTTTGATTTTGCGCATGCGCGTTGTTTATTTTTTTAATTTTATTTTATCGACTGCACATACAGGAAAGAGAGTTGGACGCCATCTGTAAGATAAAGAGCACCATGACGTAATTTAATCCGCCAGAAATTTGGAAACGGTGCATTTTATTGCTTGGCATTTACACTGAAATTTCTATCGAAACATTTCAGTGTGTTTGGGTGTCAATTTGAGGACAGTACAGAGGATTCAGAAAGAATTGGATGAGTAATGGTGATTACGATGGTGTTTAATTTGATCGCTGGGGATGGTGATGTTATGCCTCCTTTCATCTGCCCTCACAGTCTCAGACTTCACACAGAGGCCTAAATCAAGTGATTGAGAAGGAGGTGCTTCTCTGGGTCAAGTTGGTGGCGGCTAGTAAACTCTGTGTATTGTAAGAGGACCCTGCACCATGCCACTCAAGTTGAAGTAGACAGCCATGGTTGTCCGACGATTTCTAACTGGCCACCGATCTCCGCAGACAGCACCCCACTTGATTATTGAGCAAGGGTCACCAAAAACACCAATGATGAACTTCAGACAAGGATTATGGCAGCTTTCACCAAATTATATAAGGAGACCATTCAGAAGAATTGCAGGAGATTCCGAAATCGTTTGGAAGCCAATGGCAATTTTATTTAATAAATTTATTCTTCAGTATTTAAAAAAAAAGGTGTGTAATTTGGTAAGTATATCTATTAAAATTAGTGTTATTTTCATTTTTGTGTTATTTAAGCGACAATTTATTCATTGCACCCTGTACGTACTAATTTTGGTTCGTGAGTGATTAATTGTCATGTAAAATAAGTGAGACACTTTTTAGATTGTGTGCTTTTGTTCTTAACCAGCAGACACAAAACTTACCAAACTATTTATCTTTCATTTATTCGTTAAATGTATTTTATATTTATAAACAGCATTCTAGTAGGAATACAGACAAAAGATAAGCCAGGGGTTTTTATTAAACTGAAACAAAAGTTGTAAGACTATATTTAGATATTCTTTTTTAATCATGTCACCCCAAGCAAGGCATTCCACTGCCACTATAGCGCAGGGGGTTACATAGAGGGATTGGGTATAGGAAATGTCAGAAGGAGGGTGATAGACGACTTAGGATGTACATAGGGAGAGTGTTGGAGAGAGTGGGTGTGAGTTAGTGTGTTAGGAGGTGTCTATTGACCTTACATTTAAACTCCTGGAGGTTGTAGCCGTCGGGGAAGTAAGCATGCGGTAGGGAATTCCACAGGCGGGAAGTGCGAGAAAAGAAACTGTTGGAGTAGAAATTGCGGTTACATTTCGTCGGTTACACTGTAAAAGGGTGGGACCTAGTTGCTAATCTAGTATCTCGTGCAAATTCACACTTAGGGGGCACCAGTGATTTAAGTTCATCAGAGCAGAAGCCATGAAAGTATTTATAGAAGAGGCACAGGAAAGCCACGTCACGCCGGTGAGAAAGTGACTGTAGGCGAACATTATGTTTCACTACTTTTCGCCGTCTTTTAGACAGCTTCATGATTACCTCTTCCCAGAGGTTTATGTCTTTCTTGTTTAAGTTGATTTTACAAATTTAATAGACAATTAAAATTCTTCCTATTAAAAAAAAGTTTGATAGGGATTGTAATAAGTAGTATTCTGAATGTGCAGAATCAGATGACTAGGGTACGTTTAGTAGTGTACAATTAATAGGGTACGTTTAGTAGTGTATCCCTGCCAAGTTGTGTGTATTTTTTCGAGTCTGCAAACAAACGTGAGGCTGACGTTCTCCAAATAGAAGGCGAAACACTTCTTATTAACCAATTTACGGCTATTTTCATTGACTACTAAATTTATGTGGGGATGTGCGTGGTGGTCCAGTAGATACTTGATATTTATGAAGCTTACTTTAGTACTAAGGCTTATATAAAAATGACTTAGTTTTCCAAATGGGGTCAGTTGTAATTCGTCCTGGGTATATCGATAAACTACATCCGGCAGCAAGGCCTGTAATTGGGAGGTTGTTAGAAATTTAGAACCACCTCTTTATTGTCGTTGTACCTAGGTTGTGCGCTGTGGTGCAGTGGATATCGGCTCGGAACGAGAAATCGGGGTGCCGAGTTCGAATTCCAGTTGAATCCATTGCATTCACTTTCGCGCAAATACCCTTGGGAAAGGTATTAATCCGTCTCTTCCTTCCAGTTATGGGTTAAATAACAGGACATATTGGGTTCTATAGCCTTGGCTGGCAACCAGTCTACCGCAGAAAGAAATGGCAACCTACTACGGGATAATCTTCTGCCCATAAATATAATCTTCTAGACATAATCACCCAAGCGTGTTTCACGTATGGCACTTAACTGACTGACTGAATAAATTTAACTAGTCCTATTGGGAAAAATCATTCACCTAATAGTCATACGTAATACATGCTTAGGCGATCATGTCTCAAAAGAAATATGAATGACTAGCCGGGTTTTCCCGCAGTAGGTTGCCATTACTTTCTGCGGTACACTGGTGGCTAACCAAGGTTAAAGAACCTAATCTGTCCTGCTATTTAGTGTAAGTGTATACAACAAATCCAACTGGAATTTGAACTCAGCTCTCTAATTTTTCGTTCAGCGCCGATATCCATTGCATCGCAAAGCACATGGGAAGAACAAGTAACTGAATTCAACATCTGAATATGACGAGAAAAGATGCATTTTCAATTTCATCAATATGGCGCTTACTGTGCAGAAAGTTGATAGGAAGGTTCTGATTATTAAAAATATTATCTTAAAATATAAGCATTGATATTTACTGTACACGTTCACCTATACTCAAGTAATTTATTAATTAATTTTTTAGTATAGTTGAATAAATACTACTCCCACTACTTCTCTAATGTGTCCTCCTACCACTTCTGTCGAGGGTCAATATGCATGAATGATTGGTTGTCAACTGATGTTAGAAAAGTTTTCGATTTGCAAGTCAAGTGAAAGACGTTGTGAATAACATATAATGTTTTTGCTTATGGTAATATTATCTGTTCTCTTATAAGGAAATATTTGGCATTTACTGACTAGGCGGTTAGAATTTAATATACAATAAGAAAACATAGTTTCAGACCAAATCTGAAAACTGTTATCTTTTTCTAGTACTTGAATGGTTTACCATATTCATACAGAAACTTTATCTTCTAACTATATACACGACTATATATCACTAAATTTTCGTCAGTACACCTTACGACTGGTCATATACGGATATTCAAAAGTTAATAACACAATACTTCTATACTTTTAAGTTCATAATGTAATTTTCTATAGGCTTATGGAAAACTCCATTTCGATCTATTTTAATTAGTTAAAAAATATTAATCTAGAAACAAAAAACTTCAATAAATGCTAGCCTTTGTTTTTTTATTTAATGTGCAATTGCGAGTGAGAATAGTAATGGTAATATTAACCGTTTCATTATAAGGAAACGTTCGACATTCATTTAACGAGCATCAAGTGCTGTCGTCGCTTATAATCTATAAAATCTTTTTCTTAAAACAATTTTCAGGAAAATATTTTTTCAGTTCCAGTACCTGTTGTCCAATACGAATAAAGCTTTCTTCCTAACATCTTTTCAATTAGTGTGGAATATCAACGTCTTGACTATGCCATTATTCGAGTAACATGTTCTAACCACTTTAGCTGTTTCCGCTGCTGAAAGTCCTCAAATTATGTTTTTGCTATTTGGTACAGTTCTTTATCATTCTGTAGAGCCAATTCATGATATTCAAAGAAGTGTTGCCTTCACCAAGACCCATAGACTTTACTCTCTCAAAGCCATCTTTAATAAAAGACATGTTTTAAGGTTCAAGTAACTAGTAGTTATTTATTTACGGTAACAATTAGACTCAAAATATTTAGATATTAGGGGAAACAAGTAGTATGCAGTGCAATCATCATCAAATTACAATCATAATGCGATTAAAGAACGAAATGCCACATAGAAAACAGCATTCAAACATCATGCACAATATAATCTTTTTGAAGAAGACGTTTTATAAATAAATAATGAATTGCATCAAAATTGTGTTATGTCGCCAAGTATAAATGAATAACTCAACAACAGAATCAGAATATAAGTTGTATTCCGCGGAAAGACGGTTAGTATGTACAGAAGTGATTAGTACTATTTACAATAGAAAGATAAAAGCGTCCAATCCGTCGTAAGACGTGTGTATACGTGATTACTTCTGGTACGCTACCGGAAGTGTGACTAACTCTTCACTGACTCGCACTGACTCTTCAGTAACTCATTAGAGACTCTCAAGTGACTCTCTACGACTCATTATTTAGTCGTCCCTCCCAGTAAGTGCAACATATGACACATGGTCAGTTTATATCTGGGCTTTCCGGGCTATATGGCCCAGCCAAAAAATGTCTGTCTATTTTTGCCCAGTCGTGCTTCTATCCTTCGGCAGAACCACGACTGGGTTATTGCTCTCTGCTCGGAAGCAGAGAAAGCCCTCTACGCGAAGGCAGAGTGCTGAGAGTGTCGTAGAGTCGTCAGTCTAGTGACTGTCTACGACTCTCCTGTAGAGAATCCACCAATGCTATATATAGCAATGGGGACACTCTACGACATTATTTAGCTGTCCCTCCCAGTAAGGGCAACATATGACACATGGTCAGTTTATATCTGGGCTTTCCGGGCTATATGGCCCGGCCAAAAAATGTCTGTCTATTATTCCCCAGTCGTGTTTCTACCCTTCGGCAGAACCACGATTGGGTTAATGCTCTCTGCTCGGAAGCAGAGAGCGCCCTCTACCCGAAGGCAGAGTGCTGACAGTGTCGTAGAGTCGTCAGTCTAGTGACTGTCTACGACTCTCCTGTAGAGAATCCACCAATGCTATATATAGCAATGGGGACAATCCATTTGTAGTCAAATAGGAGCGGCGCCCTAACACCCAACTCCTAAGACTTTTGCTTCAATCGTATTTTATCTTTTCGGGTTTACCGACAACTGGTGTGTTAATTTCCTTTTGCGGGTGGATTTCCTGGTACTACCTTCTTGTACCTGAGGCATTTGTAACTCGAAAGTATCAAAAAGATCCTCCACATTTTCATCCATCTCTTCAGGCGCAACAGTTGTCTCTTCCGAAAATCTTTTTTCTTAATTTAATAGACAATTAAAATTCTTCCTATTAAGAGAAGTTTGATAGGGATTGTAATAAGTAGTATTCTGAATGTGCAGAATCAGATGACTAGGGTACGTTTAGTAGTGTACAATTAATAGGGTACGTTTAGTAGTGTACAATTAATAGGGTACGTTTAGTAGTGTATCCCTGCCAAGTTGTGTGTATTTTTTCGAGTCTGCAAACAAACGTGAGGCTGACGTTCTCCAAATAGAAGGCGAAACACTTCTTATTAACCAATTTACGGCTATTTTCATTGACTACTAAATTTATGTGGGGATGTGCGTGGTGGTCCAGTAGATACTTGATATTTATGAAGCTTACTTTAGTACTAAGGCTTATATAAAAATGACTTAGTTTTCCAAATGGGGTCAGTTGTAATTCGTCCTGGGTATATCGATAAACTACATCCGGCAGCAAGGCCTGTAATTGGGAGGTTTTTAGAAATTTAGAACAACCTCTTTATTTTCGTTGTACCTAGGTTGTGCGCTGTGGTGCAGTGGATATCGGCTCGGAACGAGAAATCGGGGTGCCGAGTTCGAATTCCAGTTGAATCCATGGCATTCACTTTCGCGCAAATACCCTTGGGAAAGGTATTAATCCGTCTCTTCCTTCCAGTTATGGGTTAAATAACAGGACATATTGGGTTCTATAGCCTTGGCTGGCAACCAGTCTACCGCAGAAAGCAATGGCAACCTACTACGGGATAATCTTCTGCCCAGTCAGTCATGTCTCTTTCTAGACATGATCACCCAAGCGTGTTTCACGTATGGCACTTAACTGACTGACTGAATAAATTTAACTAGTCCTATTGGGAAAAATCATTCACCTAATAGTCATACGTAATACATGCTTAGGCGATCATGTCTCAAAAGAAATATGAATGACTAGCCGGGTTTTCCCGCAGTAGGTTGCCATTACTTTCTGCGGTACACTGGTGGCTAACCAAGGTTAAAGAACCTAATCTGTCCTGCTATTTCACTTATAGCTAGAGGGAAGAGATGGATTCATACCGTTTCCATGGTGTAAGTGTATACAACAAATCCAACTGGAATTTGAACTCAGCTCTCTAAGTTTTCGTTCAGCGCCGATATCCATTGCATCGCAAAGCACATGGGAAGAACAAGTAACTGAATTGAACATCTGAATATGACGAGAAAAGATGCATTTTCAATTTCATCAATATGGCGCTTACTGTGCAGAAAGTTGATAGAAAGGTTCTGATTATTAAAAAATATTATCTTAAAATATAAGCATTGATATTTACTGTACACGTTCACCTATACTCAAGTAATTTATTAATTAATTTTTTAGTATAGTTGAATAAATACTACTCCCACTACTTCTCTAATGTGTCCTCCTACCACTTCTGTCGAGGGTCAATATGCATGAATGATTGGTTGTCAACTGATGTTAGAAAAGTTTTCGATTTGCAAGTCAAGTGAAAGACGTTGTGAATAACATATAATGTTTTTGCTTCTGGTAATATTATCTGTTCTCTTATAAGGAAATATTTGGCATTCACTGACTAGGCGGTTAGAATTTAATATACAATAAGAAAACATAGTTTCAGACCAAAACTGAAAACTGTTATCTTTTTCTAGTACTTGAATGGTTTACCATATTCATACAGAAACTTTATCTTCTAACTATATACACGACTATATATCACTAAATTTTCGTCAGTACACCTTACGACTGGTCATATACGGATATTAAAAAGTTAATAACACAATACGTCTATACTTTTAAGTTCATAATGTAATTTTCTATAGGCTTATGGAAAACTCCATTTCGATCTATTTTAATTAGTTAAAAAATATTAATCTAGAAACAAAAAAACTTCAATAAATGCTAGCCTTTGTTTTTTTTATTTAATGTGCAATTGCGAGTGAGAATAGTAATGGTAATATTAACCGTTTCATTATAAGGAAACGTTCGACATTCATTTAACGAGCATCAAGTGCTGTCGTCGCTTATAATCTATAAAATCTTTTTCTTAAAACAATTTTCAGGAAAATATTTTATCAGTTCCAGTACCTGTTGTCCAATACGAATAAAGCTTTCTTCCTAACATCTTTTCAATTAGTGTGGAATATCAACGTCTTGACTATGCCATTATTCGAGTAACATGTTCTAACCACTTTAGCTGTTTCCGCTGCTGAAAGTCCTCAAATTATGTTTTTGCTATTTGGTACAGTTCTTTATCATTCTGTAGAGCCAATTCATGATATTCAAAGAAGTGTTGCCTTCACCAAGACCCATAGACTTTACTCTCTCAAAGCCATCTTTAATAAAAGACATGTTTTAAGGTTCAAGTAACTTGTAGTTATTTATTTACGGTAACAATTAGACTCAAAATATTTAGATATTAGGGGAAACAAGTAGTATGCAGTGCAATCATCATCAAATTACAATCATAATGCGATTAAAGAACGAAATGCCACATAGAAAACAGCATTCAAACATCATGCACAATATAATCTTTTTGAAGAAGACGTTTTATAAATAAATAATGAATTGCATCAAAATTGTGTTATGTCGCCAAGTATAAATGAATAACTCAACAACAGAATCAGAATATAAGTTGTATTCCACGGAAAGACGGTTAGTATGTACAGAAGTGATTAGTACTATTTACAATAGAAAGATAAAAGCGTCCAATCCGTCGTAAGACGTGTGTATACGTGATTACTTCCGGTACGCCACCGGAAGTGTGACTAACTCTTCACTGACTCGCACTGACTCTTCAGTAACTCATTAGAGACTCTCAAGTGACTCTCTACGACTCATTATTTAGTCGTCCCTCCCAGTAAGGGCAACATATGACACATGGTCAGTTTATATCTGGGCTTTCCGGGCTATATGGTCCAGCCAAAAAATATCTGTCTATTTTTCCCAGTCGTGCCTCTACCCTTCGGCGGAACTACGACTGGGTTATTGCTCTCTGCTCGGAAGCAGAGAGCGCCCTCTACGCGAAGGCAGAGAGCTGACAGTGTCGTAGAGTCGTCAGTCTAGTGACTCTCTACGACTCATTATTTAGTCGTCCCTCCCAGTAAGGGCAACATATGACACATGGTCAATTTATATCTGGGATTTCCGGGCTATATGGCCGGGCCAAAAAATGTATGTCTATTATTCCCCAGTCGTGTTTCTACCCTTCGGCGGAACCACGATTGGGTTAATGCTCTCTGCTCGGAAGCAGAGAGCGCCCTCTACCCGAAGGCAGAGTGCTGAGAGTGTCGTAGAGTCGTCAGTCTAGTGACACTCTACGACATTATTTAGCTGTCCCTCCCAGTAAGGGCAACATATGACACATGGTCAGTTTATATCTGGGCTTTCCGGGCTATATGGCCCGGCCAAAAAATGTCTGTCTATTATTCCCCAGTCGTGTTTCTACCCTTCGGCGGAACCACGATTGGGTTAATGCTCTCTGCTCGGAAGCAGAGAGCGCCCTCTACCCGAAGGCAGAGTGCTGAGAGTGTCGTAGAGTCGTCAGTCTAGTGACTGTCTACGACTCTCCTGTAGAGAATCCACCAATGCTATATATAGCAATGGGGACAGTCCATTTGTAGTCAAGTAGGAGCGGCGCCCTAACACCCCACTCCTAAGACTTTTGCTTCAATCGTATTTTATCTTTTTCGGGTTTACCGACAACTGGTGTTTTAATTTCCTCTTGCGGGTGGATTTCCTGGTACTACCTTCTTGTACCTGAGGCATTTGTAACTCGAAAGTATCAAAAAGATCCTCCACATTTTCATCCATCTCTTCAGGCGCAACAGTTGTCTCTTCCGAAAATCTTTTTCTTAATTGATTAACATGCCTTCTATGTTCAAATTTCGGTCCTTGCACCACATAGAGCATGTTCCCTATATGTCCTTTAATTTTGCCTTTCATCCAGGACGTAGTGTTGTTTTTATAGTTCTTGAAAAACACTTTTTCATTCACCACAAATTTTCTTTTGGGTGTGCTTACATTAGGTGTATCAGCTTTCTTTGATGGAATTAGCTTATCAAAAACCGAACGTACTTTTCTTGCGAACATTAATTCAGCTGGCGACAGCGCTGATGGTGCTGCTCTGTTCGGCGTAATTCTGTATACCTGTAGGAATAACTGTAAAGCCGTTTTCGTGGGCGTCCCCGTAGCCTTCCTTAATGCTCTCTTTAGGGTATCCACGAATCTTTCAGCTAGGCCATTGCTACGTGGGTGATAGGGTGGAGTGGTTATATGTTCCACTTGAAATGTATCGCAGAACTCCTTAAACTCTTTTGATGTAAATTGTGACCCGTTGTCACTGACAATTGTGTCTACTACTCCAAATCTTGCGAAAAGCTCATGGAGTCTGTTTATAGTATTTTTTGCTGTGGGTTGTTTCATCTGAAAAACTTCCGGCCACTTGGTGTAGCTATCTACAACAATTAAGTAATACGTTTTACCCATTGGACCGGCAAAGTCTATGTGCAGTCTCGACCACGGTCTATCCGTTTTCGGCCAAGGCTTTTGTAGTACTTGTGGCGATTTCACCGCCAGCGCACAACCCTCACATTTTCCAATCATGGCCGCAATGTCGGCGTCCATGCCTGGCCAGAACACGTACGACCGCATTAAACTTTTCATTCGATTTACACCGGGATGACCCGTATTAAAATCTTTCAGTATTTTCCTCTGTAACACTTTAGGAATTACAACTCTTTCGCTATAGAGTAATACGTTGTCGCAGGTAGAAAAAGTTTCTGCCATTCGTTGGTCTTTTTCCAGTAATTTATTTTTTACATCTTTGATGTAATCGTCTTTTGACACTTCCTTTTTTGTATCTGCTAATGACACCGGTAAATCTCTGACAGTTCCAGTGAGAGTATTTTTCACTTCCACTTCAGATTTTAATGCTGCTATAACGGTGTCCTCTAAAGGTACGTTTGACTTCGGAATGAGTCTCAACAACCCATCCGCGTGTCCAATTTTTGTTGATGCTAAGTGTTGTAAGTCAAAATTGTAATTTAGAAGCAAAGTACCCCATCTCAGTAGTCTATTTGCAGTATATGCGGGGAGTCCCTTTTTGGATCCATAAATGGTCAACAACGGTTTATGGTCTGTCTGCAATGTGAATTTCCTTCCATGAATATATCTGTGAAACTTTGTTACTGCAAACACTATTGCCAGTGCCTCCTTTTCGATTTCTGAGTAGTTTTGTTAAGCCGGGAGCAGTGTTCTGCTTGCATGTGCAATCAGCTTTATTTGTCCATCCTTCCACTTGTGTAATATACATGCACCAATCCAATATGTGCTAGCATGTTGTGGTTTTCAATTACTTTCGAGTTGGTTTTATATCTGAACAGGAATTATACACCAAGAGTTTTAAAATAATTTTTATTTTTTTGTATATAAAATATTATGTAATAGGCCCATTTTTGAAAGTACAGCCGATAACACACGATCAGAAAATAAGAGCGATGACTAATTATAAATTTAAAGTCAACATTGCTAACATTATATTACAATGAATATTTTCCATTTTTAAGATTAATGAGTACTTAAAATGTATATAAAAAGGGACTTGCGCGTTATTTTCTTAAATCATGTTTTAACAGATAAAGTCACCGTAAAACAACAATAAAACTGTCAATATGTTTATCAGTACTTGTTACACGATTGACGAACTATGACAAGTATTTAATCACCGCTACGGTTTATTGTAAAAATCCATTTCTTTGTTATTTTAAACTTAAAGTAAAATACTTAAAAAAAACAAAAACAAATCAGATTAATTATACTTTAAATCAGTTAATATTCACCAAATAAAGTTCCAGAAAACGATATTTTATTTTTGGATGATTTTTTTAATAAAAAGAGTTACATTTCGGTGAAATATAACTAAAAAGGGTGCTAATAAGCTATTTAAAAAAATCGATCACAGTCAATATAATTTCTGTTTGAAATATACTAGAATATTTTGCTTAGTTGAAATAGAATATTAAATTCGTTAGATTTCAATTAAAGCTAAAATAAAAGCTTCAAGGAAGCTTTTTCATTTACAAAAATTCATTTCAAACGTAGGTATCGAAAATTAGTAGAGATGCATAAAAAAGCTATTATTTACTATCATTAAAATCAATTCCTTTCAAACTGACAATCTTTTTATTCTAAAAAAAAATCAGTCGTTTGGTTATTCAAATTGATTTTTAGAAGTCGATCATTCCAAGAATTTTTCAACAAAAGGTTCTTGTATTCGATATGAGCCATGAAAAGAATGTGTTATAATTCGTATTATATAACAATTCATTATAGTTCATATAGTATCAATTCATTATAGTTCGTATATCAATTCATTATCAATTCATTATAGTTCGTATTATATAACAATTCATTAATGTGAAGAAGAAGGGTTTGTAATATAATCGGTCATGACCAGGCGTCTCTACTTCATTCACTTTTTCACCGATGTGACGTGGCTTTGCTTTGTCTTTTCTCAAAAGTATTTTCATGGCAACTGTTCTGGTTAGCTTTTTTCCTGATTCCACAACTACATGAATTTATCCGTGCTACAAGATTGGCATTTAGGTACCACCCCTTTGGTGTTGAAATAGCTAAATGCAACCACCAGTTCTACTCCAACAGTTTCTGTTCTCGTACTTTCCACCCGTGAGGTCCTGGGTATGATGATAAACCTCATCCAGCAGCAAGTCCTTTGGTTGGCAGGTTGTGAGAAGCATGGAACCACCTTTTAATTGCTGTTGTTCTCAGATTCACCTTGACCAGGAGTGGTAGCACTTTTTAGGATAAAAAGTTAACCCCCAAACTGCGGTCAAAACACTATGAAAGTATAAAAATACACTCTTATAGTACTATATACATAAAAATAGACTTTTGTAAAAAAATATACATTTTTGAAAGAAAAAATATTACCAACAATACATTTTTGAAGAAAAAATGCCATAATACGTAATTATTACTAGCAATATATTTTTGAATTAAAAAAATAGAAGACATTTTTTTATCAAAATCTGACTAAATCAATCTTCTCACTATAACCGAACATTAAAAATACCTTAAAACCACACCTTTTTGGCATTAAATAAAACATAGAGGTTGATATGCCATTAAACAAAACTCAAACTTCCACCTCTGATATTTCGTTCCACCTACCTTTTAACTACAATCTTCAAAAATTTAAATGCAACATCAATCGCTATCTCCCGACTTCTTGAATGTTGTTCATCTTTTGTCTTTTTCTTAATTCTCCATATTCTCAGGCGTCTCTTTCTCTTTCACAACCTTTACCCCATCCCACACCTGGGTATTACTGACTTTCCTACTTTGCTTAAAGTGAAGCGATTAAAAAAAGTGTAATCATGATATGTGTACTTATGCAATAATTTTCTTATACTTCAACGTGTCGGGTCCTTTCAGGACTTTAGAAATCATAGATCACCACAATTTCCTGTCCTTTCTAGTTCTTAATAATATTTGTATTTTTATTATATCTCATAAACCCCGTTCTGACATTCATTACTCAAATTCACTAGGTAGATTAGCATTGTTTTCCTCTGTATCTCTTGCCTTGAATCTGTCGTGTGAGAATAAAATGTTTGAAGCTCTCTCTCTCTCTCTCTCTCTCTCTCTTTCTCTTCATTATGTGCCTTAGAAATTTCAACTGTATCTTTCTGATGCTAAGTATAAGTTTCCATTTTGTTTCCATTTTCTCAATAACATTGACGTTGCTCACGTGTTCGTCCCATATTATCCTCAGTATCCGTCTGTAGAATCACCTTTCAGTTGGTTTGTGTCTCTTCTTCATCTATGAGTCGATTTCGTTTGGGGAAGATTTTGATTATCCTGATTGATTCAATTGATTGAACAATCTTACATAATATGGAAATATTGTATTTTTACATAGAGCAAGTAACAAGCAAGAAAATAACTTTAACACCTTTATAATGACTGATTATTTAATTCGCACTTGACGAAGACATGAACAAAATTGCCATCTGCTCACCAAATCCAGTATAGTATTTCTTCGTGTGGAAGTACGCAACGGTACGGATGAGGAGGAATCAAAGTGATGAACGAAAAAGTTACAAGTCAGATTATTTCATTATAGATTTATTGATAAATCTGTGCGATGATTTCGATGCGACTAATGAGCTGGCTAATTAGAAAAACAGTAATTAAAAATATAATTATCGCCATGATACCATATAACTGAACGCATTCTCTCGTTGAGTCTTCAGTTAAACTTTTCGCTGACTTCAAAAACAGCTTTTAATTTTTCAGAAATTTATTGTGAACCACATTCGAAAATTTTGTTTCTGACAGAATCAGCGAATTTGCTTTGCGGCATTCAACTTCAGTTTCTTATGCCGGGATTAATTTGGCGCGAAGATATGGGGAACCCATTCAGAATCGAACTCACTGCTCAGCAATTATTGTCAACTAAAGTAACCCATTAACCATTACCTCATCCCATGACACCCATTTGAGGATGATTTTTTTTTAATAATGAGATTCACTTGTGTAGAAAGCCCAATAGGCAATGGAGGTACAGAGTTACAGAGTAAAATTTATGCAGATATGTGTGAGAAATAACGGTTTAACCCTAAATATGAGATAATAGTGATCGGAAAAATATCATCTTGGGAGTCTGTTCCGCAGAGCATTCGTTCATCGTAAGAAGCTACTCGAATGAAACTTTTTTTCTCGGAGGTAATGAGGATGGTTCGCTACAATGCGCGTAGCTTAGAGGTTCCTTACCGTTAATTTTCTTTGGTTTGTTTGTTTAACGGTATATTCACATTTTATGTGTCATTTAATGCCGAAATTTTATTTACTGGTGAGTTTTGGTAATTTTGTTCCAAAAATGTATTGCTGGTATTTTTTTTATTTTTACTATGAAAATGTATTTCTGGTCTTTTTTCTTTTTTTTCTTTTTTTTTCTTTTTTTTTTTTAATACATATGTGCGTTGTGCTGCAGCGGATATCTGTTTTGAAGGAGAAATCGGGGAGTTCGAATTCCAGTTGAATTCCTTGCTTTCACTTATGTACAAATACCCTTGGGAAAGATATAAATCCATCTCTTCCCCCAGTTATGGATTAAATAATAGGGTAGATTAGGTTCTATAGCCTTGGCTGTCAACCAATCTACCTCAGAAAGCAATGGCAATCTACTGCGGGATGATCTTCTGTCCAGTCAGTCATGTCTCTTTCGAGACATGATCGCCCTAGTATGTATCACGTATGACGCTTAATTGACTGATTAAAGTGCATTTTTATATTTTCATGCTTTGATCTCAGTCAGGGGTTCATTATATTTTCATAGCAGGTGGTATTACCATAGGTTTGGGTAGACATGGGAACAACAGCAATTAAGAGGTTGTTCCACGCTCCTCAAAACCTCCCGATCAGAGGTCTTGCTGCCAGATATAGTTTATCGTCATACCCAGGACAGCTATCCATAAAGTGTTTATGAAAATCAGACTATCTTTCATGGTTTATTTCTATTTTTAAGGAATTCAGCTTTCAAAGTTTCTTATTTTGAGTTTAGTCTTACCCACTCATTTTAATACACAGTGATGTGAATTGTCGAAAGACTATTTAGCGCCCATATTACTATTGCTTGCTTTGAAAATCAATATTATACATCTTCCAACAGTAATTATTGGCACAGCTAAGAATACGCATCTTTCTCGACCACTGGATTAAATATTTTATCACCTTTTTCCACAAAAAGATAATAATTTAGTGCCCAAAGGACTTGAATCAAAGGGTTGGGAGCTCAATGCCTGGTGACAGTTGTGGCGAACAAAATCTTAGAGAGTTGAGTTAAATAGAGATGACTAAGACATCAGGAAGTAGCATGACTCATGGAACGAGAACAATCTACCCTAGTGATAGAAATAAAGGCTTCGGTTCAAAATTTCAGTCAACAGAAGGTCGGAGCAAACAACGGCCAAAACGCCGTGAATGTGATAATTAAGATGAGGGCAACAATCCGAACAATGTAAATCTTAGACTTGCTTTCAATCCCAACATTTCAACCTTTATTCAACCGAGCTGATCCATAGAAGAAAAATGATATTATTATACAGAGAAGTGATATTTTGTTCAGTTGAACTTTCATGAAATCCTATATGATTGAAATACCCAGCATTAGAAATGAGTGTATGTTCGCCTGTCTAACATTTCAGTAATTTTACACCCCGGGTACATGAAAGGCACCGCAAGGATAAAAATATCAAAACATGGAAGTAAAAAAAAAAAAATATCAAAAACATGGAAGCAAAAAAAATATCAAAACATGGAAGTAAAACAAAAAAATATCAAAACATGGAAGTAAAAAAAATATCAAAACATGGAAGTAAAAAAAATGTCAAAACACGGAAGTAAAAAAAATGTCAAAACATGGAAGTAAAAAAAATATCAAAACATGGAAGTAAAGAAAAAAATATCAAAACATGGAAGTAAAAAAAAAATATCAAAACATGGAAATAAAAAAATATCAAAACATGGAAGTAAAAAAAAAATATCGAAACATGGAAGTAAAAAAAAATATCAAAACATGGAAGTAAAAAAAAAAATATCAAAACATGGAAGTAAAAAAAAAATATCAAAACATGGAAGTAAAAAAAAATATCAAAACATGGAAGAAAAAAATATCAAAACATGGAAGTAAAAAAAAATATCAAAACATGGAAGTAAAGAAAAAAATATCAAAACATGGAAGTAAAAAAATATCAAAACATGGAAGTAAAAAAAAATATCAAAACATGGAAATAAAAAAATATCAAAACATCGAAGTAAAAAAAAATATCGAAACATGGAAGTAAAAAAAAATATCAAAACATGGAAGTAAAAAAAAATATCAAATCATGGAAGTAAAAAAATATATCAAAACATGGAAGCAAAAAAAAATATCAAAACATGGAAGTAAAACAAAAAAATATCAAAACATGGAAGTAAAAAAAAATAT